>JAYGXS010000002.1:3456030-3472232 GCA_036362985.1 Ligula intestinalis | reverse complement strand
GTGCGCCCATCCAACATATTGACCTTCAGGCCCTGCTTGTGACCCACAACGTGCGCGTTTGTGATGATGAGACCAGCGTCATCCACGATGAACCCTGAGCCCGTTGAGGATGCGATTTGGAAGAAGTTCCTAAAAGTCAGTTGAATGCCATCAGTGAGACTGGAAGAAGATGAAAAGGAAACGAAAAATGATATCAAACAAAAAACGGAAGTTGAACGTACCCCGAACTCGTGAGAGAGACAACTGCGGGCGCCACGTCCTCGACAACATCGGCGACCACATCTAATGACTTGATGGCTGCGAGACGTTCCGGGGGGATGGGAGGCTTTGGTGGAACAGGGGCGCTCGCGCAGTGCACCGTGGGGAAGGCTTTGGGGTACGAACCCTGATCCTCATTATCATCGTGGAGATAAGAGGACACCAGGAAGGGCACAGTCAGAGAAGCGATGGCAGCAGGGATTTGGGAGTACGTCTGCTCCTTACTATTCTGCTTCTGGCGAAAGCGCGAGCATGCGGTGGCGAGGTGAGTGGAGGAGGTAGCGGCGGCGCCGGTGAACCGGGCCGAGAAGGCACGGGCCGCCCAGCGCTGCATACAATTCCTGAGCGTCGACGACTAGTAAATCAAACAATGTTACTTAATAAATATCAGTAGATAGGCAAATATTTCATTTAAGCGGGGTGAACTAAGGAACAACATCGTCCGCTCAAAGTTTAACAACGCCACAGAATAAGCAGAAAGGCTAATCTTGATTACCCGATAAGTGCGCAGTTATTGTTTCCTGTAGGTTTTATTTCTCATTTTAATTATCACGCACTTTCTGGTGCAAAACACAAGGTTATTTAAATATTCGTTCCTACTACAGTAGTCGCCGGCTATTAAGCCCACGGTTAATAAGCCCAGCCGCGTATTAAGCACACACCAGCTTAGGGCGGAATTTTATATAGCAAAATCCGCCGGCTAATAAGCCCAGTCGCCGGCTACAAAGCCCAATTTGCCGGATGTGATTTGTTTTCATTTTTCAAGTTAAATTTGGCGACACCCTCTTCGGACAGCAGCAGACATGAGGGGTGAAAAGGACAAATCCCTAACACGAGAAAGCCGCAGGCGCAAAAGGCTAACGCACCCGAACCGCAGCGCTGAGGATATACACACACACGCATAAAGGGAACAACGCGCTCAGGCTCACGCTAGACGATGCCGACAGGCATGACCCCTAAGCATACCAAGGTCGTCTGGCTAGCCTCCCTAGGTCTCGAAAACAGACAAACAGCATTCTTTTCTTGTACATAACCAAGCTCTACACATTATACAGTACGCACGTAATGTCTAGTGCCTATCCTGCGTTTGCTAATCAAGAACTAGGACTCTCCGGTTAGTGCGCCCGCCGCGAGGTGGGCTTAATAACCGGCGACTACTGCATTGTCTGCTTTTATACGTTCTACTTTTTAAACAAATTTTTAATTCCCCTGATATGCCCTACCCGTAGTGTCCCCGGTCCTATGCTATACAAGCGAGGGCTTTTTGTTGCTGTGCTGATGTGTATACTGAATCCTTACCCTTTATTCCACCTCTGTCGTCCTACAAGCCATGCCAAACTCTTCCCATTGTCGAACACGATAGATTAACCGCGTGTAAAGACCTATAGGGGCTTCCCTATCGCGACCGAAGGTATGGAGCATGGCAAAAATTAGTATGCGAGAATTTCCACCGAAACAAGGGGAGGGGGTGCATAACGTAACGACCAAAAGCACCCGTTTTCCGGGTTGAACGGAGCACTATTTCAATGCTTAGGGTTAGCTTTAAGTTAGTTGTCTTAAGGATATCTCATAAACTGATGCTTCCGTAAAAAATAAAGGTCTACAATGATGACATCAGGTTCGCCCGAAAGATAGCTCAGTTCTTTCCCTGCGACAGCCAGAGATGGCGCCCAGATATGATTTATTTCGGTTTGGTGGAGGTCGCTGCGGCGCAGCGGTCCTCATCAATCACCCCACCCTTCCCCTAAGGCCACAGTTTCTGCTACATTCAGTGCGTATTTTGGGCTCAAGCAATTGGGTATCTCCAGACTGAGAAGAAGACGACTCGATTACTGGAACAATACTTTTATTTGCCTGACGTTTCGAAGTCTGTCGCGGATTCATCATCAGAGACATTAGCAGAAAAGGGAGGCTGCTAATGTCTCAATAACTTCCTGGGACTCGGATGTTCGCTTCTCTTGGCAGCATCTCCAGATTCCAGAGACTACGTATACTGGATACCCCTTGCAGACAGTGTTGAGGAGCAAAGACCAGTGTGAATGGGAATCCCCTAAAGATCCAACAACGATGACCTTGGGAAAACAGAGGCGGGAATCGGCTCAGACTTAACGGATAAACTGGCAGTGTCGCATAATACTGGCTGATTACGTCCGATGTGGTTGTGTTTCGCGAGTCCACTACAGAACAAAACAACCCTTTTACGGCTCGGATCTGCACAGGTTACGAACAACCACAATAATGGACTTCCTCGGGGCAGAAATAAACATTCAAAGCAGAAGATTTACGAGTATGGGCGTCCTTGTACTACGCCATAAGCTGACCACAACTGCTAATAGCATCCACAGACCTGCGCCAGTTTATCTCATTATACGCTTATTCACACACAAGTGATCCGTGGTTCGTGGGAGACGACACAGACGCCATCACCTCAAACTCTTGTCTGGTCACAGGTCCAGATCGAGATAGCGTGACTAGCTGGCTGAAAATAAAAGCCGGGAAATGTCAGCCTCCACCGTTTTCGGTTGCCTGCCGATGGTGAGGCTATTTAGAACAATAATCCCCACAGACCAGTCAGCGTTACCTTACAAAGGATTACAAAGGAAGAAGATACGATCGCTGGGACAATACTTTTAGTCGAACGACGTTTCGAAGTCTGTCGCGGATTCTTCATCAGAGACATTAACACAAACATTACTAGAAACGGGTATTTCATGTACAGGGAGTTGCTAATGTCTCGGATGAAGAATCCGCGACGGACTTCAACATTTCAGGCGGCTAAAATCGATCGCATCTTCTTCTCAATTACTTCCTGAGACCCGCATGTTCGCTTACACTGGCGACAGAACTAAACACCCTCTAATCTACGGCATATTTACAAATGTGACTGAAGAATTAGACGGGGTCAGCGAGAGCAGACAGGAGCAGCCTCAACTCTTTGAGTCCTGACAAGCAGAGGGGCAAAGAACAAGCAATTCCTTTCTCTTAGCAGAGTTTGGTTAAAAAAGCGCGTGAGAAAAAAGTCCACAATGTCTTGTGAGTAGAGTATATATGTAAAGGTATTTATATATTGATACATATATCGAGTGGCTACATTTAAGTAGGTGGCGCCCCAACAGCGCGGCACACACGGACAGTACAAACAGACGAGGTAAGCTCATGGACGCCAGGACTCGGAGGTCCGTACAAAGGTGCCACTAGCTGACAGCAACTATAGACGGTGGGGCCACCGGGTGCAAGTAGCGAAGAGGGCAGGGACGGTGACAGAAAATCTACGATAATAGTGGCGGTGGTGGTGGCAGGAGGGGAAAAAGAGCGCAACGTAGAAACGCAAGGGGTACAGTGTGTGTGTGTGTAGGGCGAGCAAGAGATCGAAGAGACCAAATATGCACATTTTAAGGGCTAATGCAAAAAGAACGTCTTCTGTACAGGCTTTCGCGAGGTGAGGAGGCGGGGGGGGGGGGGGGGGGGGGGGAGTCGAGGTTTGCATTAGCAAGACTCGAATGCTGCCAGGTTGATCTATTGAGTCAGGACGCGACTAGGGTCCTTTCCGATCAAAGGCCTCCAGTTCTGCACGGATCTTTTGACGCTCCTTGAGCGTCTTCCAGGCGGCGTCACGATCACGTTTCAGGGCTGGTCGATTAAGAGCCCTGTAGCCCTCTAGCTTGTTGTACGCCTCAATGACCTGTGTGGGAGAGGAAACGATAGAAATAGAGGTATGTCATGATGGGCAGGTGAAATCGCTCACAGAATACGATTCATATGAGGTCCACCGCGTGCCTCAGCAGGCTCGGGGACTTACGCGCGTGGATAGGTTTTGAGTAGAAATAGACTTACATTGCATTTACCGCATACTCTCTTCCCTCACTCACCTGCGTCCAATGTTAAGACAGTTGAGAAGACCGGAAGCGTGATCGGGCACATGTGGCTGGCGCGGCGTGAGCCGGCACCTACACGTGCCACCTCACCTCCCATGTTGGGCATTTGTGATGGAAACGCAGCTCGAATAACGCCTATTGTGCCTTCATCTGGCCCTCATATTTGGTTCACCACAGGGTCAGTTTAGGGGGACACTATACACGACGGCTCCTCAGATAATGGAACACACTAATGGGACACCAATTTAAATTGCCCCAAAATCACATAGAAGCAACTGTCACCACTGTCTCACTGAGCGCAGTCAACGCTAACGCTGAACTCGCAGTGACCACTGCTGCCCGGAACAACAACTCAGGGTTATGTGCACAAAACAAGTTGCTCAAAGGTGCTTCCTGTCTTTCTTGAACAACCCTAGATTCAGCCTGATGACTGCATTGATCTGAGTACAAACAACGCTTCGACTCTACAATATAACATTTTGATATTTATTATGTAAAAATGCGTTAGCCAAAACTGAATTCTCTCCAGCTCTTCCCCGGCGAAACTCCCGTCCGACCTACTAAATGACTTCTTATGAAGGCTGTGCCCTTCCGCCCTTGAATGCTGGCCGCCCTTCCTAGTTCACCTATTCCCTCGATTGCATATGACTGAATACTGCCCCCAACCACCCGGTTCGGTTTCTACGATGTTATCTACTCCCCGCTGAAGCCAGAGACAATTGTTTCGACTCCCGGAGAGACGTTGTTGTAGCGAGCCAGTTGTCCGCTCCCCCTTGCTCCCATTTTTAACCCAGTTGCGGCGGTTACACCAAGAACCAGTCGTCCAGCCAACCCCCGCCGTTGATACTTTCATATCACCTCTGTTCACGAACACCCTTGTACTTGTACTTGTTACGGCTGTGATCATGCCTGATCTAGCCGGCCTCAATGATGTCACGAAGGGTACCTCTCCATGCGTGGCGATTGGCGGCAGCGGATCTCGAAAGCTCCACCCAGTCCCTTCTCCAGCGACGGAGGCCGAAGATAGAAGGTCCAAGAACTGCTTCCATGTCTTGACAGACGGTGTCTAGCCAGGTCTTCAGTTGGCCTCCTCTTCGACGTTTCCAGATGGGCTGCGGTGCCGGGTCGAGGGCAGCATAGGTAAGCTCGTGGGGCGAACGACAGAGAACGTGTCCAAACCACCTTAGTCGCCTTTCTTGAATGGCCTGAGATATCCTCGTGATACGATCGCAGCGGATGCGGACTGTCTCATTTGAGATGAAGTCGCTATACTTAACTCGCAGGATCGTCCTCAGGCACTGGTGGTCAAAGACCTCCAGTCTTCGCTCATCTTCAGCGCGCACAGCCCAGCATTCACATCCATAGAGGAGGACTGACCGGATGGATGCACGGTATACACGAATCTTCGTGGCGATGGAGATTTCACGTCGGATCCATAGGCGCTTTCGAAGGATTGAGAAAACCCAGCGAGCAGCATCGATACGGGAGACAATGTCATCCTTGCTCTGCCCATTCGGTAGCAGCCTCGCCCCGAGGTATTTAAAGCTGTCTACTTCTTCAAGTTGATGGCCATTAATCATCAGGGGTGCCTTCTCCTGCTCAGGGATGCAGCACGAGAACAACTTCGTCTTTCCGGAATTTATGGACATGCCTACCGACATAGCGATCTCATTTAACCGCGACACAAATGACTGTAGACCATAAAAGTTTGAGGCTAACAGCGCAATATCATCGGCGTAGTCAAGATCAGTAAGTCGGCGTCCGGGTGCAAGTTCAACACCGTCCTCTTCATGTAGGGCTTTGCCGAGAATCCAGTCAATGACGTAGTTAAACAGAATGGGCGAAAGGACGCAGCCCTGTCGGACACCAGACCGGATATCGAACGATTGAGAGAGATTGTTGTGGACCAGGACTCGTGCGGTGGTGGACCGATAGTAGGCATTAATTATCGTAATGATTTTAGTCGGCACTCCATCCAGTTCCATTATTTGCCACAGGGACTCACGATGGATGGAATCGAATGCGGCGGCAAAGTCGACGAAGCAAACGGCCGTCGGTTGCTGGTAGCTATGGCGGAATTCTAGAATGCGCCTCTGTGTAAATATCTGATCCGCACATCCACGCCCAGCTCGGAATCCGGCTTGGTTGGGTCGTGTCCAGGAGTCACGTACAGACTGGAAGCGCCTGAGAAGAACAACAGCGAAGATCTTTGCAGCAACATCGATGAGACGAACACCCCTCTCCCTTTTGCGCTGGCCTTCCACACCTGCTACATGAATTGTCGCGTGAAATCATATAAAAGCGGAGCCACACTTTCTCACACTAACGCACACAGGGCTTCCCAAGACTACTTTCGTCCTACAGGCGATTCGGCCGACTCCCTTTGCTCTTGACTGCGTGTGTCTATCGCCGAGGCTTGTACACTATTAATTCTTCATTATTTTTGTTCAATAGTACCGTGCTACCTTGATATTTGTGATCATTTGGTTGGGACATACGCGTGACTGCTGGATACAGAGTCTGACAAGTCAAGAAGACGAAACAATAGGCATGATCACAGAAGACGACTGCATACTGCAGTAAACGTTCTACACGCCGCTGACTGGACTAAGGGTGGAAGTTTTGATGGTAGGGCCATTCTAAGACTGTCCAGTTTGGTCATTTCAGTCATTTTATTTATAACAATACGCAGAAACATGTGTTTAACTAAATCTAAATCCTAACCCAATCTCCTTCAAATCGAATTGCAAACCACCAGTTCTGTTCCCATATTATACTCCCTGTTTCAGTGACTTCAAAACCGCCTTTGATTCCATCAACAGGGAAGCATTATGGGAAATCCTACTTGCTGACGGTCTCTCAATGTGATCAAAGTCTACTTCAGCCCCAGTAAGAGCCCTTGGTGAAGAGTCGGATTCTTTTTCCACTGACTTCCGAAGTTCGACTGCCCTTTTTCCCTCAGTTCACTTCAACTTCTTGATCGACTGGATGATGCATCAATCAAATCTACCTGATAGTGGATGTGAAATGAGCCCCTAATTCAGAGTACGTGGCCTGAAATGTCGATGACATTGTCGTACTCGGTAATACCTCTCAGTAACTACTGCCAATGTTAGACCGACTCACCGATTTCGCTGCAACTGTTGGTCTGACGATTAATTTACGCAATACGAAGCTCCTGACTACGCATCTTGGCACAGCATGGCAACTTTTGATTAGTGGTTAACTCACGGATGAAGTTAGCTACTTCAGCTATTTGGGCTCGAATATACTATCCAGCTGGCAGACGAAATAAGAAATTAGCAGCCGAGTCGCACAGACTCGAGATGCATTGAGACTGCTAGCCAGATCACCCTGGTCTCGCTTAGACATCAGCTTACGTACTAAGCTGCTGATATACAAGGTATCAATCAGACTGGTGTCTAACATCATATACCCAGCATCGCCGGTAGCAATGGTTTGACCATGTCCTACGCAAACAATCGACGGACCTCTGCAGATTGGCCGTGAATCCCTCACGTAGTGCAAACTGGAGATACCGACATGGCGGTCAACCGAAAACGTGGCTCAACACTCTCAAGTCAGACGTTGAACGCATGGACCTTGTAAACGCCTACGGCTTGCGACAATGGAACAAGCACTGGGTTGACATTTTCGAGGACCTCGCTTCCGATTCAACCAACAACAGGAGCTAATCGGACAAAGTACAGGTAAGTATCATACAAATTGAGTGGACTTCACGCCCCTAACCACGACAATGCATCTGCAAGTGAAGTGCCGGAAGAATCAGCAATAGTGCTACCAGAACTGAAGGGCATGAGAGGGTGGAGGAGTCAAACAAATGTAGTCAGGGGAGGAGGAGGAGGAGGAGGAGGAGGAGGAGGAGGAGGAAGGGGATGACTTACATCGGCGTCGGCGATGGCCAATCGACGCTGTATTTCTTGTCGCTGCAGATCCCGCCGAGCAGCCTGGATGAGTCGATGCAAAACACTGTGATTTGCGGCACAGACCAGGCGTAACTCACGCTGACGCTGGAGAAGGGCCAGGGTGAGGTCGCTGTTGGAACTGCTAGGAGCCAGGTCGGTGGAGAAGTCACTGCTACCGCCGCCACCGCTACCAGTCTGTTCGGTTGCGTGGGCAGCAGCCGCAGCGACCGCAGCCAAATTCAACAGGCAGCCGGAGAGATCATCGTCGTCGTCAGTGGGCGCGGTTGCCACCAGGTCCTTAAGGCCTTCGCAGCGACTGACTGGCGGCAGTTGGCCCGTCTGAGATCCATCTGCGACCAAATCCAAAGCAGAGTTGAGGAGGTCAGCGAAAGCGCAGGACTGTTGGGGGGGAAGGGGGGAAATGGAACGAAAAGAAGGCATGCGATAGACAGATATCACGCTGTAGCAACTCAAGAAGGTGATATACGATAAGACGGTCCTACCCTTGACCGGTGCGCAAAGGTGGTTGTCAGACAAATATGCTTACTATTATGAAATAAGTAGGTTGTTATGAAAAGTTAATAAGAAGGTGGTTATACATGAGCTGCTGTCGGCGAAGGTGCAAAACTGATGGAAGGGTGGGGGAAGGAGGAGGGGAGCAGTGGAGAAAAAAATGGTTAGGGATAGGGGGCAGAGATCTGGCTTCAGAAACTTAAGAAGATACTCAAAGATGGCACGCTCCTGATAGGAAACCTTTCATTGACCGGTGTGCTTTGGCAAGAAATTTCGCCGACGCAAAACAGTTCAAAGCTGCTGCTGCTGCTGTTCGTGAGTCCAGCCTCATACCGGGCGTCGCAAAGACGCAGCTTTTCGCCAGAACATGAGGAAATGGAGCATGATAGACGTCCCAGCTCTCCGCGTCCGAGAACTAGCTGGACGGGCAGGTTAGATGTTCCACCTGACCAACCCGATTAGCCATCAAGCAGCCAATCACATACATTGTAGCAGCAGTAACTCCTAGACGCTCATACTACTCAAAACTTCAAAGAAACATTGACGTGGATCGCAATACAACGTCAAAAACTCACAGGCATAGAATTCAAGGACTTCAAGTAAATCCTGATGAATGTATGATGTCATTCGACGTTGTTGCTCTGTTTTTTTCTATACCGCACGTTTTAACCATCGATAGTATAGAGCGGTGCCTAGATGAAAATCCTATCGATATTCCGAAGGAACACGTGTTGGACATGCCTAAGCTCTGTCTCAAGAACTATTGTCAATTTGATGGCAATTACTATCAGCAGGTGAAGGGTACCCCAATGGGCTCGCCAATATCAGGGCTACTGGCCGAGCTAGTCTTACAGAGTCTAGAAGAGGAGTTTTTTCGCACTGTAGAACCAAAAATGTGGCTCCGCTACGTAGAAGACACATTCGTCATCATGAAGACTTGCGATGTCGAACGGCTGCACCAGACTCTAAATGGGGTCTTCTCGGAAATACAATTTACCCGCGTAGAGGCAACAGGAGACACCCTCCCATTCCTTGACGTGAGGATACAAAGACTCGCAGATGGCGAACTCACAACAAGCGTCTACCGAAAGGACTCCGCTGCAGAAATCATCCTTAACTATAGGATTAACCACCCTGCGGCCCATAAAAGAAGCTGTGTTCGCACTCTTTTCCAACGGGCCCACCGTTATTGCAGTAACGATGATTTGCTCAAGAGAGAACTAATGTACTTGTACAAATTTTTGCGGGCCAACGGATATCCGACAAGCTTTGTCAAGAATTGCTTTAGACATCGGGGTCAAGCACAAAACCGCCCTCCCAACGATGTTACATTGCCACGGAAATTTTATTCTCTACCCTACATGAATGGAGTATCTGAAACCATCTCTCGGCAACTAAGTCGCTTTGGCATCTCCGTTGCCCACAAGCCCGCAACCTCACTGCGCGCAAGCTTATGTCCAGTAAAGGACGCTCTTCCCATGGAACAACTAAGTAACGTCGTTTATCGTATACCGTTTGCTGGTTGCCCTTGCGTTTATAGTGGCCAAACAGGCCGACGCCTTGAGACTCGCATCAACGAAGACAAGTCAGCCGTTCACCTACGGAACCATTTATCACTCGTACTTGCACACTCCATTGAGTGTGATCACCGCTTCAATTGGGATGCCACCGACGTGATCGCAATGGCTAATACGCGACAAGCGAGAGAATTCCTTGAAGCTTTGCATTCGAATCTGGCTAGTATAAACAGGCACGTAGAGCTTGACTCACACTATACCGGGTTTCGTGCATGGTCTACTAATCTGGACACAGCCTGAAACAACAACTGGCTCTCTGTGCCCGGTCAAGTGGAATTTCTCTGAATCTTAACCAGCCCCCCCTCCCCCAAACACGCGGCCCATTGTCCAAACGCTAACACCTCCCCTCCCCTCACTAGCACAACCTATCACCGCGGGTGTCACGTCACCATAACCCTTCCACCCAATCCCCTTTCTCTCCCCCGTCCGTTGTAACCTCTGCCTCCAAAACCTCTAGTGCGACGTTCCCAGCCCTCACTTTTAATTTAGTCTGACGACGAACACGTGATACTTGTTCGAAAATTCACGAGTACAACTCGATTTTCCGAAGATCTTCTTTCTTTTCATCATATCATCTCAGAATGCAACTTACTTCACTTATTCAAGCAGTAACTGCTAGACACTCATACCACTCAAGACTTCAAAGAAACATTGACGTGCATCGCTTGCACACTACCTGTGGGCTGCACTCTCCTCACTCAGCACTCAGCTTTCACGAGTGAACTCAGCCTGCCTAGTTGAAGCAGAGCGAATTCCATCGCGTTGTGACACGAGGCTGCATGCCAAGCAACTGCCGTTGACAGTCAGATGAAAGTGTTTACCATGGCTAAACTACAGAAAGGGCCACGGCGCACCCTTGGTTCAGCCAGCAATCAATCACTACGTCCAGTCCGATTCAAGTTGTAGTGAATGCGCATTTACGGGAAAAGGCAGGCTCCGTTCAAGTCTCATTTACGATAATGTCTCAGAAAGACTACTAGCAACGCGGTAGCCAACACTTCCTGTCCCCATTGTTATTCCTATCTGGAGCCGACTCCCAACGTGTACGATTATATGCTCTTTGGATCAAATATGGTAACAGTTTTCTATGGAGTGAACGAACTATAATCGCTAATATCTTCAGCGTCACAATTAATGCGCTTTTACTTCGGCAATGACCTGTCATACTGTTGCCCTCTAGTGCCGAACTTGTAGAGCACATTTCTAGAAAGATGGTTATCTCTAAAAATGTGAACTAGATTTAGATAACCTAGAAAGGCTACGGTAGCCACTTGTTACGACCTAATAGCAAACAACAACTTAGGTGACTAGAGAGCATATTTCTCTCCTATTACAACGAAGACCTCTCCTGTGTCCTCAAAAGGGAGTTAGACAATGCAAAATTTGGCCAAGACATGGTACAGCTTGAGCTATTTCTTAATAAATTTCGTCAGCCAATAAGATGACAGCCTGGTGGATAGAGTTGAAAGTGCAGTACGCATGGAGAGCGCTGATTTGCAGGTTTCACCACTAACATTAATACTACCAGCATCGCTGAAATTGTCCTATTCCTATTGCATTTGATTTATACTGTCCTACTGTACCTACCTGATACTGTAATTTCGTACTTCTGTCCTTTAGATTAATACTTTGTGTGCTCTCTCCTTACTGCACTCATCACTTCTACGTTAAGAGGTACTTGCACTATCCCACTATCAGTTAAATAGAAATAACACTGCCGCTACCAGTACTATCAGTACAAAGAACTAGCAGTAGAAGCAAGAGTCCTAGCAGTAAAAATTCGAACCTACATAAAAACCTTACCTGCCGTATGAGACAGAATCACCTCAGCTGATAAACTCATATTCCCACCTTTTATACTGAATTGATATAAAATAGGATGAACGTCATATTTCTGAACCATTAGTGCTGATAAGGGAAGTTGCCAAGCTTCCATGACTAGTGGACTGCTGGAGAATATTGCTTCCAACTAGACGGACGGCGCTCCGCAACTTCTCAGCTAAAACAAGATATTGTGATGTTGCAAAAGTCTGAAATTTGAGCACGCATCGGCGGCAGATATCGAGGTATCATTAAATACACATTCTTTAACCTTACTGTTACTAAAATTCCAACATTTCTACATGCATGCACAGGCTTTAGCAAGTATGATTACTAGAACCAGCACTTCTTACAGAAGTACCCTTACAAGTGGCACATGTCGCTTTGTTACTACCTAAATGCATGACAGATCCGCAGCTCTTGTTGCATAAACCTTTCCCAAACCCTGAGTTGACTAATACCCCCTAATAAATGCACATTAAACTAAAATTTCACACATGTATACAAAGACCGCATGGTAGTCTACCACCTACGGGTCTTAGCAAGTATGGTTACTAGAATTAGCCCCCTAGAATAACACTTTCAAAAGTAGCACAGTAGAGATCAAGGGAACACGGCCCAGACCAAACTCCAACCAGCGGAACTACTTTCCTTGAGATAAGAGTGCGGAAACCAAGTCAAGCAGAGCTTGCTCAGGCCCCCAAGCGTGTACTTACCCGAAATAGTTAAACCCAGACTCACATTCCTACTGAGAGCAAAGGCACATAACCCCTAGCGTTGGCTCAGCCCGCATCGCCGTTGAAAAATGGCGGCATCAGTGCTAGCGACAATTTTGTCGAGATTGACGGGATATGAACCCCGTTCTGGCTCTAGTACTCCTGGCATAGGCACGTACCTATAGCACCAGCTTCTTAGTCCGTACAGTTCGATGGATCAAGTTGAAAGTGCGGAAACCAAGGCATATGCATCTTTGCTCAGGACACCCAGCTCTACTATTATCCAAATGCTAATCACTTCTACCTCATACAGACAGGGGAGTGCATACTGGGTGCGTCTCTCTAAATAGAAGATACGCAGGCAGTACTTATAGTATACTATCTACTAGCCTCAGTAAGTATACTTTCTAGAATTAGCACTTATATCATAGGCAAGCACCTATGGCAACAGCGTCTTATTCCGTACAGCTAGAGGGATCGAGCTGAGAGTGCAGAAGCCAAGGCAAGTACAACTTTGCTCAGGCCCCCAAGCCTGTACTTCCCCGAAGCAGTTAAACCCAGATTCACCTTCCTTATTCAGATCAAGGGTATAAGAACCCTATTGAAGGCTCAGTCAGCGTCAACGCTGACAAGTAGTGACACCAGTGCCAGCGCCAGTAGTAATACACATCTTGTTGAGATTGAAAGGATATGAACCCTGTGCTGACGTTAACCAGCGTCAATATTACTCAGATGCACCTTAGCAGTAACATTAGAAAAAGCAGTAGTGGTTGTTTAGCAGAACGAGGCCTGGTTTCTTAGAATCGGGCTAGACGCCTACTATAGGTGAGTGAGAGTAGACAGTGCAGTAGTACCGGCGCAAAGTCTACTGTCACTATATACTGAGTTTAGGCGGTGTTTACGGCTGCGGCCTACGCCCTTTCTCTGTGCGGCCATCTCGACTTGTCGTGTCGCCGTTTAAACACAGTTGAGAGGGTTAGAGTGGGGTAGGCAGCGGCGCCCCTGCTATCACTATACCTGACCACAGTCACCGTATCTGCTCTTGAGTAAATGGTGGACATCTTCGCTTGCGATGGTCGAACTAACACACAACACACACACTCAATAATAACACGAACCATCTCCCTGTTCATCGGTTTTCCCAAACGCCAACACGGCAGTGAAACAGATCACACAAGCAGCCGGAGTAAGATGTATTAAAAAAAACAGGAAACCGTTCCCAGTGAAAACAACTGTGTGTAATTATAAAAGCCCGCTCCGACTGACTAAGATTCCGGCCAGTGAGGTTAGAGAAGAAGGGACTAGAAGGATTGAGGTGCTTCGATGCGACCTGACAGGTCAGGAGAAAAAAAGAATCATCATTGAAGTTGAATAAGTTGCACGAACGGCGCATATCAGAGAGCAGTGGCACTTTACCTTCTCGGTAGCACCGCCGCCAGCCTTAGCAGTGCTGGCAGAACCGCGGCAGGAGAGGCTTCCGGTGGCTTCAGACGCATCCACAGCCTGTTTTGAGGGGAGCCACTTTTTGGCATTACACACCCGCTTCGAAGAGGTTGAGGTGGTGCTCGCCGCAGCTGACGGGCTGCGCAGGGAAGCCCGGTGCTGCGGAGAGGACGGAGGATTATCCGAAGCGGTGGCGGCGGTAGCTTCAAATTCCTCAGTCAGGCAACGGCTCACAGCCGCAGACGGTCGCCCACTGGCCTCGGCCTCTTCGTCTGCGTCAGTCGAGCCGTGGGAGCCGCCACCTTTCGCGTCCTCCACGTCTATCTCCTCTTCCGCCGACTGCGCTCCACTTTTTTCTGGTTCCCCGTTTTCCACAGGATCTTTTTCATCGTCTTCTGCCTCTACCTCCTCATCCTCGTGTTCTTGCGCACCACCGTCAGCATCTTCACCACGCTCCTCATCTCCATCCTCCGACGTGGCAAAACCGTTCAGGAGAGGAGACTCACTTTGGGATTTTGACTGTAGGAGGAAATCGACGGGAGAAAAATAGGATCACAAAGAGAAAAGGGCGAAGACTAGAGATCAGCTTATGCGTTACGACAGCAGTTAAGAAAACAACTGAATAAAAAGTATAACTCACCACTGTCGTATATTATAAATAGAAATAAATCTGTCTACTCGCTTAGAACGAGTAGTATAATGGAAATACATAATTATAACGTTTTTATTGCTTTTCGAAAGATAGTTTGATCATCGCGAAGAATGACTAATAGTCGCTCCACAGCAGAGTTGCATCCCAGTTTTTAACACAATAAGGACCTGTCCAACCACGAAGCTAAAGCCCACGACTGATCTTTTTAAAGTCGTCCGGAGCGAACCTTTGCTTACCTAGCGGTGTAGGAGAAGACGGCCTGAGATGAGAAAATAAGCTTTTGAAGGTTCATAACCTTCCCGAATCAATGAAAAAGATCGCGATTCAGGTATGTGCATGGACGAGAAAGAAGGTGTGGCGAGCAGCAGATCAATTGATTTATTGTTCTGAGCTTTCGAACTCTTACAGGAGTCCATCTTCAGCGATTCGAAAGAAACCAAAAGAGGGTATTTATACTGGCCATCGACCGATCAACTGTCAGAAAACATCAGGTTGTCAGGGGGGTTAGAAGCAGCAATCGAAAAAGGATGGGGGAGGAGGGCAATTAGTTGTCAGTGGAGTCGGGGGGGGGGCAGTAAATAAATCAATTAATCTGGTGCTCAACACGCCTTCTTCATCGTCCCTACTCAACCTTCTTTGCCAATCACAGGAGACAGGAAGACGGGCAGGGAGTTGACGTCTGGGTCCCGCGACTTCAAAAACAAGTAAACCTCAAAATCGAGTAAGAAATGAAGAATCGGGAGAGACAGAAATAAGAGCCTCACGACCTTTCTAGCACAACACCTAATCGTGAGCGTTTACTAGATGCTAAGCAGTAAATACACGCGAAATTTTAGGACATTTAGGCCATACAACGGTGCTTTTATATAATTGACCATGTAATGCTCTCAAACCGACCGGACACAGGAAAAGTTCAATTCTGCTATGGAAAAAGTGCGTAGCGGGTAGAACGTGTTACGAGACCAGCCTAATGGAATGCGAGCGTTACCTAGCAGGCTGACCTGAGGCGTCCTGCCTGTGACCGACTGTCGACGATAGTACGGCCTTAAGGTCTTGGGTCTTTGCTGAGACTGTCCCCGCGCGATGCCCTTAAACCGCTGGACCGGACCACACACGCACGTGAGCCCACGCGTATGCCCAACTAGTCACCGTTCCTCAAGGGCCACTTAGGTGCGCCACCCAGCATGTAGCTTTATTCCAACACACTAACCATGCAGCACTTGAACTCGCTTGATAATCGCTTGTAGGCAAATGTCACATCTCACATCATCGCTGCCCTGCTAGTTTGCAGCAAACTGGTGGCTCAGATAGAATAAAATGATAAAGGGATAACCTAGGCATGCCATACATCAGGTGATCTTATTCCAACACGCCCAATCATGCCAAAAGCACTTATAAGCGACTGTCACATCTCACACGGT
>JAYGXS010000002.1:3410517-3451030 GCA_036362985.1 Ligula intestinalis | reverse complement strand
CCCGGACATCCAATTTACGACGGAGGAAGAAGAGAACAACCAGCTGGCTTTTCTTGATGTTCTCGTTTGTCGAAAAGATTGTGGTGGTCTAAAGACTAAAGTATTCAGGAAAGCGACAAACACGATGCAAGTACTGCATTACAACAGCAACCACCCAATCAGCCACAAACGCAGTTGCGTAAACACTCTATCGGCGTGTTGAGACGCACTGCAGCGAAGAAGAAGACAAAGTTGCCGAGATATAATACCTCCGACGGGTGTTCAGAAAAAATGGCTACCCGCACAACTTCGTCAACCGGTACTTGCGCAAACGAGCTGGCCAACAAAAGCGCACTGACCCCAAGATTTGGCGTTCGATCCCGTATGTCAAAAACGTATCGGAAGCAGTCGGCCGCCTTCTCGCACCACTTGGAGTTGGAGTCACACACAGGCCGGAGGCAACCATAAGGCGTCAGATAATGAAGCCAAAAGACCCACTGCCACGGCAATAAACATCTGGGGTCGTCTACAGGATCTGGTGCAGTTGCGGTCAAAGCAACTATGTCGGAGAAACTGGCAGACTTCTCAGGATGCGAATTGCCGAACACGCAGCTGCAGTGCGGCGAAATGATGCCAATTCTCAAGTTGCGGCTCATTCGACGAGACCCGGCCACACCTTCAAATTTGATGAGGCCGAAATTCTCGCAAGAGGTGACAATCGGGTGAGCCGAGAACAAATTGAGTCATGGTTCACGGGCCCCCAATCCATCAACAAGTGCAACGATTTGCCCAATCCATATTCAATCCTGAGATTCAATTTGGCCAAAGCAAGCCGTCACTGGAGGAACGGGCAGGCCACCACCTCATCGTACGCCAACACCGGGGAGCCAGACGGCCGAGCAATCATCATGCCCGAGCTCACCGCCCGTGACGAAAGTTCAACAGGTCAGAGCCCGCGTGCCGTCTAACAAGCAGTCCACGCACAGGAAGGCAATTAACGGTAATTGTCGCTGTATGCTTGCAGTAATCACTGTGTCCTATAAATACTGCAAACGTCTGTGCATACTTAACCTTTCTGCTACTCACGTATCTGATGACGAATCCGCGACGGATATCGAAACGTCAGGCGAATAAACATATTGTCCCAACGATCGAGTCTTCCTCTTTTTAATTGCTTCCTGGGACACGGATGTTCGCTTGTATTGGCAACCTGATTATTTCTGACGGTTGATTGGCCTATGGCCACTATAATTACCCTCGCTTTGTTGCTACTTCTCACCCCGGCAAAAGCAGCTTATGTAGCCCCACTCATTTATCCCTACAACCTGCATGTTTTCCTACGAAAACGGTGTTTATCGGGTTTTATGGGCGGGAAATTAGGACACGCAGTGGAATATACCTTAATAAATGCTAAATGCAGTTTTATTGTACTGTATGTAGAAGTGCTGTTTATTTATATCTGCAGATTTTCCTAATCTGTATTATCATTTAACTTATTGCGGAATAACCCGATTATCAAATTGCAGGCTTCTTGAATTTCCCGATAAACTGAAATGGTGGTTAGGAGGTCATCTACTTCAACTTACTTGTGGTCCAACTTACCGTTTTCGAGTTAGATTAGTATAATCCACAGCGCGAAGCACCGCGCACACCTTCAATTTAAATGCGGAGCAACCTGCTCCAAGCGGCCGCGGGAAGCAACTTCAACTCCATTTTTTCACTTTACACTTACTTCTAAAAAGTTCCTTTTCTGCCTATCCTATTTCCCCACCCCACAAAACTCGATAACCACCGTTTTTGCAGGACAAATTCTGGGAGTAGGGGGTATATGACTGGGGCTACATAAGCTACTTTTGCTGATGGACTACTGCAAGAGTTTGAAAGCTCAGGACAATATATCAATTGATGCGGAGCTCGACACCTCTTTTTTCTTATCCATGCAGATACCTGGAATGCGAACCTTTTCATTTATTCGGGAATCAAATTATTGTCCCAGCGATGACATATACGTCTCAATGCCTTCCTGGAACTCACATGTTCACTTCAATTGGCATTAGGCTGCGGGAACGCAAGCAGCCTACACTATCATCTAAAGACAGTCACTACCGAAGGTTACAGCAGGATGCCAAACACTCTCTTATGACTGAAAAAGCCGAAAGAGAGAGAGTTGGTCAGAAATTGACTACTTTTGAACTAATATGGTGGCCGTAACGACTTATATGTCCCTCCCCTAATGATTAACACACAGCAGCAGGAACTGTCGCTCAGGTAGTGCAACTCGTCTTACGCTACATGTCAGGAAGGAGAAATGTTCACGAATTCAGGCGAATGTCCATATTCCAAGTAAAGAAGAAGATGAAGAAGAGGGCTCTTCGCTCACTGGAATGATGCCTTTATTCCACTGAGCTGTCTAACTCTTACTGGAATCCATCGGCAGATATACAAGTGACAAGGAAGAAGGAGTAATAGTTATAGAGGACAGCTGCAGGTGCCAATCCAACACCAGTAACCCCCGGTCGGAGGTTCCTGCGTAGAGCACTGCGTGCCGGCGCAAAACCGATAAACCCATTCACTGAGTTCTCATTCCCTGCTTGTCTTACTTATGACAAGGGCGATTATAGTCGTGGCTGTCAAGTTAAACTCGTGAAACGATTCGTGGGTGCGGGTAGGCACTTATGACAATTACAAGGGTTTGATTGGTCCCTGTCCTCTGTTCTGTTAGCGTTTTTATCTCTGACGATCGACTCCAACTCAAAGGACTAAAGCAATAGTTCCAGTGAGCCAAAAGTCGTCTTCTCATTTACTAAAAGGGTAAATATTCTGTTGTCCTCACGCAACTCTAACCCAAACCTTAAGCCTAATTTCCACCATGGAATTTCGCACAAAGTCACCCGAATTACAAAAGGTTCCTATTCCAGTGGCTGACCAGATGGGGATGTTGCATAACGAGGAGCCCTGCAAATGGCTTACTGAGGCCTTAGGCTGAATTAAGGACAAGAGTCTCGACGAAAGTCTAGACAAAATAACCAACCTCCTTTTGCCATGTGCGTGACGGCGGAAAAGAGGACGGAGGAGACGTTGTCCTGGTAGAGTTCATTTTCGATGGAATGCACCAAGTCCTCCACGGCTGCAGCCCCCGCGGATGTTTGAGAAGGGAGCGATGGCCATCTAGCGGGTAGATGGAAAGAAAAAGAGGATATTGTCAATCAATCGCTCAGGTCAGTCAGTCCAAAATCCCGAAATGCGTCTCTGACTAGAAGAGACTACTTAAGTGGGGTTGTAAAATGTTTTGATCGTGCGGTACTATTTCCAGACATTTCAGACAGAAAGGATGCGTAATCTTAAAAAATATGAAAGGCGGAACTGTCTAACTATTACAAACGTAAATAGCCGGTAGACGCAAAACGATGTAAACACAACCAAAAAACTAATGTATAAAATTAACATCTCTGTTAACGACAAAACAAAAGTAAAGCAGGCCCGATGACGAACTGTCGAAAACATATGCTTGCCAAATAGACTTTGCTACTTAAACATGGGAAAAGTAGACTGTATCAAAAGTAAATTTGAAAAAAAATGAAAAATTAAGAAAATGAAATTGAAAATTGTTTTCGAAGGTAGTAAATTCATGTTCGAAGTCAGCATAAGACGTCTTATAGACGTGCATGAACCAAATTTAAAATTTAAATTCCTAATCAATTAAGACTGCCTTGGATGTCCGTGTCCTAAATTTAATAACTCAAAATCCATATTAGTCGTTAATATCACGGTTACAATTTTTCCTAACAATGAAAAACATAACTATCTAAATAAAATAAGTAGGTAAGTTTTATGACAACGACTATGCGGAGCAATATACGGCGCCATCCTCAAAGTCTGATACAAAGCATTCTTCCTTGTACTCAGTTGATAAAAAGTAATCGCCTCTTCGCATTTTACGCTTAAATGAAGGGTATCCTTCAGTTTCAAAAGTGTTTCGAGTAATGAGAAATTCAGGACAGTGCAAGGTATATTTAAATGACATCGTACAAATGACAAGGTTCACAATTTTGAACCCGTAATTGTCTCTTTTTCAGTGAGACATACAAATATAGTGGCAGACAGACGCTCACCGATGAATTACAGGACTCACTCTTCCCGTTATGCCCGCTAATTCACTCTTGGGCCCCGCTAGCAGTCATAGGGTGACTAACGATAAGGACTGAATGACTACCGACAAAGACAAGGGAGACTGGAAGGCCATTTCTGGCTTATTAGCCGTCATCAGCCAGTCACGAGCCAGAAATAACCATACCAGTCTTCCTAGTTTTTTTCGGTAGGGTCAGTCTACACAGAAATATATAACTTTCCGATATCGGAATTATGCTGGTTGAAGAGTGTAAGATTTGAACGCAAATACACAAAAAAGAATGCATTCAAAAATTTTCGGGAAATGGAAAACTTTTCAGAACCCAAAGACACTTTTTGAGCATAACATTTGAAGAAGATATGAGCTTCTATCATGTTTTCTATAGAATATATTTGCACAGATGAGGCTACCGAAAATCAATGGACACGATTTACACAACATTAAGCAGTTATTGTTTTCCTACAGATATCATTCTTGCAGGCCATCGAAAAGCTGGTCAATCAAAGGGAAACTTTCTAGCGCGCCAGAAATATCTTTAGAGTACTCTTCACGCAAGCAATTCGTCCTAAGCACAAACTTATTTCGTCAGTATTGTCACGGATGAATGAGATCACTGCGACGCTTAGCTTGTCCATAAATACCGAGAAAACAAAATTATTCTCGAGTTGCATACCTGACTAGGAGAAGGCACGCCTATGGATTAAATGCCGTCAAACTGAAGAAGTAGACGGCTTTAAATACCTCAGAGCGAGGCTGTTATCAAATGGACAAACTTAGGACAGCATCGTCTGCCGCCGTTAGCCGAGTTTTCTCAATCTTACGATAGAGCCTATGGATCCGACACGGTAGCTCCGTCGCAACAAACAACCTTGCGTAGCGTGCGTCCATCCGATCAGTCCTCCTCTATGGGCGTGAAAGCTGGACTTTGTGCGTGGAAGATAAGCGAAGACTGGAGGAATTTTACCAACGCTTCTTGAGGGACTTCATCTCAAATAAGACAGTTAGCACTCGTTGCAACAGCATCACGAGGATATCTCAGGCCATCCAAGAAAGACGACTGATATGGTTTGAACACGTCTTTCCTCGTCCGCCTCACGAACTTTGCTATGCTGCCTTCGATCCGGCGCCGCAGCCCACCTAGAGGCGCTGAAGAGGAGGGCGAAGCAAGACTTGGCTTGACACCGTCCGTCAAGGCATAGAAGCAGTTATTGGACCTTTCATTTTCGGTCTCCATCGCTGGAGCAGAGTATGGATAGAGCTTTCGAAACTCGCTGCCGCAAATGGTCACGTGTGAGCAGGTACCGTCTGTTACATCATTCAGACCGGCTAGATCCGGCATGATAACGGTCTAAACAAGTACAATAAGTGCAGGAGAACTGCAGTTGAAACGACCGTAATTTGTACAACGAACAGGACAGCGACAGAAAACGTGTTCCCGAGGAAGCAAACTTTGAACTGAATTGAATACAACTCGAGGCGGGGGAGAGAAAGGAAATGAAGGGAGGCAAACGAATAGACTCACTTGAGCTGAGCGTCAATGCAGCGTGCGAGTTGGACCATCTCTGTGGCTGCCTTCAAGGCGCCCGACAGCTCTGAGGAGTGATCTTGGGTCTCAGAATCGCTGCTGTTTTGAACATTTTTCTGGCAGTCGCGACGCGGCCGCTTGGGAACTAGAAGAAAAAGGTAAACAGTGGGGTCCTACAAGAGGAATACGCCATACAGCTTCAAATGTTGTCTCATGAGTATCCTTAGGAAGCGAATTTTAAAACAGTTGTACAGTTTTTCGTTCTTTATGCGCGCGGGCGCGACAGCTAAGCCCTCAATGTCTGTAACAGCGCCAGATATATTTTGACAGCGAACAACAGCTCGACCGTTAGGAAAAATGACGTCCACCGCGTGAAATACGAGGTAGTGTGCGATTCATGCTTGCACCGCAACTTTTGCATTCTCCCCCCTCCATCACTCACCTTGCTCCGATGGCAAGACAAAGTTAAGATGGCTGAAGGTGGATGATGGCGGACAAAACTAAACGCGTTTTCTACACGTACCACAACCCACCGGCTCCATAGGTATCAGGCTGCATTTAGTAAGAGGTCTCGGATAGCAAATGGATGAGAATGTCGTGCAAGCCACTCTTAGTAATGATACGGACTGAGGAACCATATCAAGTAGCAACCTTCCAGGCACAAACTCTTAGCGCTTTCTGGCACACTGAAACATTAGATTTACTATAGCGAAAAGGATTTCGCCTATTTGCTGCCGCGATGAACTCCCTAGTGTCAGCCCCCACTGAGACAGTAAAATCGGCTCACAAGAAAAACGCAATACCACTCAAAAAACAAACGCTGTGCTATCACCAGTCAGTCCTACAGCAAGCTGTGAGCGTTCCCGCGGCGAAGTCGACGAAGCAAACGGCCATCGGTTTCTGGTAGCTATGGCGAAATTCTGGAATGCTCCTAAGTGTGAATATCTGATCCGCACATCCACGCCCAGCGCGGAATCCGGCTTGGTTGGGTCGTGTCCTGATGTCACATATAGACTAGAAGCGCTTGAGAAGAAATTTTTGCAGCAACATCGATAAGACTCATGCCGCAGTAGTTCTCGCATCTTATCTTATCTTATCTTCCTTCTTGTGGACAGGTACAAGGATTCCTGAGCCCCAATCATCGGGAACAGCCTCTTCTCACCACTCCTGTACAATCACCTCACGAAGCCGAGGAGCCAGGATTTCGACACAGGACTTGTAGATTTCTGCAGGAATACCGTCCTCTCCGCACGCCTTGTTGTTGCGTAGCCTCTGTATTGCATCGGTAACTTCGTCTTCGGAAGGGATGTCAGAAGACACTGCGTAGGCAGGAGAGGATTGAAACTCCGCTGTGGAGGAGAGGGAGGGTGTGATGGGTTATTCGTCAAAGTTGAGTAGGTGCTAGAAGTGTTCACGCCAGCGATCGACCTTGGCCGAGTTGCTGGCAATAAAACCTCCATTCACATCGCGAACAGAATCACAGAATGTCGGGGGCTTACCACTAACCTGGCGGATGATTTGGTACAATGTCCGAGTGTCAAAAAAAAATTTGAAGCCTACTCCATAGAAGTCACCGTTTCCGAACAATACTTCTGCCGGTCATCTATAGTCGACTTTTCTCTCAGCTTTCGAAGTTGGCAGAAGGAGGCATCGTACTTGTACTTGTTACGGCTGTGATCATGCCTGATCTAGCCGGCTTCAATGATGTCACGAACGGTATCTCTCCATGCCTGAAGATTGGCGGCAGCGGATCTCGAAAGCTCCACCCAGTCCCTTCTCCAGCGACGGAGGCCGAAGATAGAAGGTCCAAGAACTGCTTCCATGTCTTGATGGACGGTGTCTAGCCAGGTCTTCAGTTGCCCTCCTCTTCGACGGTTCCAGGTGGGCTGCGGTGCCGGGTCGAGGGCAGCATAGGTAAGCTCGTGGGGCGAACGACAGAGAACGTGTCCAAACCACCTTAGTCACCTTTCTTGAATGGCCTGAGATATCCTCGTGATACGATCGCAGCGGATGCGGACTGTCTCATTTGAGATGAAGTCGCTATACTTAACTCGCAGGATCGTCCTCAGGCACTGGTGCTCAAAGAAATCCAGTCTTCGCTCATCTTCAGCGCGCACAGCCCAGCATTCACATCCATAGAGGAGGACTGACCGGATGGATGCACGGTATACACGAATCTTCGTAGCGATGGAGATGTCACGTCGGATACATAGGCGCTTTCGAAGGATTGAGAAAACCCAGCGAGCAGCATCGATACGGGAGACAATGTCGTCCTTGCTCTGCCCATTCGGTAGCAGCCTCACCCCGAGGTATTTAAAGCTGTCTACTTCTTCAAGTTGATGGCCATTAATCCTCAGGGGTGCCTTCTCCCTGGTCAGGGATGCAGCACGAGAACAAATTCGTCTTTCCGGAATTTATGGCCATGCCTACTGACATAGCGATCTCATTTAACCGCGACACTACTGACTGTAGACCACCAAAGCTTGAGGCTAACAGCGCAATATCATCGGCGTAGTCAAGATCAGTAAGCAGGCGTCCGGGTGTAAGTTCAACACCGTCCTCTTCATGTAGGGCTTTGCCGAGAATCCAGTCAATGACGTAGTTAAACAGAATGGGCGAAAGGACGCAGCCCTGTCGGACACCAGACCGCATATCGAACGACTGAGAGAGATTGTTGTGGACCAGGACTCGTGCGGTGGTAGACCGATAGTAGGGCTCAATCACCGCAATGAGTTTGGTCGGCATTCCATCCAGTTCCATTATTTGCCACAGGGACTCACGATGGATGGAATCGAATGCGGCGGAAAAGTCGACAAAGCAAACGGCCATCAGTTTCTGGTAGCTATGGCGGAATTCTAGAGTGCGCCTCAGTGTGAATATTTGATCCGCACATCCACGCCCAGCTCGGAATCCGGCTTGGTTGGGTCGTGTCCTGGAGTCACGTACAGACTGGAAGCGCCTGAGAAGAACAACAGCGAAGATCTTTGCAGAAACATCGATAAGGCTTATGCCACGGTAGTTCTCGCATCTTGTCTTATCTCCCTTCTTGTGGACAGGTACAAGGATACCTGAGCCCCAGTCATCGGGAACGGTCTCTTCTCTCCACGCCTGTACAATCACTTCATGGAGCCGAGCAGCCAGGGTGTCGACACAGGACTTGTAGATTGCTGCAGGAATACCGTCCTCTCTGCACACCTTGTTGTTGCGTAGCCTCTGCATTGCATCGGTAACTTCGTCTTCGGAAGGGATGTCAGACGACACTGCGTAGGCAGGAGAGGATTGAAACTCCGCTGTGGAGGAGAGGGAGGGTGTGATGGGTTGTTCGTCAAAGTTAAGTAGGTGCTCGAAGTGTTCACGCCAGCGATCGACCTTTGCCGAGTTGTCCGCAATAAATCCTGCATTCACATCGCGAACAGAATCACAGGGGTTCCATCTCTCGGTGACCGGAGACGTGTAAAATCAAACAACAGTGGTGTTCACGGACCTGCGGTGATTGCGGAACGGAATAAAAAGGGTTTATAGTGCCCTAGAATCCCTTGCACGCCATTGCATAGCAATCAGCAATGAAAATGTACTAGCGGAAAACAGGGGATGGATCAAATGGCTTGCACGCCTCGTCATCATCCCCAGCCCTAGTCCTGGGATGCTATTCCGAGGCAGACGACGTGAATACCACCAATAACTGCGCCTGGGAGAACATTCGTTGGTCTTACAACTCTAGACTTTAGGTCAACTAAAGCCAAGCTTGTGTGAGCCAGCGGCTAGAGTAAAATTAGCTGGTGACAGCAGAGAAGACACCCTGGTCAAACCAGGTGCAAATATTCAGTCAAAGAAACACAGACCGGTGCTCACCGTGATGGAGGTCGGGAGAGTGGTGGGCTGAACGAAGGTTGTGGTCAGTTGCCACTGTCGGTCCCGGTGGTAACTGGAAGTACTTGGCAGTGGTGGCCTCCTCGACGTACGACTTGAGGATGCTCTCCAAGTAGGATATATTGGTCTCCGTAATGTCCGCACAGTAGGGCTCCATCAGGGCCCAGAAGCGGTTCGGCACGTCGTGGCTGTAGACCAAGAAGAAAATAAAACACAAAAAGACGGATGAGTTTGAGTTGCATCAACCTGCAGCGAGGCACTGGAAATCACTGTCAGTATAGATGGGCATGGTATAAGGAGAGGCAAATTGACCCCTACCACCGGTTCTGTATTACAGAATGGTGGCGTTTTCACTTGCTGTAGCGAGCCCAGGGGACTAATTGGCCATATGTTGCATATTAAGGTGACAATCTTAGTGGGCTCACCCCGTTTCGATCCTAGCATACTAATGCTGTCCGAGATAGGGTTTCCTGTCTCAATTCACCAAAGGTCACCACTGTAGGTGCCCTCCGCACGATCACGGGTTGCTATAAAATGTCGCTTAACGATCATATTCATGCGGAGGCCTCTGACCTGCCGGTCGCCCCTAACAACGCACTCTTAGGCCAGCAGTTCTGGTGGACTTGTTCACAACCCGGCCATTCTAATCACCACCGTTGCCACGCTCGTAATTCCAGTCGCAGCGTTCGGCCGTCTATTAGAGCTCTCAACAAGGAAGCTGTCAGATTGTGTCTCTCAGATCTACCCGTTGATGGCTCTGCCATCATGACAGGGTTCCAGCGTCCTCACCAGGGAGCCGTTGTTGAAGAAAAACGAAGTTACCACCCCCAGTCCTTTTGGACGGCTGCCCACCTACGATTGCGGCCTCAGAAAAACAACTCCCGATGGTCACTCGCCGTACCTTGGATTAAATACGCAGCGGCTACTCAGTGCCTCTTCGTCGGCACCAACATCGGCCGAACCCCGCCACACCCGACTGCTGTCCTGACTGCATCGTTTCTCCCCCTGGCTGTCAGCATCTCTTCGCCTGCAGTTCCCGGCCAGGCACCCAACTCACCCCCCCCCCCGGAACTTTGGCTCAAGCCGGTCGAGATCCCCGCTTTTCTGTCTCCCAACTACAACCAGTTTTCATTCTGGCGGGGACTCCTCATCCAACAATGGGCTACGACACACAAGCACTGAAGGTAGCCGTACGGTCAGACGGTGGTGAAAGTTAGCCTCTACCGCTAAGTGATTTCTTTGACAGCGAGGAGCGTTTCGAACCCTCATAAGCCCTCATCGATATGACGGTTCTGTCTCATATATATTTTCCTCCTATAGGCGACAGTTTTCTTTTCGCTTAAAGATGTGTTTTTTCGAATTCGCCTATTAAGCAGTAGCCGCCAGGACATGGTCAGACAGATGAACAGCAAAAGGGTGAGGAAGAACCGTGACCAGGTTGTTTGCAAATAACCATTTTCGGGTACACACACAGATTCTTCTTACGCTACCAGATGCGCGACTGCCGGAAGTAATTATACCCCCAGATGTCCTCGTCATCGTCATCATCTTTACATTAGCCTTGTTAGTTTGGCTGGCTGGTGGTTGTCCTCCTTCGGCGCGAGGGCGGTAGCGCTAGTGTGATGACTAGTGCACCGGCGAAAAAAATAACTCTTCGTCTCGCGAAGCGTGCATGTCCGACGAGCACATCCGTCGACGGTCGCTTAGGGTCACGCGGGCGCGCGCGCGCACGCGCGAATTTGTGCGGACCGCAAGGAAGTAATTACGTCGGCAAACCACTTACAAGACAGACCAGAGAGTATGCGCGCACGCAGAGACATTTTTTGTGGTGGGCGTTCGTACTATAGCTGCTACTGTCGCCGCGGCGGCCGCTGCTGCGAAATGTGAGGTGGATGCAGGCTGCTGCTTCTATCATCACACCGCCTTGTCTGGACCAGGACGTTCCATTATCTGCCAACAGCTCGCAGCGAAGAATTATATAACAAAATAATAATAGAAGAAAGAAGAGTGTCCACTGGGAGAGGTTTATTGTGAGTCTGACGTTTCGGGTAGTTGTCTCGTCTACCTAATTTCAGGGAATGCACACTCTGGCTCATGATCCTCGTCCTTGTGCCGCTTCATCTTGCGTGTGCGCATGGCTGAGTAATTGCGTCTCGCGCCTCACCTTCGGCCTCCTCGTTTATCCCGTTTGTCAGATTGACCATTCTCTGAAGATGAGTAGACGAGGTAACTACCCGAAACGTCAGGCTTGTAATAAACCTCTCCCGGTGAACGCTCTTCTTTCTTCTGATCTACCACCCGGGAATCGAAATTTCAGTACAATTACTGGAAACAATCACAGCTAACGTTTAGATTTCCTGCCTCCTCAGGTGATAATTTGGAGAGAATCTCTTGGGGATAAAAGGTTTTTTAAGTCAACCCGAAAGTTTATATGAACAGTGGAGCTAAAAAATCGTCAGCTTCGGCGGCGTAACCGCGTAGTATATTAACAAACTCCCAATAGGTAGTCAGTAGTACACAAATACAGCATAATTTTTAATACGGATATCACAGGCACTAAGGGCCCACAGAAGCGTTCGCCGATTTCATACCGCTGCATGGGGTTCGGATCCTCATTGGGTCCCTCAGCATTCCTTAGTGCTTTCTGATATATAATCCAACCGCAGTTTACTACTTACACCGTACAAGAAAGAATAGTTATTTGCATGTTTTCCATGGACTATTGAAGCCAGTGGGAAGATGCATGCTACTTGAGTCATCATTATTTATAAAGTGCAAATTTGAAGGCGGTCGGAAAGAAGCCTTTTCCACAGCCAGCAAACTAACGTGACTGAAACATGCTATATTAAGCTGACTACGGGTATTTCGCAACGCTGTCAAACTCAGAATTAGGAACCCCTAGCTTTGCGAACAACAAAAAAAAAAACAAGTGAAAACTATTAAGGAGACCGAAGTGATCATCTTTTCTGCTTCTTTTTTTAGCTATCCGAGATGGTGCAGGAGAAAGAGGATGACCGACAGACTGCCAACGGCGGTGCAGATGAAATGTGCCTCAGCGGACACATTTGGCGCAGTTGTTAAAAGGAAAAAACAACTGATTGTGGTAAAACAGGGGACCAAAACTAAAAAACTCACGCCGGATTGGAAGCCCTTGACGTGGCGGAAGGCGGGGGCACAGCTGGCAGGGGGACTGGAAGGGAGCCGGGATTCTGCAAGGAGGATAAAGCGGCGAAACGTCATGGAGGTGTAAAGGTGAAGGGGGAACGTACCAACTAGGATCACGGCCCAGGCTTTCGCCCCCCAGTTGGGATACCTAAAAGAGATGGTCTCAATTTAGGGCATGTTTGTACAACCAGCTAATCAGTATGACACCCGGTATGCTTCTCTCGATGGATGACAGGCGACGGCTTCGGGTCTGAAGGTGTCACTTTATTTCCCAACATGTTCAACTCGACAGAGTAGTACTATTTTGACGTGGAGAAGAGGAAAAGTGTATCGTCAAATGTTGCCCAGAGGGAACAACCCGCAGGTTTCGCAAAACTTTGAGCTGGTGAAGAAAACACCGCGGTCAACTGTCATAAATACGAAGTTCCCTTTAGCGAAAAATTCTTACAAAGTATTGCTGAGCATGTAGACGCATTTGTTAGTTAGGTTGAAGAAAAGCGCATATAAACGAAACACTGTCTACTACTAACAACTGTAAGTAGAAAGTTTTTATACGACGGAGCTGAGCGAGGAAAACTTCGGAGAAAAAGATGCAAACGCAGTCAGTCAAATCGCTGCAAGGGCCAGCAGTACAGTTATCACTAGAAAAAAAATACATGAAGAATAGAAACCCAGTTATATTCTGTTTTGAAGCCTCTGGAATTATAAATAGTCTCGATCCATGCATCTAGAAGTCTGCATAACCGCTACCACGGCCAATAAGAGAACGATCAATAGAAGAAAGAGGATGCTAGAGGGTGGGACCCAAAGACTTTTCTACCTCGAGCAAAAAGGAGTAAGGGCAGCTTACTTCCGAAAGACATAGCTGTCCATATCCACGAACTGGGCAATAAGTTCAACTTCGCCGTTAGGATAAACGACCAGGCCGGAAGAAAGACGAGGCGAGAATTATGGCTTTACCAGTCTGAGCCTTCGAGCTGTTGCTGCAGTTTATCGTCAGAGATAAAAGTAAGAACGAAAAACCAACAACAGTTACAGGAGAAGGGTTCAATACAACCAACAATGACGAAAATCTGGAAGTGATTGCGCAGCGCTCCGCAAGCCGGAGCCAGATCGGTATGACGACTGGCTGAGTTCACAACGGATGGCCAAGCTTCGATCAATTCCCGGTTTTCTCGTTCCGGCACGGGCGCTTGTCTTCGTGGCCCGTCTCCTAGGTGTGGGTATAAACTTGTGATAATGTGCCACGCCGTCGTACAGCGAGCTTATGCACATGTATGCGCGAACCAGACATACGTCCAGTCTGTCCTGTGTAGTGTATAGGACTGTTTAGGCACCGTATGCAATACAGTACACCCAACTGTTCACGAGGAGTTAATCAGTTGCTGATTTACATGACTCTGCTGCACATGGTAGACTTGGGCAGATCAGGTCAGGTTCTGTTAAGGGAAATGAAGGCAAATACCTCTGAACTCCCCATTGGTACAAAACAGTTATGCAATGCATTCCAACGCATATTGCCGCAGCAATGGGCTCGGTTGCCTCTGAAACGTCCTTAATTCCATGCTTACGGTAACCGAATAACCTTAAACACACCAGGAATTCGAATATTCGCTTTAATTCGTGAGAAGGAGCATGTCCTGTTTGCCTTGGAACAGGTGGTCATATGGAAGCCAATGCTAGAAGCACCGTTTCTGACTTGTCAGGCGTTGTCGAGTAGTGATATTCCCGCCCTAGGTTTAACCAGAGGTATGTGCGCATCAATAACCACCCGCGCCGTTGCACTGCGAACTTAGCTGAAGTAATTTGAGACGCCAACCCTCTGCCGACTTGCACCTCAGCACTGCTTGATATTGTATCAGTAAAGGCAGTTAAAATAGACGGGAGACTGGGCGAGGGGAGGTAAAGAATGGAGAAAATGAAACCAACCTCATTATTAGCACCTCTTTCATCCGGAAGTTGCGTGTCGGTAGCTTGCGGACGCTGAGATGAGATAATGAGGCTAAGCGGTTTATTGGGATTGGCAGTAACCACTAGGGAGGAGGGGACCTGAGGGGGACCGGAGTGAGCTGATTCCTCCTCCGCTTTCAAGAGGCCCAGGTGTCGCAAAATGGAGGGCGGCAATGGAGAGCCATAAAGCTCCGAGGAAAGGCAAACCATACGCTCTGTAGCAGAGGCCAGGAGGTTTTCTAACTCAGTCTGTAGTCGTGGCAGATCGAGGAGATTAAATTCACCCGACTCAACCACTAAGAAGGGAAGAGGGGAAGCGGAAGGTTATGGAAAACGACGCAACATACGTGAGCCGATGACTGGAGCTGAGTGTGGCAGACCTGATTCGGGATACTGTATGACCTGGGTTGTGGTTCCGGCCTTAAAATACTTCCTCGGCCTACCAAGGCGCTTCATTCTCCACCTAAAATCAAGCAAATATCATCTGAAGTCAAAAGAGTACAAGAAGAAAAACCTCGAAATTGTCTAGTTGACTGTACATAATCAACAGAAACATCGGCATTCACCTTGGAATAGTCAAAAAACAACCCCATAAAAATGGGGTGAGAGCTTGATATAAGGATTTTAGAAAAATGGAACACGTGGAGGATAACGCCTGTCTTAAGTCTAAATGTGAACTGTAGATGATTCTGCAGAAAGTGAACGCTAAACTACATTCGGCGAAGCTCTACCGCAAATTCAGTGGGATCATAAAGCAAGACAAATCGTTATGTGTTGATTATTAGGCGTAAGTTGGAAGAGATGTCATTTAATGCCCCGGCTATTTGATCGGCTTACGACTTCAGACAAATAAATCAATATGTACCAAAGGGCTTGTGTGTAGACCCCTCAAGGTATTACATAAGATATGTACTATATGTGCTAAGAAAATTAAGGAGAGAGGCGTAGGCGATAAGCTGTGCAAGCAAAAGACAGAAGCAAGGACGTAGGATACCTCATTTAATATCTGATGTCAGAACAAACGAAAGCCCTGCTATATCGTCGGCAGAAAGTTAGGCAGTAGACAGTCCTGAAAAATGTAATGCTGATGCTGTTGTTTGAATCAATTTCTCAGCATATGTTCTGATTTCGGCGAAACCTGAATCCTTAGAGTCCACAATTTTTTGGTGCCGCAACGTTCAATGTGACTTATCTGTTGATGACAGTTCGGCCACCACTTTTGATGGTGTTCATCGTGTGCATCTCAGTAAGGCGGGCGATGGGCGTAACTTTTTTGTATTGATTGTGCACTTGCGCAGCCCCACCGCTCAGTATTAAGACACATTCAAGAAGAACGGAGGTGGAATCGGCCACAGGTGGCAGACGCGGTCTGATCACGCCCCGAGGCATACCAATATACACCCTGATTTACACAACAAGGAACAACATCTCACACAACAAGGTGTGGGGCGGCTCGGATCCAAATTGAGCAGAAATACAATGGTAAGAAGGAGCCACTGCAGTCGGGTGCTCTGTCCAGAGGACAGGACCAGGTTATCCCAGCAGTAGTCAGCCGTCCAAGCCGCGACAAAGTACGACAGGATTCTCCTAGCTGTCAGTGTGAGATCGGTAGTCGGTTTTTGGATATACATAGAAATTTCATTGAGGTTTGTGAAGCTCTCGCTTAACTTTACATACGACAGCCATCCACTGGCAACCATTCATGTAATGACCGGCATGGAAGTTCTGATATGACAGAGAAGAAACAGAAGGCACTGTTGAAGGAGGACGTCAACACGGGGGACTCTGATTTTTAAAGCGCCAAGGTGAAAGATTTGTGGTTTTCGTAGACGGTAAATGACAATGTTTTATTGTTGAAACGAACTTTATATCAGATTGTAATATTCGGATAGAGGAATGTTCGCCTATTCCGGTATCCACAGCAAGCGGTCCCTTCACAAATAGGTAGCCCATTCTGTTTATTATTTGTTCACATTTCCAGACCACAGTTTAAGAAAATGTTTATTACCGCACTATTGGTAGCATTGACCATGATCAAATGTTCTGCATGCGACTCTCCAACAAGCACCCGAAGTTAGCTAGCTGAGATTTATTCGTAAAATATAAGTTTAAAAAGACCTATTATATGTGTAACAGTCAATATGTGACTTTTATCCTCAGGAGCAGTCCGGTGATTACACTTAAATTCATTGTTCCCGCTAGTACCGTGTGCAGGTGCACGACCATCCCTTGTTCATAAATTTATTTCTTCGAGTTTCATCGCTGAAGGTCATCCAATACCCTTGGGATTAACGGCCATCAACTTGAAGAAGAAGACAGCTTTAAATACCTCGGGGCGAGGTTGCTACCGAATGGACAGAGCAAGGACGACATTGTCTGCCGTATCGATGCTGCTCGTTGGGTTTTCTCAATCCTTCGAAAACACCTATGGATCCGACGTGACATCTGCATAGACACGAAGATTCGTGTATACCGTGCATCTATCCGGTCAGTCCTCCTCTATGGATGTAAATTCTGGGCTGTGCGCGCTAAAGATGAGCGAAGACTGGATGTCTTTGAGCACCAGTGCCTGAGGACGATCCTGCGAGTTAAGTATAGCGACTTCATCTCAAATGAGACAGTCCGAATCCGCTGCGATCGTATCACGAGGATATCTCAGGCCATTCAAGAAAGGCGACTAAGGTGGTTTGGACACGTTCTCCGTCATCCGCCCTACGAGCTTACCTATGCTGCCCTCGACCCGGCACCGCAGCCTACCTGGAAACGTCGAAGAGGAGGGCAACTGAAGACCTGGCTAGACACCGTCCGTCAAGACATGGAAGCAGTTCTTGGACGTTCTATCTTCGGCCTCCATCGCTGGAGAAGGGACTGGGTGGAGCTTTCGAGATCCGCTGCCGCCAATCGCCACGCATGGATAGGTACCGTTCGTGACATCATTAAGGCCGGCTAGATCAGGCATGATCACAGCCGTACCAAGTACAAGTACAATATCCGCCAACAGCGAGTCAGGACCATATCGTGTAGACAGGCTAGTCGTCGCAAACCCAGACATCAATTGTCGAAGTTTTAGGTATTAATTCGAGATTGGCGAAATCGGGCGGGAATTGCAAAACGTGGCAATAGAGGGATACAAACCGACCTGATTCGAATTACATGAACATAAGAAATTTTCCTCTAAGTTTTACAGATAAAACGGGAATAGCTGCAAGCAGCAGACTAAAATAATGTATCTAAGGCAAATAATTCCATCTGAAAACTGATTCTGGACACTACCTGCGCATGTCTCAGACTTATTCTATTACCTATGATAAAGGATTTCCGAGAGAATTGAAACGTCAGGACAATAAAAATCTTGTTTCAGTGATCGTTTCTTCTTCTTCTTCCAAAACCGAAACTATTTCCGTCTGCCTAAAAAATCCCTTAACCTTATCGATCGAACGCAATACAAAAAAATCGTTCATGTGAGACTGGTACGAGTTATCAGAAATGATGGGGTTAAGGGAATCGTCCTTTCTGGCACCACAGTTTTGAATTCGCATCGGTTGGATTAGTCAGCATTCAAGTCGAACACTTTTATCGATTGAGACACCTGAATCACGCTCTATAAGCCGCCATCGAGAATTTGAAATTTTAAGTGGTAACAGACCATTAATCCTTCTTGCTTGTACGAAAGGATAGTGTGCAATCCTGTTTAACTTTAAAAGCTCAAGATCTGGAGGCTCTATAGGTGTTAATATGATGACCATCAATCCACAGAGGCCGCAGAGTGGCCATTTTGCCTCATTTCTATTCCCCACTTAACGATAACAGCGCGAACATGTGGCAAAACTTAGCACGAGACAGTTGTCGATTATTCGGAAGGATCATCAAACAGCCAGAACATCCATGTCAAACTTAGGGTATTCACACCTGGGGTGTAGCACCAGTTACTATTGTCCGAGCGACCTTGGTGTTGAGAGTAAACCTGTTTGAGTGTTGACTGTTAGCCTGATAGCATAGCAAAACCTTTTTTGCGCTTATGCACAAACAAATGCGCAGTCAGGCGGTAGTCTGTACACTTAATGGCTGGACCAGCGGCCCCGATGTACTTACTGAGGCAATTCGATGCCTGTGTGGATATTGGTGTAATGGTAATGACGTTCAAGGATACCAGTCAGACTTAATTCGGGAGCATTTCCGCAGGTAAACAAATCACCCTATAGGAATGCGCCGTCGATATCCTTGTGAAAGTGTAAAATAAAGGCCCTCGGCGAAGGTTCGGCAAGCATAACCATTGTCGCCACCTGTGCGCAATCGTTTAGTTAGGAAAATAACTATGCTACCCCTACAAGTGGAAGCGGAATAGTCAATATTTCCATCTGAAACAAGTAAACTGCTCTGATGTGATAGGACGAAAGCAACTTTAAGCAAACTGAGCATTACAGATATGAAGGACAGGAGAAACTGATAAAATCTGAAGCTATACTTTCAGATTTACACGCAAGCAGTCAACGAACAAATAATAATCTGCAACAATTATCAAAGGGCAATTGCTAAAATGATACTGGTGAACCTATAAACTACCGCAAAACAAGGTGGTCCAATTCGATTGATGATGAGCACGAGAAATGTTTTCAATTATTCGAGATCACAGATGGAATTTGAAAAAGGCACGTCAACAATGAACAACTACAACAAGAGGGATAAGCACATAAAAGGGACTAAACTTTACAAAAACACAGAAGAATTTTAGTACGCCGAAAAGCAAAAAATAAACCTTTAAATGTGTAATAAAAAGCATGCATTTTGAAAAGCTAATCACACCTATGTTAAACGGCTCACAAGACCCGCCACAAATTGATTGGGGAGCAGGGATATGAGCAAAGTAAAACCTAAGCAAGATTCATAATACAATATGGTATGAGCTGTCGGAACTCCAGTTAAATTAAATGCTAACTTGTCTGGTAGGTAAGGGAATTTAACAGACGGATAAGTAAGAAAAATAGAATTCGGTATAAAATTAGGAAAAAAGACACAGAAAAACTGTGCAATTTCATAGAAAATGTAACCCTATTATAAAACGTCTTCAACATAGATGGAATGATGATGAACGACCACACCTTCAGCAGTATAACGACGAGCCGAAAATTAATTGTCCTACATAAGAAATAAATAGGAAAAAAGGCCACATTTTTAGCAATGTCTACCAGAAACTATTCTCCACTTAATTCCACTTGAGATGCATAAATAAAATGCCACTTCTTCCAATTTTCGTTCGCTTTTGCATTTTGATCACCATTTTTACACTCTTCTCCCCGAAAAAGTTTCGTCATCGCACATCACTTGATGAATTTTGCTCCTTATCAACGCACAATATTCTGCCATTTGTGTCAGTCGGTAATTTTATTTGAGAAAACTTGGTCTACGCCAATAAACTTTATATATTTCGCATGCCAATCTAAAGATTCGCAAGCAATTGAAGCTGAGTGCACTCAATTGAATATTTACAACGTCACATTGACGTTGGCCTGTTGGAAACTATAGCCCATATTGCGCTGCAGTACGTGCATGCCTAACCTATGTTTGAATGTCTCTGTTACGACCCACGCCGGGATTTTAATTCGTACGAGCGCTGAATCTGCCACTGGTGGCCAATGCCCGTACGAGAGGAAAAAGTCAGATAGAAGACCAGGCGGACAAAAAGAGGGAGCGTTTACTCAGAACAAGCACTTTACAGCTACAAATGCTGCGTGTATTTACGTGGAAGACATAGTCTGGAAAATGAGTAAACCACTATTGAACATACATACTGGCAGGCCACCAGGTAGATTCGCCATGCCTTTGGGTGTACTGGCTCATAATGGGAATGGCGGCATTCTCAACAGTCTCCACAGGTTGGGCTATCACAATCTCCTTGTTTGGGTTATTCCGCAGTTCTTCCAGCCAGCTAAAGAAAAAACACTTCCTCGAAATCCAACTTTATTGAGGCACGCTTAGATTGAGCGGAAATTTCCGGAGATAGGTTATTGTGGCAAGTAAGGTTAATTCATAACACAGGAGGACGCTGTCCAAGCTACGCACGATAACAAACGTTGGTAGTAAGCCTCAGCTTAACATTCCATATTACAGCGGACAGAGCTTAATGATAATGTTGTATATTTAAGGCCCAAGGGACCCTGTCGTTACAAACTAAGTGCTATCGTGAAAAATAAAAATCATAATGATGTACAGTGAACTCTTATAAAATAATTGTCATCGGCAGTAAAAAAACTGCTAAATCGGTGGATGAGTTCAGCGGGCCACTGATTTCCAAAAAGCTATAGGAGAAAATACTGCGTTAATAGGCAACAGGTTTTGATGTGGTTAGATTGGGACCTGATGTTGACGGTTCGGGACGTTTATGGTCATGGGAAAAAAATAATATATCGTTGAGTTAAGAAGGGGTCATCCATGACAACAGGAGATGATAGTATAACTCAAGGCAACATCACCGTTATGCGACCTACCTGACTCCAGAGCCGGTCGAACAGTTGGCGGTAACCATTAATAGCGACCTCGAAGACCACAGCAATGGTTGCAAAAACGGCGACGAGTTCGCAGCCCTTGAAAGTGATGCTTGACTCTGACTCCAGAGCCCATCGGAAAGTTGGTGATAACCGTTAATAGTGACCTCGAAAACACCAGCGAAGGTTGCAAACACGGAGAAGAGTTCGCAGCCCTTGGAAGTGATGCTTGATTCTGCTTCAAATGCCAGGAGGACCATTTTCAAAATCTACAACTTGCGTGTTTGGAAAGGAAACAGACAGTAACGACTTAATTTCCTCTAAATTTAAATGCTTATAATAATAAAAAGTTGTATATTTCAAGCCCAATGGGCCTCATCAATCAACCAAAAATTCAACAACATGAAGTACTAGAAAAGGAGGGGAACTAAAACCGTGCCTTGTAAAACGCCTCTCGTGATCGGCTGAGGCATCGAGTAGCTATTGCCTACTTAGACCTTCCGGCTGCGGTTAGACAGGTAGAAGGCAATGAAATCGAGGAAGGGAGGCCTAATGCCTAGGATTACAGTTTCACTTAAAGGCGCCTATGCGGCACTTTGTCAAACGCTTTACTTAGGTCAAAGTAAATCAAGATGACTGATTGCTGTTCATAACGAAGTGAAGTAACCAGTTTAAGTAATGCCAATTCGCAAGTTTCGCATGATCTTAATGTTGTTTAGGTGGATCAGGTGTATCAAGATAGGCCGCATACTCAGTATCTTTTGCATCGAGTGCTCATGGCCAGCTTTGCAACTTGAAAAGAAGTTCATTAGATACCATCTTCTCCTGAGCAATAAATTGTTTCTTGTGAAAAGAATTTGTGGGTTTCCAAATAGACCATCAATTATTTTGGCTGCCACCAATGTGGCGAAATAATGTTGCCACGATCTTCGACAATCCGGTAGGGGTCGGCACGCATAGGAGATTAGTTTGGTACAGAAAATTATTTCATAAGGAAATGCTACTCAATATAAGGTAGTGATACCATAAGCATATACAATTTATTTTGCCTGCGGCAAGGCTACAGAGGTAAGTTAGTTTTAGAGTGGGCGTTACAACACCCATCTAGTTTCATTTTTTCCACAGTACTTAGTTAGTAATGACTAACCCTGGTCCTTAAATGCACAATTATTATTATTAAAGAATTAAACGGAAGCGGATCACTCGGTTACAAATGAAAACCTATTGTGTGTCTATCCTGGTCCCTGTTACACGTACTCTGAATGGATGAACTCTCAAGTTCGTAGTTGATGCTTACTCACAGGAGTCGCCAGGTAGAAGGCAGCAGTCCTGACTGCGCATAGTACGCAATTTTCGTATCAGGTCACCACATAGCTGCCTGTAAATCAAACGAAGTAGATCAAAATAAAGACAAACGTGTTTCATATGGTTATTATTCCTTACCGATCACAAGTTTTGTTGCACAACTTTGAACATTTACAGGGATATTGAGGTCTTTTGTGGTTCATGGTCTCCAGGCTTGGAGAGGGAATTCCAGTTTTGGCCGCACAAATGCTCCAAAGACCTTAGTGTAGGCAGGGACAATCAGGTTATCGATATTAGATTGTAACTTCGTTGCGTCTCCAGTGCAGCTAACATGAGCCTTTATTTTATCTCATCCGCAAACATGAAAGCTGCGCAGTCACATTCATTGTGGCAATCGTTTGCGTAGATTAGAAAGAGTAGTGGGTCCAAAACAAAACCTTTTGGTGCATAATATTCAACTTTTGTATTTTTGAGTTTCCAACAATGAAACTCTGTTCTCTGGGGGGCAAGACACTTCTGATCCGTTTAAAATTTTTTCCTTGAATTTCCATGTCCCAGTCCTTCTGTAAACGAATGTGGTGTGGTAAACTATCGAAGGCCTTCTTGAAGTCGAAAAATATATTATCACTTGGATTGCCCATATCTGCGGTCCTTAGCTACTCGTGTCATCAGCTTACCTATCCTAAGTCCCCTGCACATTTTTTTCCTAGGAGAAGCTGGCAGTTTGCTTCCCCTGTTTGACATGACAGTCGCGGTCATCTGTGGACACACCCAGCCGGGTTCAGTTACCTTCCTCTCCAGTCACGATAAACAGTACTACAAAGTGGGTCCTCCTCTTAATTCACTTGCACATGTTGATTAAAACACTCTGACGCCCATGCGTTCAAGTGACTTGCACTCGCGTATTAACCTCTACTTTCATCGTTCCCGATCAATGCAGTCACCAACCTAGATTAACCGTTCGTTTGCCCGTTGTCATCAAGCAGATATCTTGTTCCGGCATAATCGGTTTCACCTAGCTACCCAACACGCTGACCCGCGTTCGCTTGCATAAGTCCCAGGACGTCAATCGACCCATCGAAGGGCTTTCTTGTGAGGCCGCCTAATGATAAGATGCCTTGATTTTATAATTTAACGGTCCACCTGCGTCTCTTACTAAAAACAATTAGTTTTCTTGGTCTGCAGGCGTTCTTTTCGGCATTTGTTGCCCTTTCTCGACCTATGCGCCTACATTTTCAGTTCATTAAAAATTACAAAAGTCCATTTTTCTTCCTTACTGTGCATTATTTCCGCACAAAAACGGTCACTGCTTTAATTCACTTCTTATATTTCCTTTTAGCACAAATTCGTTCAAAATTTGAGTGGGAGGCGACTTTTTTTCCAGGGGACCTCACAAGAAAGCCCTACTAATTGCATCAATAAATGTTATTCAAAAGTAGCAGTTAATACTTTAGGAATATAATTTTGTTTTGCAGGTGGCAAGACATTAGGAGTTAATGTTAAGATGGTTAACCCTAACAGCTACAATAATTCAGGCCGAGGTTCTTTAGGAGATAGGAGAAGTCTTGGGAAGGCAGAGTAGACGGAACAGTGTGTTGTTTACAGAAGGGATAAGGCGAAGTTTGCCAATAGGTCTTGCAGGGCGTAGGACCTCGATGCCCGTAGGACAGGGCAGCGTCGCTGGCCGCAACGCACCTGAGCGGAATCCCAAGTGAGGTCTTAGCAGGAATCAGACCAGAAGACAGAGACAGAGCGCGTTCATTGGCAAGGTCGGCCTGTGATTGGTTGCATAGCGCAGGGCTGGCAAGGCGAGACTGGGTGTGCCCGTAAGTGGCTCAGACCATTGAGCGAGAACGGACAGGATGTGTCGGCAAGTAGCACCTGACCATAGGCGGCATTAGGCGCGGGCCAAAGGCACCATCCGTCCGATCTTGGGTTCCAAGTGGCTGCTAGGGCCACTAAAACACTAAAGAGGTTGGATGGTGTTATAGGTGACACAGCTGATATTTGCGAACATAATTCTTTATCTGATGCATTCTCGTTCTCAAACTTAATGTTGTTACCCCATAATGGAGTGTATGAAATACGAAAACTCAGCAACACTATTCTTTATTACCACAAAATCGCTGGAAAAAATAAAGTCTACCTAGCCTAGGCCGAAGTGTCCGTATAATAATAATAATAATATGTTTATTATGCCAGTTTACAGGCAATTGTAAAGACTTGGTAATGCACCTCTTGGGCACCTTCCAACACCTCGAAGACCGGAAAAACCTAAAACAAACTCCCTATGTTGCAGCCAGTATTGGTTTTGTTTCAGGTTTTTTGGTTTGTCAATACTGGGCGAGATAGGGAGTTTGTTTCAAGTGAAAAAACCTGCCTTCAAAGGTATGATACAAACGGAATAAATGTACAGTTGTAAGCTGAGTTGACTCATCAGCAGGAGAACTGTTTCATATCGTTTAAAAACATTAGTTCCAGACGGAGAGGGTTGGCACAAGAACACAGTGTTCTCAGTCTTCCTTCAATGGTTGTCGGCAAAAGTTGCGCGCTATCGGCTGAAGGGTTAGCAGACTGCGGGCTGCTGCTTCAGCCGAATTATCTTCAGCAGTGAAGCCTGGCGGGGTTCAAAGTCCACGAATGCCATCAGAGTGAAAGAGAGATTCCACCGAGTCAGCACCCAAAATTCGTGAAAGTTGTCCTGAATGTAGAAAACTAGTTATAGCTCTCTTAAACATAGGGTAGTTTTGCTGGGTTTTAATACTTTTGGGCAGCTTATTCCAGATTGATATGGCATTTACTGAAAAGAATTGCCGGTACTTAACTGTGCGTGCCATAGGAAGAAATAAAATTAAGTCTCGATGACTGGCGCGTCGAGAGTGCTCAAGCTGCCTTATTGTACTAAGAGGATTAAAGGTTTGACCATTCAAAAGTTTAAACAGTAAAAATAGACCCTTCTGCAATCGACGAAGCCATAGGGGATCCAGCTTTATAAGTTCGCACCTTTGTTGGTAGGTTAAGTTACGGTGTTCTGTAGTGAAAACTCTTCTAGTGAATAAGTGCTGCACCGATTCTATTTTCTTCCGTTCACTAGTGCGCAGAAGACTGAATAAGGGTGAGCAGTATTCAAGACTAGGTCTCACGTACATATTATAAAGGCTAGTTCTAACCTTGATAGTCTTAAAATTTCTAAGGATAAATCCGGTGGTTCGGCGTGCTTTCGAGACTATCAGGGCACAGTGCTCTGACAAATTGAGACTATTAGAGTAGGATATGCCCAAATCCTTGATAACTCCTGGGACATTTAATTCGTGGCCGTCAATGCTTAATTCCGGTTGATGATCGTCGCCAACAACCATAACAGAACATTTTTGCCATGAAAGGGTGAGGCGCCATGTGCAACACCACTGGGCGAAGGCCTGAAGATCCTATTGTATATAATCGCAGTTATTCAAATGTTTAGGTGCCTTAACAGGCTAAAAGCGTTAAAGAAGTTTATTGCCTCATGAATTTGATCAAAAAACGCTGAGAGCAAAAATATAAATAGGAATTCAGCGTCCTCTTTTAATGTAATCAAGGAGGGAGAATGGTATAGAGAGTTATTATAGATTATCCTCAGAAACGAATGATATATTTAACAGAAGAGGCTGAACAAATGACCCAAAATGGCTGACTCAGGTGGTTTACAAAGAAAAGGTTAAAAAAATGGGGGCTGTGAATGAACTCTGTTGTTGGTGGGGATTCGTGTGTTCGTTAACGCATACAAAGAACGGAGGAATCCATTTTAACGACTTTTCCTCAGGATTCGGCAGTATTTTGAAAAAGAATTCCCGCAAGATGCATTGAAGGCTTCGAGGTTGATTAATTTTAGAAGTGTTCCGTCGCGAAAGTTGTCCTGAAAAATAGAAGTAACCAAACGGTAATAGCCTAAGCAAAATGCGTATTTAAATGCGCTATAAAGAGGGCCTTTTTTCGAAGTTAACTCTTGACATGGTTAGTTGCTGTCGTTCTCTAAGCTTTCTTACGTATTGTCGGATACAGCAAAAGCTGAAGTTCATTAAAACATTTTTAGCTCAATTTTTGAGGCCCGGAATTCAAATATTTGATGTTGTTCAAGACTCAACTCCGATGAATCTGTCCAAAGTTTTGTCTTTGTAAAATCCATGCCTACATTCGATCAGATGGCCGTATGTTTTCCATTTGCGTTTCTCTGCTGGGACACGTTTTTTTATTGTTGGACACCTGAGATATGCATGCTTATGTTTCTTCCACTGGCATCAGTAACTTTGCGCTCACCCGATAGCAATTTACTAGAATAAATCTACTTTAAATCTTCTAGCTCACTCTAGTACATAGAGACCCCTCTTTCTGGCCATGATTTGTGGAGTTTATAACCGCTTGTAACTTATCCCAATGCCGTACAGAATAATAATCCGTACTGCATGCAAGTTACAGGAATCAATCTACCAGTAAATCACTATCGGGAAAATTCTGACATTTTTGCATCGATACAGCAGCGAGACTTCTTGAGCTAGTAGCTCTGTCCGAGTAATTCGGCCGTGTTGATGCCTGCGCTGTTGTCCGTGAAATTGTGCGTATGCTCAGACAGCCCACATTCGGTAGTATCTCTGTGATTGGCGACCTCAGGTATTTAATTGCCTACTTGATTTCAGATCCTAACCATATGCACTGACGTTTTGCACAGAAAGTGCTAGCATATTTTGAAATCTTATGATAAGTACTCCCGAATTCTGATTATCAAAATCCAGCTTTGTATATCCTTCCAATACAAAAGGGTGCCATCGCATTTTCCCCTATATGGATTGTATTCAGAAGCGTCATTCTTTGCTACGTCGAAAACTATTGTATCTCCACTGTGAAAACTGTTTGATATTTTGAATTAAACGCGTGTTTTCCCACAGCAGACGTTATTGACTATCGCCACTCCATATAGTTTAACGCTACCAACGTGCAATTTATTGACCAAAGGCTACGATAGAGCTAGCATTTAGACCTTTGGTTCTCTGATTTAATAAAATTGGTACCCTTTATTGGGCAATGCTACATGGGTAACAGAAATATGCAAAGAAACCGTCACATGAAATCAACAAAGTTGCCCAACACATGCGCACCTTAAAAGTTGTTAAATTGTTGAGTGTACTTAAAGCCTGTCCTCTGTTGTGATTTTTCTCGCGTCCGACATGCAAGCATTTACTAATGCGCTACTTTTCAATGTTAGCTATCATACTCATGTTGAATAACTGGAGATCTACCCCCTTGCAGTCCGCAACCTATTTTGAATATTATTTTACAGTCTGGGTAAATAAGACGGATGGCCGAGCACTGGATCGATTTGTTTATTATTCTGAGCTTTCGAACTCTTACAGAAGTCAATCTTCACAGATGAGAAGCAGCAGCAAAAGGGGGGCAGTTATAGCTCGACCGTCCGTATTCTTCAACCGTGCAAATTCCTGGAACGTGACCGTTCTCCTTCATTCATATTACAATCTCCTTAATAGTCAGCTCCTACACCGGACTGAGTGTACTTACTTTTACTTGTACTTGTTACGGCTGTGATCATGCCTGATCTAGCCAGCCTCAATGATATCACGAACGGTACCTCTCCATGCCTGAAGATTGGCGGCAGTGGATCTAGAAAGCTCCACCCAGCCTCTTCTCCAGTGACGGAGACCGAACATAAAAGGTCCGAGAACTGCTTCCATGTATTGACGGATGGTGTCGGGCCAAGTCTTCAGTTGCCCTCCTCTTCGACGTTTCCAGGTGGGCTGTGGCACCGGGTCGAGAGTAGCATAGCTAATCTCGTGGAGTGGACGACGGAGATCGTGTCCAAACCACCTCAGTCGCTTTTCTTGAATGGCCTGAGATATCCTCGTGATACGATTGCAGCGGATGCGGACTGTCTCATTTGAGATGAAGTCGCTATACTTAACTCGCAGAATCGTCCTCAGGCACTGGTGCTCAAAGACATCCAGTTTTCGCTCATCTTCAGCGCGCACAGCCCAGCATTCACATCCATAGAGGAGGACTGACCGGATGGATGCACGGTATAAACGAATCTTCGTGGCGATGGAGATGTCACGTCGGATACATAGGCGCTTTCGAAGGATTGAGAAAACCCAGCGAGCAGCATCGATACGGGAGACAATGTCGTCCTTGCTCTGTCCATTCGGTAGCAGCCTCGCCCCGAGGTATTTAAAGCTGTCTACTTCTTCAAGTTGATGGTCATTATTCCCAGAGGCTACTTCTCCTGGTCAGGAATGCAGCTCGAGAACAACTTCGTCTTTCCGGAATATATGGCCATGCCTACTGACATAGCGATCTCATTTAACCGCGACACTACTGACTGTAGACCACCAAAGCTTGAGGCTAACAGCGCAATATCATCGGCGTAGTCAAGATCAGTAAGCAGGCGTCCGGGTGCAAGTTCAACACCGTCCTCTTCATGTAGGGCTTTGCCGAGAATCCAGTCAATGACGTAGTTAAACAGAATGGGCGAAAGGACCCCGCCCTGTCGGACACCAGACCGGATATCGAACGATTGAGAGAGATCGTTGTGGATCAGGACTCGTGCGGTGGTGGACCGATAGTAGGCCTTAATTATGGCAATGAGTTTGGTTGGGACTTAATCCAGTTCCATTATTTGCCACAGGGACTCCCGATGGATGGAATCGAATGCGGTGGCGAAGTCGCAAAGCAAACGGCCATCGGTTTCTGGTAGCTATGGCGAAATTCTAGAATGCGCCTCAGTGTGAATATCTGATCCGGACATCCACGCCCAGTGCGGAATCCGGCTTGGTTGGGTCGTGTCCTGATGTCACGTATAGACTGGAAGCGCTTGAGAGGAAATTTTTGCAGCAACACCGATAAGGCTTATGCCGCAGTAGTTCTCGCATCTTATCTTATCTTCCTTCTTGTGGACAGGTACAAAGATTCCTGAGCCCCAGTCATCGGGAACAGCCTCTTCTCACCACTCCTGTACAATCACCTCAAGAAGCCGAGGAGCCAGGGTGTCGACACAGGACTTGTAGATTTCTGCAGGAATACCGTCCTCTCCGCACGCCTTGTTGTTGCGTAGCCTCTGCATTGCATCGGTAACTTCGTTTTTGGAAGGGATGTCACATGACACTGCGTAGGCAAGAGAGGATTGAAAATCCGCTGTGGAGGAGAGGGAGGGTGTGATGGGTTGTTCATCAAAGTTGAGTAGGTGCTCGAAGTGTTCACGCCAGCGATCTACCTTGGCCGTGTTGTCGGCAATAAATCCTCCAGTCACATCGCCAACAGAATCACAGTGTCGGGGGCTTACCACTAACCTGGCGTATGATTTGGTACAATTTTCGGGTGTCACCAACATTAGAAGCCTGCTTAATAGAAGTCGCCGTTTCGGACCAATACTTCTGCCGATCATCTCTAGCTGACTTTGCTGTCAGCTTTCGAAGTTGGCGGAAGGAGGCATCGTTCTGGGACCTGGCTCGAGTCGTCTCGACCGATAGCTGCAGGGTTCTTCCGCTGATCCAGTCACTGCGGCACCGCTAAGTGAATCCAAGAATCTTCTCAGCTGCCCCATAGATGGATGTCTTCAGTTATTGCCACTTGCTACTGCCCTCGATGTCAGCCTGGGTCATAAGACGGGACTGGATTTCTGTGCTTAAGGTCTCAGTAGTGTTGGTTTGCCGGAGCTTTGCGACATCAAGGCATCTCGCACGTGGCAGTTTGGGTACAGATGAGAGGCGAACTTTCAGGCGCGTGCGAACGATAGCATGGTCAGACCCGTGGACGTTACCAGTCTCGGTACCTTGCATTGACCTGCTATCATGGACCCAGCTGCGAAACCGTGAACCAACTAAAATGTAATCGATCTGACTGGCGGTACGGCCGTCGTTCGAATACCAGGTCAGTAGATGTTTGTGACGATGCTGAAAGCATGTGTTGGTAACATGCAGTTGGTTCTGTTCGGCAAACTGCAGCATTCTCTCACCATAGTCCGTTCGAGAGCCAAACCCAAAACGATCAAAAAGGTGACTGTCGGGTCACCAGGCCCAGTCCGGACTGATTGTCGTCTATATCATATCTTTTTAAGATAGAGAAGACAGTTATAAGTAATAAAAATAACGGTTCTAATCCGTGCCCATTTGGAAAACATTTCCAGGCGTTGCAAGTTGTATTATATTACGGTCTGGCCATAACAGCGCAAACGCTCGTAAGCTTCGATCTATACAAGACACTAAGAGTAACCTCTGATGCGTTTCTATCCCAAATGCGTCGTATATAGTCAAAGTTACGACGAACAGGTATTTCTTAGCAAGGTCTATTTACTAGATTTGGATCAAACTCAGAAAGCGTTTGCTCAATTGCAAAATACTGCAGTGCATTATTCTTCCCACAGGACTCTCGAACTTGGCGGTAGCCGGTGCGAGCTGCAGGACAGATCTCAAAATGCGGCCTTAATGGCTTCCATTCCTGTAATGGAAGTCTCAATTAGTAGTAAGCAGTGTGCATTCAACCTCGATTAAACTGCGGTTACGAGGGGCAAGAGTTGTCAGTTTTGTTTTGAAAATTGTACAGAACGAGAAAGTTATTTTTATCAGTCATGAGTTGGTAGACATTTAAACAGTGGATAAAGGTGTCGTCGAGACTGCTTTGCATCAGAACTTTTTCTACCATTTGTGTGCCCTGCCTAAGTGACGTTTTAACTTTTGTCCTGGGTATTATCGGTACTTCACTGGCATCTGCAAGCGGTCGTTGAAGCCATCCTCATTTATCCTGACCTTCATCACAAGTTCCTACACGCCTGGAATGGCCTCGAGGAGCCTGTTAGCGAAAACTGCAGTTTAGAACCTGTTATCTATACTTAGCACACGCATAAATAATTTGGTCTATCTCATTACTATTTACAGTCACCATGAAAGTCAGAGTTGTAGAGTATGGCAGTGCGTGATTCTCAGTAACTAATTGCCAATGCTTGTTGTTGCCCCGGTCGCCCAAACATTTTTTTGCAAAAGTATCCCTTTCTTGTCCATCTCATAGGCAAAGTACATCGCCCAGATTGTGTTGGCTGGTTCGCGCATACTTGGCCGTGCCTTTGCCAAAGCCCTGCAAGAGGAGTACGCGGCGAGTCAGCAAGCTGCCAAGGCTCGAGCTAATGCGCGTGCCAGCGACTCTTCCTCATCCCGTAGCGGCGACTCATTCACCAACACTGTGTCGGGGATATCTCTTGAGGAAGCAAAGCAAATTTTGAACGTCCAGGACATCCGTAATTTCGAGGAAGTACAGAAGAAGTTTGATCATTTATTTTCTGCGAATGCCAAGGCAAAAGGTGGTTCGCTATACCTGCAGTCCAAGGTGAGGCCACTCTGCTGTTGACTCAACGCAACTAGTTTGTATTATGTTTTAATGCCAGGCACTCTTTGCCTACCGCATAGTTGGCAAGTTGGAGGTTCTTACTGGTACCACATTCACGCTTTTAGTTAATGTATCCTAATATATTTGTTTGATGATAATGGTCACAGGAGTGCCTCTTAGTTGCCTCATCCCCTAGGTTGTCTCTTGGGAGATTTCTGAAGCAGCCTGTTTTGCTCAGCTCTACTTGCTAAATTTTTGCCTTCTGCATGCAACTTCTGTCTTTGCCGCCTTTCTCCTACACACTACCAGTTGAATTGAACACCAAAGATCAAGGGTCTAATGTCCTATACTCCTGTTCGGTGCCCCATCTCTGCAAAAATACATTTGTCGTGGTTTGTAGCCTAGAGTGTTCCATAGACGTAATGTTTTTGTCATTCCCACATTACTTGTCGGCGTGCCTCCTGAACTTCGCCATAATCTACTAAACTTGCTTGGCTAACTCACGTCATGAAAGTTTCATCGTACTGCCGTAGAATTTCACTATAAAAAGAACCCTGCTAATGGATCCGAAGATGATTTGAAGGTCAATCCTGACTGTGAGCTTTCCTTCACTTTTCAAGTCGTCTACTTTTAGTTATTCCTTCGACAAGAAGTTTATCCTACGAGGAGCCCCGTTTTAGCTTTAAGGGGTTTAAAGTGAAGACTATTTGCACTGCGAAAGTTTACTACCCCTGCCACACACATTTTGTTGCATCGTTCAGAGTATGTCAACGTATCTTGGAGGTTCCACCAGCCTGAGTGGATAAACCCTCAAAAACCAGCTCGTGCAAGACTTCGTACTCAGCCAATACTATGTGCAAGAGTTTATGTGGCAGATGTTCACTTGCCTATCACTCTTGTACACAAAAAAGATAGTCTGATGCATGATAGGTGGACGCAGGGCGGGTTGCACGGGCCTTATTGACTGCAAGTAGTTCCAGCTATTCATACTCGCATGGGCTATCATCGCTGCTGGTTTAGCCTGCTCCATGGTACTTTACATCCGTGTATGATTGCCATCCAGACTCATCAATCTTTGGCACTGGTCATTTGACTGAAAATATGCCGCTGAAAACTCATTGTACTCGCCACGGAGAAGAGTCCAAAAGCAGAATCCTTTCAGCAACTGCATTATGTGACCCCCAGGTGTGTCGTTTATGTCGCTGCGCCGGTATGACCTCCATCTTTCCGACACAAGCTTGTGAAAAGATCGCCAAAATGCCCATTTAGGCTCTCATACGCCATAGCCAGTAAGCTTTTGATGGAGACTACTCATTCACATGCACAAATAACCACCTAAGTATTTGTCAATAGGAGTGCCTGGAAGGGAACGGTACGATGGTGGCCTTTGACGGATTTTAATGATCGCTATATTCAGTAAGCAGACTGCTAAAGTCATCCACCTGAATTCCAACTCGAGATTAACTATTAAAATCGTAGTCTAAGTATACACGGCCAGGTTCAACCGGCAAGTCGGCCAACACAGTGAGCTATATTTTGCGTGTTACCTTGGCAGATGTGACCAAGGAAAGTCGAAAACTAGAGGCAGTTTGATGGCTTGCATGAACGATGCTAGTGGTTTCGGCGCTGGTGGCGGTGGCTGTAGTAATAAATTAATAATAATGGTGCCGACACTAGTGTTATCATAGCGGTAATAGTATATATTTTTGTTATTTGGTAAGGGCTCGTGTCTTTGCATAGAATTAGGCCAAATGGATATTGCCTTGCTATTGGACGGAAAATCTTTCCTCTCGGAACCATCGATCCTCAAAAAATGCGCATGAACCGGAGGTTTTTGCTTGTCAAAAAATTTGATTGATTCACGACTTCTGACACAAAGGTAGTATGAGTTACCTCGATGTCGGGAGGATTTACTATCCTCGAACTAAACTCAAAGGCAGAAGTCTACGTCCATCTCTCCTGCGTGTCATTGAAAATCCTGGATTGTGTCGAACCGTGACTGGTGAAACATAACGGATAGCAATCGGTTCCAACTACGCACTGCTGTAAGTGGCGGCAGCAACTATGTATCCTCGAGCCTGATTTTTTTGGCAGCCGCATATACCACTAGGTTTGCTTGCTAAACGAATGTATTCCAGTCTGAGTTGCCCGGATTGCCTGTGTACTACCCAGCGTTTAGGCGTCATGTAACATTCGACCTTCTACTCTGGCCTTTTGTTGCCTCCAAACAGGTTTTCCGTGCTAAGGAGCGAATAGACGAGGAACTCCGAGCTCTCGATTCCAAACCACCGTCCTCGGAGTCGGCCAAACCTCCTGATCCTTAGAATGCTCCAGCATGTCTTTTCTGTGATGTGTCCGATTGATCAAACACCCTGGTCCCCGGGGACCACCCTCGCCTCCCCCCTTTGCCGCCTCTCATGCCCCCGCCCGTCATCGTTCTATCTTGTACATCTTTCTTAACCACTCGTGTGCTTTCGCAATTGATGAGCCGCTGTTTTAGTTGACACCGAGTGTACATAGTTAGAGCTGTCGCATATTTTGTACATTTTCTTATCTCGCAAAAAGAAAAAAAGTGGTTGAACTCTGAATTGAAGTAGATTACCTGCACTTCATGTGTGGTAATCAACACTTGTGAATTTGTCAGAGTGTTCTACAAGGCACGTCGAAGTAACTGGTTTTGGTTGTTGTCAGACCAGAGACTACCATCTCTACTCGTGTTAACTCTTACTGAGCTCCAGCAAAGTGTTTTTTCACACACCTAGTTCCCGCTTCTAATTCCTTTTCGCTGCTGACCAATTGTATCTTTGATAGACGTTTGGTTTTCAGTCTACCGAAGTTCCTTGAGTTTCGTTTGTAGAAGTGATGTAGTCTTGTAGCATGTAAGCTGTGGTTGTACTCAGTCCCCAGTATAATCATCAGACCGAATCCCAGGTTGTAGGTAAAAGGTGGAAGACAGCATAATGAGGGATTTATTCTGTCCAGAACCCTAAGTTGCTGTCTAAAGCAGCAGTGGTCACTGGCTGACCGTGTGAGGGATGGATGGTAGCTGCTTTTAGATGATTGTGAAGCCAGTTCGAGTTGTATGCGATTGGTGTGTTGCGTTGCCCGAGGGGGTGTCGCGTGTAGAGGCCCCTGCTGCATCGATCCGTGTTTTAGAATTGGCTCTTTGGCAGCCGCAACTATTTGAAGGCACTCGCATGTGTACGAATGGAAGTCGGTCAAGGGTCTGCAGGTCAGCGAGTCGAAAGCAATTGCTTACGATAATGTCCGACGTTGGGGCAGTGGTCGTTGAATACAGGCGGTCACTATGTGGTGGGGCAAAGAGCGAGGTCGACACTCGGCGCGTTTCTCTCATCACTTTAATAAATCGGAATGCGCTTAAATCTATCACGGTGCGCTAAAAGCCGTGGCTTGGAGGGTTTGTTAACTGACGAGAAAACTCGAGCCATCTACGTTGCTGCTCCTCCTGTGCGCGTGTGTTGTGTTTGCGTATGGGAGGAGAGGGCGGACTGAGAGTCAGGCTGCAATGGCTCCCTCTTAATGTGGCCTTTATGGCGCTCCCGCGAAGGTGGGAGCATACCTAGCGAGATAACTGTGTCAAGTGTGCGCGTGCTGAGTGTTTATCGCGCAAGCTATCTACACCCTCCCTCATCCCCGGTTTTATTGACTTTGTTTTTACACCGGATACGGAGGTGGGAGTGGCGAGCGAGTGGTTAGATTCTGTGCGAGTCTGCCTAACCTCCTGTTTTCTCTCGCACGAGTTCTCTGCGTTGCTCCTGCTTGCTGTCGCTTTCGTGTTGCTTGCCCAGCTTGCCTCTGTATGCTGCGGCTTGCTTCAGCGTTTGCTGCGGCTGTTGGAGCACGCGGTGCTCATAGTCGAAATCGACGGGGGAACTGTCGGACATTGAATAAAGAAGGAAGGATAGCATTGTTGGCTGTCTGTCACAGTGTCTACCTGTTTTGATCAATGCTTGTGCATTGCGAAGTTGTTAGTTCGAAAGCGACACTTTGAAAGGGGCAGCAGGCATGCTACAAGGGGATTATTTTGTCACTGATACTTCGGGGATGTTAGTGTGTTCGCATCGCCAGCGCTTTTAGTAAGCAAAACATATGATACATTAGCGTGATTTCCTGGACTATTCTGCTAAAGATTTCTTGATGCTGTTCTTCCAACCCTCTGGTGGGCTCAAAGGCTGCCTGCATTATTAATCACCACCTCAGTGGAGGACATTTGGAATTGTTTTGTTTGGTGCAGCATTTTCCTTGTTTCGATTTTAAACTACCAACTGTCGCATCTGAGTAACCGCGTAGGACTTCGTAGGCCGGAGGAAGGTCGATGTGTCTGCTAGTGATGTTGCCATCTGGAAATCGTGCCTCTTACTTTCAGCCATTGCATTCTTTCGTTTCCTTGGTACCTGATGTGGAGAGTCGGTAGCGTGTCTCGGCACGAGAGTGCGCTTTCTATTCGCAGCGTCGTATTTAAGGACTAACAGCCTTTGTTCCCTATCGGTCCCTCTGCATGCAGCCATCATGTGGCGTTCGCAGGATGACAAGTCGTGCCTTCAGTGACGCGCGCACGTGTATGTGCCTTTTCGAGGCCCTTGTCATGCGTGACCTAAAATCCTGGCCGGCGGCTGTTCTTGCGGCCCCGGATGTCGGCCTTTGAAGGCCACTCTCTTTGCTCGCCCTGTATGTACCGGTAGCCTATTCGAGTCCTTTGTTCTCGTGTCCTCAGGACGGCCCGAGTTATGAGTCGGACGTCTTACCAAGGAGCAACTGCAAAACTTTGGGTTCCTGTTAAGTTGGTTGTTTTTTCCGTTACATGCTCTGGGGCCCGCTGACTATGAAAATATTGTGACGTAGTCGTCCAAATCTGATATTCAACTCCTTCTCCTCACTGAAAAAACACCGGCGCGTTTTTAAACTATCACACAGCGCTAAAACTTGTGACTCGGTATGCATTTGCCCAAAGGACGGACTCAGTCCTCTTAAAATGCCGAGTCAAGCTGCAAGGGCTCTTTTATATGGCCCCAGAGACACTCCATATTATGTTATCAGTATGGCAAATCATTCAGTATTTGTATACTTCTGACTACTTGCTGGCAGCTTTAGCATATTGCGCGATTATTCTGCGTCGATTGATGGATTTCAATTCGAATAAATTAGTTTTCGGACGGAAAATGAACAGTTTGGTTTCGAAGGAAATGAAACAAGGTAATGACGAAATTGCTTGGACAAAACATGCCCAGAAATTTGTTTGTAACCTGATACATACGTTGGATTACTATATCAGCAGTCAGGGGTCTATTTGAGTTTCACTATTTGTTCACATACCTGCTCACCAAATGTGCCAAGGCTAAAGACGGTATTTAGATCTCACGTCTTGAATCAAATTTCTGAAATCAGTTATCTTTTAGAATGGTTTACTGGTCTGGTGTTTTAAGATTGATTATCCAACAGCATAATCCCATTGGTTATTAGTAATACCATAATGCCAGTTTTTGAACGCACATCCCCGGCTGCCTGCACAACTCGCAATAACTGCGGAATGACCATTTAAGTCGTATGGATTCTTCCAGTGGTTTTCGAACTCCTTTTGAATCCAAACATATTTTATAGAAAATATGCACATATACGTTATCTTTTGTAATTATATCCTAGAATGTCATGTCGCCTTTAAATTGTATACGCGCATAAATAATATTTTATGATTTAATGAGTTTTTTTGACTGTCAGCTTATTTAAAACTATCAAAAGTCTGTTCAGATAGCGCTGATTCTGTTCTTTTAAATCATCATTTTGACAAATACAATCTGGTTCGCATATACTACACAATTTCATAGCTCACAGATAGTAAGTTCTTTCCAGCATAGAAATGTTCAAGAGACGTAATTCTCTACAAAAGTAGTACAATAACCGATATTTTGAGCATGATTTCTATATAGTATATTTGGGTTTACACGAGCATCGTAACTGAATAACAAAACAATGACATCACTCAAACAGGCCTTTATTGGCAAAGGAATTTTCATATTCGAAATTCGAAATCCTGACGTGGCAAAAATATTGTGTGATTATACGGTATGAGAATCCGTAAAATATTCCGACCCAAGTAACACTTTCAAACCGAAAACGCATTTCAGAATTTTGATTTATGCTTCATGAGCTTACTTATCTTCTGTATTTGTCATGGCCACTTATCCGAGCTTAATTCCAGCACCTCGAAAACTATAATGTTAATCTGAGATCACTTGTAGTCATGCATTACGACAGAGCAACTTCTTTGTTTCAACATGTTTATCAAACGCTAGACTTGTTATTGCGGCAGACCCTAGGGAGAGATCCTAGCCCCTACTTCCTTCGAGCTCGGTCATTTATTAAGCCGGAAGTCAGTAGAGATAATGATGGGATAATTGGTTGGAAGTTGTCAGCTGGACGGGTGTAAACGTCTTGCGCCGTAGGCACACGGGTTTTTTGGATAGCGCAGTTTCCTTCTGATTAGAGCCGGTACTCAGATGTTCGTCCTTGCGTCCGCTGTCTTCTGGTTGTATCTGCACACTGCCAATCCGCCAGAAGCTTCATTAATCATAGCTTACACCCATTTAGTTGGGAATCTAGTTGAAATCTTAATACACAAGGGTATCAGAAGAGAGCGAAGCGTTCACCGGGATAGGTTTATTACAAGCCTGACGTTTCGTCTACCCATCTTCAGAGAATGGATACTCTGACTTACGGTCCTCGTCTTAATGCCGTCCTTTCTTACGTGTGCCTATTCTACCAATCATGTTTGAGCCACTCTGTGTGTCTCTCGCCTCGTCTTCTGTCTCCTGCCTGTCACCGTGTCGCCCCCTTGTGTGTTCGTTCCGTGACCCCTTGTGACACCATGACTGGTGCTCGGAATAAGCATGTTGGCCGCGGTGGCGGCGGCTGACCGCATGGTTTGTGGCTTGCGCTGGTGTCAGACCCCTGTATGTTCATCCCGTCGCCTCCCGTGGTGTCTCGAGTGGATCCCGGCATGCACATGTTGGCCGTGGTGTTGGCTGCCCGCGTGCTAATCTCAAGTGCGTCGTTGTTGGCCTCCTAAGCGTTCGGTCCATCGTCCCCCATGACGCCTGGACTTGTTCCCGGCCCCCATTGTTCGATGCCGCGTCCGTCCCCGGATATGAAGGTCCTTAAAACAACATAAGGGACCGGTAAATTTATGTGGCGGTTGACTGAACAATCGGTCAACATCCAGGCCCCTTAAATCTGCCTTGATGTGTGATCATCACCTCGGCCCACAATTTCAACCGCGTCAAAGTTGATGTCGAGTCCCATCGCTACAGCATGGGTTGCTACCTCCGACTTTGGGTCCAACCTCCCCACGGCTGGCTTGTGCTCCTGCATTCGCCTTTGAAGTTGTCGGCTGGTTTCTCCAACATAATTCCATGTCCCGCAGCTGCACTGAAGTCGGTATATGACGCCTGACTTCTCCTGTTTAGATATAGGGTCTTTCGGCCGCATGGTACAGGTAGGCTTGTGGGCAACCCCTATTCCAAGGGGCGCGAGTGATCTAGCTACAACTTCGAAAAGGACTTTCATGTACGGGATGCTCCATCACGACTTTGATAAGCAGGGTTCCTCGGTTCGCGGTTTGGGTGGCATTCGAGCCGGTCAACAAACGCTCGTGGGTAGCCGTTTGCTCTGAAAAGTTCTCGGAGGAGCTTTGTCTCGTCCCGTTTGGCAGCTGGCATGCTGCAGTGGGTTTCTATCCGTCAGTATAGCGTGCGTATACAACTGCGCTTTTGTTGTAGCGGATGGTTGTTATTGTTACTCAATATTTGTGGCGTGTTTGTTGGTTTACGATAAACAGACGTCGCTAGTTTGCCGTCCGCTTGGCGGCATACGAGAACGTCCAGGAACGGAAGTCAGCCCTCCATCTCTTCTTTCATCGTGAACTGTAGGTCGGGAAAAATTGAGTTCAGTCGTTCCTTGCAGTGATTGATTTGACTCTGGTTGATGACAACGAGTATTTGTAGTACGATCTCAGCAATGAACCCGGAGATTGGGGACCCCATTATAGTGCCCTTGATTTGCTCCTGCGTGGTCCCTTTGAAGGTGAAGAAGGTCCTGGGGCAATGTTCCACGAGTTCTATTACATCCTGAGCTGTAGGTTGACCATTTCTCTCATCGTACTCCTGACGTAGGAGGTCGCGGATGGTTTCGACAGCAAGCGCCTTTGGTATGGAGGCCGAGCGCTTCCCCACCACAACCTAGCTCCTCCCTTGACCGTGCGAGTCAGATTATTCCCCCGTATAATGCGTTATTGAACACGCCGGGCCCGAACTACGAAAAATTTAATTTGCACGGCAGCAACCCAAACTGATATACTTTTAAATCTAATCGGAGTTGCCGTACAGGACATTCACTGATTAAGACCACTAGGTCTTACACGAGCGGCCCCAAACACTAATTTTATGTCATTGTTCCCCCCTATTGGTTCCTTTACCCATCCTCTACCACCCAAACCTGATAACTTCTACATGTCTTCTCGCCTCCTCCCATTCCTCTCAAACGCCTCAGAAGCTTATTTTGGTTTATCCTCTCCTCATTTTTCCCTGCCAGAAAGCGAGGCCTCTAGATATCGCAGACCTTATCAACCATCCATTATTGGCTTCCCGTATGCTAACAGCTCCATACCTGTCAGTACTTATTCAACAAATAATAATAATAATAATAATAATAATAATAATAATAATAATAATAATA
>JAYGXS010000002.1:3392542-3410507 GCA_036362985.1 Ligula intestinalis | reverse complement strand
TAATAATAATAATAATAATAATAATAATAATAATAATAATAATAATATGTTTATTATGCCAGTTTACAGGCAATTGTAAAGAGTTGGTAATGCACCTCTTGGGCGCCTTCCAACACCTCGAAGACCGGAAAAAACCTAAAACAAACTCCTTATGTTGCAGCCAGTATTGGTTTTGTTTCAGGTTTTTTGTTTCGTCAATACTGGGCGAGATTAGGAGTTTGTTTCAAGTGAAAAAAACCTGCCTTCAAAGGTATGATACAAACGGAATAAATGTACAGTTGTAAGCTGAGTTGACTCATCAGCAGGAGAACTGTTTCATATCGTTTAAAAACATTAGTTCCAGACGGAGAGGGTTGGCACAAGAACACAGTGTTCTCAGTCTTTCTTCAATGGTTGTCGGCAAAAGTTGCGAGCTATCGGCTGAAGGGTTAGCAGACTGCGGGTTGCTGCTTCAGCCGCATTATCTTCAGCAGTGAAGCCTGGCGGGGTTCAAAGTCCACGAACGCCATCAGAGTGAAAGAGAGATTCCACCGAGTCAGCACCCAAAATTCGTGAAAGTTGTCCTGAATGTAGAAAACTAGTTACAGCTCTCTTAAACATAGGGTAGTTTTGCTGGGTTTTAATACTTTTGGGCAGCTTATTCCAGATTGATATGGCATTTACTGAAAAGAATTGCCGGTACTTAACTGTGCGTGCCATAGGAAGAAATAAAAATACGTCTCGATGACTGGCGCGTCGAGAGTGCTCAAGCTGCCTTATTGTACTAAGAGGATTAAAGGTTTGACCATTCAAAAGTTTAAACAGTAAAAATAGACCCTTCTGCAATCGACGAAGCCATAGGGGATCCAGCTTTATAAGTTCGCACCTTTGTTGGTAGGTTAAGTTAAGGTGTTCTGTAGTGAAAACTCTTCTAGTGAAGAAGTGCTGCACCGATTCTATTTTCTTCCGTTCACTAGTGCGCAGAAGACTGAATAAGGGTGAGCAGTATTCAAGACTAGGTCTCACGTACATATTATAAAGGCTAGTTCTAACCTTGATAGTCTTAAAATTTCTAAGGATAAATCCGGTGGTTCGGCGTGCTTTCGAGACTATCAGGGCACAGTGCTCTGACAAATTGAGACTATTAGAGTAGGATATGCCCAAATCCTTGATAACTGCTGGAACATTTAGTTCGTGGCCGTCAATGCTTAATTCCGGTTGATGATCGTCGCCAACAACCATAACGGAACATTTGTGCCATGATAGGGTGAGGCGCCATGTGCAACACCACTGGGCGAAGGCCTGAAGATCCTTTTTTATCAGCTCGAGCACGATGTTGCGATCTGCCGGTTTATATCGATAAGCGACTTTTAAATCGTCAGCGTACATGAAGGGTCTGCCATACTGAAAACAATCTGAAACGTCGTTGACAAAAAGGCAAAATAGGAGCGGACCCAGTACACTACCCTGTATAACTCCACTCCTCACATGCGTGGGGTTGGAGATAACATTGGAAATTTTTACTCGTTGTGTTCGAGCATCCAAATAGGAAGATATGAAGTTCAGAGGCTTGCTACCTATGCCGAAGGAGGCCAGTTTCAGAAGGAGGAGGTTATGATCGACCCGATCAAAGGCCTTAGTAAAATCAAAATAGACGCTATAAGTGGCAAAACCGCTGTCTCTAGATTGCAGCACATAATCAAAGAAAGAGAGCTGGCAGGTGTCACAAAATCGTTTCTCGAGAAAGCCATGTTGAGCTGTACTGAGCAGGTTGTTTTCTGTCAAGTGACGCATCACCTTTTCTTTGATTAAGGTCTCCAAGATCTTCGAGGCTGCGGGAAGTGTATTTATTGGCCTAAAGTTGTCGAATGATGTCGATCGGCCATGCTTGCGAATAGGCATTATGTGCGATTCCTTCCACAACGAAGGAAAGGTTTCGCTCTCAAGAGCAAGATTAAATACCTTACAAAGAATAGACGGAAAGCTATTATTCGCTTCAGCTTTTAGAAGGCTAACTGGGACGCCATCTGGTCCTGGACTATAGGATTGACGATAACGACGAATGGCTACAGTCACATCCCAGACGGTAAAACTTATGGTTTCGAGTATGGCACCCGTCCAAGCCTGGATAACCGGAGGTGCAGCGAACGAGCTTTCACTAAACGTTTTGGATAGGAACGCATTGAAGCTATCGGCGGTCAGCTTAGCGTCAGCTATGGGGTTTCCTAAAGCATCTTGAAGTATGGGGTGCTGCGTTTTCATCTGCGCTTTTACTGTACGCGAAAAGAGTTTCGCAACATTAATGGAAGGGTTTTCAGCGAAGTGAGCCTCATCGGCTATCTGCTTTTCTTCGGAGAGCTTCTTAGCCTGCTCAAAGATCAGTGTGATCAAGGGCAGAACGGAAGTGTCGTTCAGCCGATGCAAACGACGAGAGAGTTTACGCAGCCTACGACGGAAAGACAGAGGAAGGTACACTTCATCCTTGACATGTATTACTTTCTTACGGGGGACAAAGTGGAGGATGAGTGGATCCAACACTTTGTACAGTGCATTGGTACAAACATTTACATCCAAACATTGGAAAAATTCAGACCAGTCGAGAGCGTTTAGATGTGCCAGTAGGTCAGCCGTGTTTGCTGATCGGAAGTCATGATAAATACTATACTTTTGGGAAAATGTTTTATCCGCCTACAGTTCGCCTACCCACCTTCAAATTCTTTTTTTATGAATAACGATAGCCATAGTCCTGCCACTCGAAACACACTAGATGTCATAGTGCTTAATGCCAGGTCTGTTATAAATAAAATGGCTCAACTGCGAGCTATTGCTTTTGAGACGACACCCGATGTTAAATGCATAACAGAATTTGGACCCATCCAATCATTTCTGACTCCTCGCTTATCATAGACGATTATGATCTCTATCGTCACGATCGCATTAATAAGCGTGGTGGTGGTTGTCTTCTCTATATTAGAACGTCATTTAGGCACTTTCCGTTTTATTTAAATAGCACGTACCTCTCTGAAAATTACCGTTTGGCTTCCATTATCCTGTCGCCCCGGCAAAAGGCGATTATCGGATGTGTATATAATCCTCCTAACTCTTCATCTGAAGAAGATGCGAATTTGTGTGAAATATTCAAGTTTATTTCAGAATCCTCTTTTGAAGTTAAGATTATTGCTGGAGAATTTAATTTTCCTGAAATTGACTGGCTTTCAAACTATTGTCCACCTAGATTTCAGTCTTTCCTAGATACCATTAATTTTTCGAACTGGTCTCAACTGGTTATTTCCCCAACAAGAGAGAATCATATCCTAGATCTGATTTTCGCAAATGGTATTGCCCCTCTCTTCGTTGATTTTAAGCAGGACATCTTCCAAAGTGATCACATATTAATTCACTGTTGCCTTCCGCTTCCTTCTACGGAAAAGGTTAGTGCTCGTCGTAACTATCATGCGTATGACCTCGCAGATATTAGCTTAATCAACAATTTTCTTGACTCATTAGATTGGCAGAGCCTCTCCTCCATTAACGACGCTGCATATCTTTCTGAACGCATGTCGGTCGTTTCTAATAAAATGCTGGAATTTGTGCCCACTAAAATTGCAAAACCCTACACACCAGAATTGACCGCCCCTCATTTTCTTTTGCCCAGACTAAAAAATGAAGAGGCAGCTGAAAGATCGATCTACTAGTTCGCTGTCTGTGCATCTAAGGATCGCTGAGATCTTCGAATTAGCGTCAAAGATTCGCTTTGCGCGCGACCAGCACAGAGAACCTTGTGCCCTGAGGGAGTTAAACTCTGTAAAATCGGTTGCACAACTGTTTCGTCGTAGGTCCTCCGAATTGAAATACCTCCATTGCTTAATGAAAATATAACATTTGTACTAGATGAGTCCGAAAATGCTGAATTGTTCAATGCTTTCTTTGCGAAGCATTTTACGACAGAATCCGAACCGGTCCCGTCGTTTCAACCATACTCAGGCAATACTCTCGGGAACATTGATTTCTCCATAGAATTAATTCGCAAGCATATAATTCGTCTAGAAAACTCGCCCTCTTTGGGAACTGATGGTATCCCCAATTCAGTTATCAAAAGAGTGTCAACCTTTCCTAAATTACTTAGCCATATATTTTCAGTGTATCTCAGAAATGGTTGCTTTCCTGACACTTGGAAGACATCCATTATTCTTCCAGTCTTTAAATTAGGATCTCGCTTGGACATAAATAACTACCGCGGTGTTCATGAACCCTGGCCCTAGCTTACCTTCTGGAGAAGATAATTTTTAATCAAATTCTCGATTTTTGCCTAAAAATAAGCTTTTAAGCCACTCGCAGCATGGTTTTTTACCCGGAAGATCATGCGAAACGTATCACTTAGCTTTTCTTAACCACGTCACTTCCCTCCGTAACGAGCGGCAATCTGTGGTTGTTACCTAGTTTGACCTGAGCAAAGCCTTCGACAAGGTACCGAAGAGACGGCTTCTGGTAAAATTGAAAGCCATTGGAATGCGTCCCCCTCTCGTCGACTTCATCGGTTCCTACGTGTCTTACCGCAGCCGGAAGGTCTTAGTCGGTAATAGTTACTCCACTGCTCAGCTGATCACGAGTGGCGTTTTTCAAGGCACTGTCTTGGGTCCTTTACTCTTCATTCTATACATAAACGAAATTTCGACTGTTCTAAAAAATTCACACAATCTCATTTACGCAGATGACATCAAATGCATAAACTCATTTTCTAAGGACACGGCAAGTATATGCATTGATAAAATAAATGCGGACCTACTTACACTCTCACGTTGGAGTGCTACCTGGCAGATGGAATTCTCTCCATCCAAGTGTAGTTTCATGTGTTTCGATCCCGCCAAGCTTCCCCATCCCCTAGTCTTTCAAAGTACTCCACTTTTAGAACGATCCACTATAAAAGACTTAGGTGTAAGCTACACAAATAAACTAGCATTTTTGCCTCATGCGGATCGAATATCTGCGATGGCTGCACAGATATGTGGTTTTACAGCACACAATTTCTTCCTGCTGGAAATAAAGTTAAAACTTTATCGCATGTATGTTCGACCCATCCTAGAATACTGCTGTTCCCTCTTTGGTCTAATGAATGCTTCTGACCGCGATATGATTGAAAATGCACAGAGGGTATTTACTCGCAAAATATTCGCTCTTCCTCAATCCACTATTTTTCATACATGACATTTCTTTGGGTTAGAAGACTCGAAGTGGGCCTCTGTTTCCTCTTTCGCGTTAAATCTACCGTTAACCTTCCACGAATCAACGCTCTCATTCCCGCAGATAGACCTTTTGCCACTCGTAATTTCTCCAGGATAATTTCACCCCCCTTTAGCTCCACTTAGAACCATTTTCACTTCTTTGCCTCCAAATATGCCTCCCCCTGGAATAACATTCCCCTCGAAATTAGGCTGTTGTCTAACTAAGCAGTTTTTAAAGTCAAATTACGTAAACACTTAACTTCGGAAGATATAAAGTCCTTGTTATCCGTCTCCTTCCCAAACACACAACTTTTGGACTTTGAAAAGGGTCCCCCTGGTATCTGAGGTTGTTATGTTTATATCAAATTTTTTCCATACATGTCTATTTCTTCATTCTTTCAGTGATATTTGCATCGATGTTTCGTCCAATTTTCTGTGCAGTCATAATTGCCGTTTTCTCCATTCTCCGTTTTACAAACCTGACGATAGGCTTCATGGTCTTCAGTCATGCTCATGGCGGTTCTGCTATTTTCGCCATGTCGTCGCTGGACTCCGCAGTCTACCAATCACCCTTAATTTTGTTGAATCAGTATTTTTCTCGTTCGTTTTGTTTTTTAAGCAGGGTTCGCTGAACTCTGCACCAGCTTTAATGTCAGGAGTTTTTTTCACTGCTTCCTCCTTAGTTAACCATGCGTTTCAGAGAGTGTTGACTACTATTTAAAAACGATGATATGTTGATGAATATGAATTAATCTACCAACACTACTAAACGCTCCCGCTGCCTATGTGGTTGTTTCACGGAGAGCAGCATTTATCAACTTTGTAGTTATTTTTCCACCGCACTAAGTTTGCAATGACGAGGCCTTCCGGGCCTAAGTCACTTTAAGTCATTTTATTAAGGGAAGAAGGGTTTCGCCCTTGAGCTCCCTATTCATAACCAAAATCGCATTATAGGTCCACCGTAACAATAGTACATAATACAAATATACAAATGTAGGCTTAACATCAGCGATAAGTGTGAGCCAATTGCAAGGTGCTGCTACTGACACTTTGTTCATTATATCTGCCACAGTTTCTCAGCAAATGAGAATCAAGTTTGTGTTGAAAAATGTCAACAGTATATGAGAGGAACACATCTTCCGCGAGTCTGTTTCACGCTCCAATGACACTCTGAGAGAAGGCGTTTCGTCGAACGTCGATACGGGCCGGTTTCCTCTGTAGTTTAAAAGGATGACCTCGCAGATGGTCAGTCCGAGCCAATTCGAAGAAATCATCGAATTCTAGGGCGCAGTCTTGGCCTCTAACAATTCGGTAGGTTTGTATGAGGTCCCCGCGGAGTTGCCTATAATTGAGAGGGAAAAGATCAAGTTCGGTCAGTCTGTCTTCATAAGGCAGCTGACCAAGATTCTTGACCATCTTCGTAGCCCTCGCCTGCACTCTTCCAGGTGCAGGTAATCCTTCTTGAACCATGGACGCCAGGCCTGGACAGCATACTCCAAGTGGGACCGAACAAACGCTCCGTAGGTTTTCCTGAAGAGCTCCTTGTCAATGTTGACAAATCCCCGCCTAATCGCAAACAACACCTGTGTCGCGCGTTTAGCTGCCTTTGCACACTGAGTAGATGGTTTAAGTGAGGAATTTCTAAGAACACTGAGATCCTTTTGTTCGTTCACATTTGAAAGCGGGTGCCCATCGAGGAGGTTTTGGAAGGAATCGTTCTCCTCATCAGTCCTTCTAGTACGGAGTCTTAAAACCACACACTTACTAATGTTGAAGTTTAAAAGCCAATGAGCAGACCAGCAGCTAAGTCGATTGAGACTCTCTTAAAGCGCTTTCCCATCGGCGTCAGACCTGATGGCTCTCCAGAGTTTAACGTCGTCGGCAAACATGATAGCACTGCAACCCAGGTCGTTGATACAGTCGTTGATATAGATAAGGAAGAGCAGTGGCCCTAAGACAGAGCCTTGGGGGACGCCACTCAGAACATATGTAGGGCTTGACTTTGAGTCACCGATGCACACAGTTTGATATCGCCCTGTGAGAAAATCTGTGATCCATGCCAGCGGGTTTCCTCTTATGCCAATTTCTGACAATTTATACATTAGACGCTTATGTGGGATGCTGTCGAATGCCTTCTTGAAGTCCGTATAGATGACGTCAACCTTACCATCTTCATCTAGTGCGCGAGTCCACTGCTCAGTGGAGAGTAGAAGGCTGGAAAGGCAAAAATGGTTCTTTCTGAAGCCGTGTTGGAGCCCTGACAGTAGGTTGTTGTCCTCCAAGAACTCCATTGTCGTCTTCTTAATTATCGTTTCCATCACCTTACAGCAAATGCAAGTAAGGCTGACGGGCCGGTAATTGTTGACCTTCGTTCGGGCTCCGCCCTTGTATATCGGGTAGATATTTGCCATTTTCCATTCGGATGGCAGTTTTCCTAGTTCAAATGAAGAACGAAAGATATGTGCAAGGGGCTCTGAGAGTTCGCTTGCCAATTCTTTCACGAACTTGGCTGGTATATTGTCTGCACCGGATGACTTTGCTTCTTGGAGGCTCTGCAGCTCCCTCTCATTTACAGATGTTGGAAATAGTAGAGAATGAAGTGCTGAACCGGCGTTTGCAACAGCACTGCTGGCATTATCAAAATGATGCTCGGTTTCCCTAGTGAATACCGAGGCAAAGAACCAGCTCCAGTACTCGGCTTTCTCGTCATTCTCAAAGACTTCTCCGCCATCATCATTCTTAAGTACTGCGACCGGATCCTTGTTTTTTAATCTACTGTTAACATAGTGGAATAGAATTTTGAGCTTTTCTTCGGCCTGTTGGAGGATTCTTGATTCATATTTTTTCCTGGCCTGGCGAATTGATTTTTTTACTGCATTTCTTTGGCGTCGAAATTCCTCGAGGTGTACTGGCGACCCGGTTTTCCTGAATAACTTCAATTTCCTATTCTTCTTCTTCTTCAATTGCCTGTTAAGGTCTCTCGTCAACCAGGCAGGACGACTAGTCGTCTTGTGTACCTTGACCGGACAAAAGCGCTTAAGCAGATCTAATGCAACCCTCTTGAGTGATCTCCAATCCTCCTCCGGATCCCCCTTGAGTAGGCAGTCCCAATTCATGGTCGATAGTGCATTCTTCATTGAATTAAAATTTGCCTTCCATATGTTTGGCTGGTTCTCCGTCTTCCTCAGCCGTTGAGTATGGAGTGAGTAATCCCACATTAGCGTCGTATGATCACTCTTACCGAGCGGAGCACTTGAATGCACTTCATCTATGTAGGACGAATCCTTCGTGAAAATGAGATCCAAACAAGTAGCCCGCTGGTTTTCTCGAAATCTGGTTATGCACTTAACGTTCTGAACTAGAGACATGTTAAGCGTGAGATCCATTAATTTGGAACTAAAGGAAGTTGACGCCGCTTCCACTGTCAGGTTGTTCCATTCAATTGCAGGGGCGTTGAAGTCACCAACGATGAGTACCTCCTGGTGGCTAGCAGCTACTTTCACCAGACCAAGGAGTGAGTCGTCGGCTCCGCTCAGAATGTTTGGTGGCCGGTAAACGGCCAGGAATTCAAGGTTCTGTGAATTCGCCTTCTTGATCTTTAACCAGACGGACTCATACTCCAGGGCTAGAGTGTGTTCTCTTTCTACAACAGAGATTTCAGTTCTGACATACACGACAACCCCACCTCCTTGTCAGTTTTGGCGGTCTTTGCGGAAAAGCTGGTATTCTGGAATCGAAATCTCCGAATCCGCGATTTCTGCTTTTAGCCATGTTTGCGTTATGGCAACTACATCAGGTTTCCGCTCCGAAAGTACTGCCTTGAGTTCATCAATTTTTGAGGGAAAACTTTGGGCATTAGTGTAAAGAAAGCTCAATTTAGACTTATTCACCACTTTATGCAGGCGGTTGCCTCTTGCGTGAGATTGCTTGCAGGGAGCTGTCGGTCCTGATGGAGACGGACTGTTGTCCATCCCGACTAGGCTGTTAGTCTTATCGGATTCTCCAGAGGAGTGACCTCGGGACATGGACGATCTCCCCGTTCAGAATTCGAAGATTGCTCTCGCCGAGTTCGCATCTTCTGTGGAGTTCTACTTTTAGCAATCTCCATTTCTCCCGCTCCGCGGGGGAAAAATCCCGCTGATAAAAACCGTCGGGTGTGAGTATCTAAGTATTGGTTTCCTGCTTAAAATAGCTGGACCTGAGCCTCACTCTTCAGAACAACCTTCAACGGTCTTGGTTGGCGTTGTTCATCTTTTGAGTCTGTTATACGGCCCATTCGGAATGCCTTTAGAACTTGGACTTTCTCCTTACCCTTTAGGAGAAATTTCAGATATTCTTTAAATAACTTCCTGTCCTCTTCTAATCTTGATTTCGGGGTATTGGAAGTACCTTCTGTCATGCCTTTTATGACTATGCAGCTTATACGAGTGGTTCTCACCTTCCGACTGTCGTCCCCTTCTGCTTCTCTAGGGTTTGTTAGGACATATTCGCTTCGAGGTTCAGCTCTCTTGTTCGTTTCGGCATGTGAAGGTGCCCTTTTTGTTTGGCTTGTGCTCAATCTCGGCCAACTTATATTAGCACTTGGGCTTGGTTGGCCTTTTTTGGGAGCCCGAGAGCGCTTCTTCGTTCTCTTGGAAGCCAGTGGGTTGAACATTTCCCCTGTCCATGGCAGACTACCAACTCCATCAAGCACCCTGGCTGCCGGATCATTTTTGTGCTAAGACACTTTGGCGAGGGATTTTGTTTCTCCGTACGTTAGGTTTCCTCGCTCAAGTTCACGCATCGCCGGTTTCTCCTCACGAGAGAGAAATAAAGAAAAAAATTTCAGCTCTTCCATCTCCACTCTAAGACTATTAACTATTTTCTCAAGGTTTGTAAATTTGTTCAAAAGGGTACAATATGATACGGAGGCTTCATCTTCATGAGTTACATCCCTTAAACTTTTACGACTTTTAGTTCGTTTGGCAGGAGGAGATTTCAAAGAACTTCCAGATCCAGTTTCCGTAGTTAGTAAGGGAATTTGGAAACCATCGGAGCATCCCTTGATGGTGACGTGGGGTAGGCGTTCGACTTCTACGCGGGGCATCCAGGGTCGAATCCGAGCGGTGGCGTAAATTTTTTTCCTTGTTGCGATGATGTCGGGATTTCGAATGCAGGCACTGGCGAAAATTCTTTCCCGTCTTCCAAAGCTGTATCGCACATAGTTTCAATTTTTTCTTGCACAATCTCTTCACAACAGACCGTTAATGAATCAAATAATAAAGTGGATTGCTTTTTGACTGTTAGTAACCGATTTTGATTGCTGTCATCCTGTGTCTTCGTGGAGGAGTTGATAAGACGCTCAACTTGGTGTTCGTAAATTGAGTCTACTGAACTCGAGAGAATTTTAGCCCTTTTAGCGGGGGTGATATCATCGCATCAATCTTGCGACTTCTGCCCTCGAAATTGCGACTAGGGGTTTTAAACCAAATTAAATTAGAGTCAGCAGTCGACGCTGGTGGTGTAGTGGTAACGACTGATATCGACGAACGACAGGTTTTGGGTTCGAGTCCCTCTCGCGCCGCACCCTTTACAAGCTGATCTACACGTTTATTTTTGCATCCCATAATAGATCAGACTGACGATAAACGATATTAAAGCTCGATGCAATATGTATCAAGCGTTCAACTGTATGAAAAATGTTATTGAAACGACTCAGCCGTTTGTAGAGAGCTGGAATCCGGGAGAATTGTTGACAGAAGGCAGTGACGGAGATGATGCTCGTTTTGACTAATGTCCTGTCGTGTCTTCTGAGGCTGGAGTTATTGCGAAAGTGAATCCAATAGCTAACAACGAAAGTCCGCCAGAGGGCTAGGTGAACCGAAATCCCGAAAATAATATTTCCCGCGAAGGACGAGAAATTTAAACCGCAATTTGAAGCGCGCGTGCCTAAAATATAAAATTTATTATTATTATGGTCTTATTACTTTCATTGGGCAATGGACTTCAATTAAGTGCTCTACAGAACCTTGGATATGCTGCCATTATTCATTTGTATCGTTTGTACTGGGGAACCAGTTTTCTATGGAAGCTGTACGTCTCATTTCTTCAAAATCGGCATTCCAAATATTTCTGAGCCTCTTTATTTGCGATTTTTGAGACAGTAGGTAACACACACAGGTTAAAGCAACGTGGTCGCTTAACTCAAGTGGTGGTTGTGAATTCACTTCCCTTATGATCCCCTCTTCTTTACTAAAAACGAGATCTAGACAGTTTGATCGCTGGCCTTCTCGCAGTAGGGTTGTGAAGTCTATGTGTTGAATGAGATATTCGTCCAAAAAATTGAAGTTGTTGATAATTGAAAGGTGCTGCTGCGGCCTTTACTCCAGGCCTCATCTAATCGATGCCAGGAGCGTTGAAATCACCCAGGAGTAATAGGTTTTCCTGTTTGCAGGTAACTGTCAGTGAACGAAGCAGTCTTACATCGTCACTTTCGCTGGAGCCGGAAGGCCGATAAACAACGCGTATATTGAGTGCCGGATGTTGCTCATCTTAATTTTGCATTACATTATTTCATATCGTCGTAGAGCTATGTCTGCGATTTCCCTCAGACAACAGGAAATTTATTTGGCTACATACAGTGCCACTCCTCCACCCCTACGTTGAGATCTGTCGCAGCGGAACAGTTGATAGCCTGCAATGCTGACTTCACTGATCCCTATTGCTTCGGTCAGCCAAGTCTCTGTTAATGCAATTATATGCGGTTTCTGCTCAGATACTATTGTTTTGAGTCCGTCAAGTTTATTGAAAAGACTCTGACAATTAGTATAATAGATCTCGAGGCCGCTATTGCTTGTGGTATCTTCTAGAACTGGCCGGTTGACCTTGGTTAAGTTTTCCGCCTGGCCGTGGTCACATCGCACTGAAGCCGAGTAGCAGCAGGGATTTCGAAATCCAGATCTGTGGAAGATTCTATGGACATTTTGCTGGTAGCATTTTCTTCTAAGTTACCGTTTGCCCTTTGGTCAAATTCAACTTCCCCTTCTTCAAAAGTCTCCTCTTGGAGTGGTTGTCTTGCTTTTTGTTCACATGGCGTGCTCCAAGTTCTGTCTCGCGAAAAAACTGAGGGCTTTGGTTGGTCTTTAGCAGGCCGTTCTGCAACCGCCTTCTGCTGGCGTATGCGTCTGCGTTTGACCCTTCTTGACTCGTGGTTTCCTGGTTTATCAACCACTGACCTGTCTTCTGCATGCGCTACATCCAGTGGTATTATCTGATTGTGCTTTATGAGCACTGCTTGTATCTCCGCGTAAAATTCAAGGCTTCCTTCTAAACGCATTACGCGCGTGTCTTGGTTAAGACATCCATCGCAATCTGCACGCAAAAAAGGACAAATTTTTTTAACTGGCATCTAAGTGGAATCAAGTTTAGCGACATGTGGATATATTAATACTGAGAACTAGCATGGCAACATCCAGTACGCAACGTGGTATTCTGGTAGATTATAAACTATTATGTTCAGACTGACTGCATACCACCCAACGTCCAGGATGTTTGTCTTGAAGAATAAGTCAAGCCTAGTGAACATTACTTGTCCAAAAGATGTTCGGTGCAGAATGGTAAAGCGGTTTTACTCTTCAACTGAAAGAGCCATTGGCAAAAGTTCCTCGTGTCACCACCTCCTGGCGGCCACAAAAGGCCTACTTGCCTCTATTCAGTAGCTCGACTTACACTTTTTTTCAATATTTTTGGCGCGCACAAGCGGCTTCTAGTCGCAAAGCCTTGCCGACGGCTGCTGCTGTAGCAAAATCTGAGTAGGTCCACCCATCACTGACTTTTCATTTTTGTCACGTGACATCCGGAACACAAATTTTTTATTCTCTGTTGCGTGGCAAGGGTCTCTTATATTCATTTAAGCCACTGCAACATAGGTGACGGCCATAAGAGTAGTTCGATTTGTGAAATGCAGAAATAAAAAGGCGGAAATTTGCTATATGTGGTATGAGATGGCAAAACTCCAAAACATGTTAACTAGTATCACTAATTAAAATAAGATTCTCATTACTGATTTGTTTTGGATCTACCTAGTATTCAGAAATAATGCGTACATTATGTGTTCTCGAATTTTGTTGGAGACGGCAAGAAATATTAGAACCCACAAGACCTCTCCACCGAAAAATGTGCCTTTTCATAGTATTCCATTCAGGTTGTTTATCATTCGCTCCAATACCCTTAAATAGGAACACTATAGAACAGCTGATCCAACCAAATTATAGGCAAGCGCTCTAACCGCAGCCAATGGCTATGTAGGGGGCATTAGCACCACTATGGCAATCCGTGATTGTTGACTCGTCACGCTGACTGCCCGCACCCTGGCTGGCTCGACCTACTAACATGCATACACCGTGGCGTAACCTCACGCGGTGAAATCCATCACCTCCAAGGATCTATAAAACCAGACATCTAACGGTGGCCGCTCGGATGGATGACGCCAGACAACACTCCAGACCTGACAAGGGAACGTATGCACTAGTCAGCGTGCCAAAATATCTTATAATTCACTTTTCTGTCTGTACAGAATTTACTGTTCTTACCACTCTGGCCTTCCCAGGACTTCTCTTATCTTCCCTTATAGCAATGCACGCGTTAGCGTAACATGCAAACAAAGCTACACGCGTGCTTGATTTTCATTTTTTGAACTGATTACTTCACCGATAGATGATTGGCTTATCGATTTTTGCATGCTCGCGCGCGCCGTGGACGCCATTTGCACGGGACGCTATTTGCTGATAAGACGTACAAGCGACCTCCAATTATTGAGGCTGTAAAACTGGTAGAATTATTGAGTTTTGCTGTTTTCTTCAGCATATGGAATCCACCATCAACGAGAACGTTTCAACGACGTGCTTCGCGTGGTTAGCCTGAAGATTTACGTCAAACTGAGCAGGTAACGAGGAAAATGATGAGATTGTCAAACTGTGTTGACTCTTGCAGATATTCATCTTAAGAATCAGACTGTAGCGCATTATCGTGGGAGGAAAGTAGTAGTTGGAGCAGTTCGGTATCCGAAGAATATTGCAGAAGAGCAGGCAATTGACTGAAAAGATTTTGGAGCAGAAGGGGAGGGTTTTTTTCGGATGGGAGTGATTCTCACTGATCGCCACTAATCAGGAATCTTAGATTCCATGAAGGACAAGTTGATAAGTTGTGTCAATGCAGGTACTAACTGAAAAGAGCAGGATTTCAGGAGAAACGGTGAGATCATATCTGGACCTGCAGCTGTTAAACCTCGAACCCTTTTAAGATGTTTCATCACTGTTTCCACAAACACAGGAACTACGACACTTGGTAATAAGTAAATCGCGTCTATCGGAAGATGGGAGGCAGTGGGAGTGGGGATGAAGTTTGCATTTAAACGACTTAAGTCTAAGTCTGCATCTATATGTGCTAGTTGAATTGCGTTTACCAGTGAGACGCTCAAGACTCTTCCAAATTTCAGCTGAGGAGAGAGGAGAGGAAGATGTAGAAGAAGGTAAAAAGCTTACTAACAAAAAGATCGCTCAGCCTGAAAATCTCACGCTTTACTAGGACTTTCACATTCTTAAGTCTATATCGTTGGGCAAAAGACAACAACACCCCGATAAAACATCTGTTGCCCATGACCTACCAAGTGATAGACGTACGCTTCGGGGAAGGAAATGCAATCGTAAAAAGGGAACGGCAATGTGCAGCGGTGAGTATGTTCACATGGTATTTGTTAAAAATTTAAGTAAACAGATAAGTTAACCTGCTGTAACAATGTTCAACACAAGGGTTGAAGAACACGGTTGCCGGGCTCTCAAAGTTAAGAGGACGGAGATCGCCCAAGCATTTCTTAGAATTCTAAGAAACTGGGCCTGAATGATTGCAGCAATAAGGGTTAAACCTCATAAGCCTTAACACTTTGCGATAACCGGTTACTTCCTGACATGTCCCTGCAATAATGGGAAATTCCAAAACTGTCCCACGCTCCTAGATATCAACACGCATTCGAATATTTGGCCCTGGCTTGCAGTGCCTGTCACGTGGGTGTCTTACAGGGAGATTTACCGATCCTTGGCAGCATGAACATTCCCAACGTTGTACAAGTACTTGAAATCCAATTTCCTCACCTTCTTAGATTTCTGAGCGTTTTATTTACGAAGAGTAATTGGCGAGCATACGTATACTTTCAATAAATTCTCATCAGGCCATTACATTTATATGGGAGAGGAGTAAAGCTTAAAAGGTAAAATTGTAGGCAAATTACGTTCAACGTTACAGGCAAATTAGTCCGGGGGATAGAGTAGGGAGTGGGGTAGTAACAAGCGGCTAATTAAGCGGTAAGATTAGGGAGAAGGGGGGGGTGGTGGAAGAGGAGTGAAGAGACTTGGGGAAATACCGGTGGTTAGGTGGCCGTTTGCCATGCTAAGCTTGGGGCTTGCAGCAGGTACTTCTGCGCGCACAAAATTGGCTTCCTCAACGGGATAGCAGTTGCTTCTGCTGTTGCCAACAGTTGCTGGCCCAGTGACTTAGGGTAGCTTGGTGGAACCTTGTAGATCACCCTGAAGGCTTCGTTGGGGTCCACCTGATGTCCGGAATCCACCATGTGCGCTAGGATAGAGCTGTTGATGGTTCTGTTGGTATTGAAATCACCCTTCCTTAGCCATTGTGGGAGGTGTTCATTTATTCTTTTGGATAGGCGCCGACTCGTGCGACCAATATTACTTGCTCCACAGGAGCAAGCAAAGGAGAAGATACACATGGAAGTGGTCTGAGTTGGAAACCTGTCCTTACCTTGCCCATGGAAGACTGGGTTAGTTGAGGATAGTACCCGAACTCTCGCTGCTGGGAATGTTCATGACACGGCATCCTCAAGGCGACTTTTCAGGACTTCATCTGTCGCGTCTCCTCGAAAGGGCACATCGAGAAATAATGTTTTCTTCTCCACAGTGGGTGTTGTGGGTTTTATTTCTTTCGTAGCCATATTCTTGGTAATTAATTTCTCAGGATATCCGCTCTCACGGAGTAAGTCCTGGATTTTCTTGAGTTCCTCTTCAAAAGTGTCTTCAGAGCAAATTTTCTAGCTCTTTGCGTGAAGCAGCGAACTACATTTCACTTCTGTTGGAGAGGTACGAAACTGTTAAAGTTCGTATAGTGTCCAGACAAGGTTTTCTTTCTAAACACGCTCCTTCGGACGCTACCCTCCGGTCTAAGACTAAGTAGGACGTCCAAGAAGGGGAGAGAACCTGCTGTTTTCATCTCCAACGTGAACTTTATGGAAGGATGGGCTTGATTGACCGCGCTTAAGAGCGCATCTCTATCGGTTTCGCTTGTGGCAATCACGAAGATATCATCCACGTAGCGACCGTAGTGCTTTAACTTGTGGATCTGATCGCTAAGTTGATGTTTTTTCCAGCTTTTCCATGAATATGTCAGCCAAAAGTGGTCCCAGAGGCGAGCCCATGGCAACGCCATCTATTTGTCTGTATATTTGGCCATCAAAAAGGAACTGCACGTTCAGTGTGCACTTTACGTTGAATGTGTTTTCTAGATGCCATGTATTAAGGATTTGTTTTGTTTTAGATGATAGATAGATAGATAGATAGATAGATAGATAGAGAACTATATTTTGATGATAATATCAAAATTTTCAGCAAAGCGGTAAAATGGGCACCATATTATTTTACGGTTTTAAAAAAGTTAAAAGTGTAAATAATAACTTGCTCATTGGTAAGATTACTGCTCATATCCTCACCGATAACTAAAAGTTTGACAAAGTGAATAATAATATATACAAAGAAAGGACCATCCTCATTATGTGGATTAAGCAAATCGAGCCTAAACACTTTCCTTGCGCATAGGCTTCCTATGCTCCACTGTTGAAAATTTCTGTACGTTGCGATACTTTTCAGCATTCCCTTTTTCAACCACTTGTTCTCTCAAGTGATCCCTTTTGCAACGGTTTTTTAAATCTTATTTTGGGCGAACGTATTAATCATGCGTCTACCCAAAACGCTATTTCTGGAGCCATTGTATGAATAATTGAATTCAAAACAACAGCCCTTTTGCTAAAAACCTACCTCCTTTAACTCACCAATCAAACCATGTTGAATATAATTTCCGGAAGCGGAGATACCGATAACCGTCTGTATCAGTAACATGTGGTTTTCTGCTTCTAAAAAGGCAGTAAATTCCAAGCAGTGCCCAAATATTATAAGAAAAGCGGGCAAGGTATATTCTTTAATCATAAAATGCCTTCAATATCTAATCGGTCGAAGTTAATGTATTAGCATAAAATCGAGTTTCCGATCGCTCATCCAGAACACATTTGCTTACAAAACATGCAAACTCATATGCATTTCTACGCTCGTGAATTAATGCGCATGCATATACATATATTTTTTTATGAGAAGTATTAAATCAGCTTGCTCATTTCCGGGGTTCGACATTGTTTGTCTTACCCAATGACAACTGTAATTTGGTCTTTTGGTTATCAAATATTATGACTTTATCTTGAATTGGTGTGCCGTGCTAACATATTTTCTTTATTGGACTGGCTGAATTTCACCAACCCACGTGTGACTACTAGTTGTTCATAATATCTGGTCAGTTTTACAAACAAGTTTGGATAATTTCAGCCTGTATTTACTTGTTCTGGATGTTTCTTCCTTTGAATAATTGCATTTACATTTTTTAACTCTCGGTAGGTCAGAAACATGTGTAGTGGCTTTATCGCTACAAATATATAAAACGTCTTAGCAAATACG
>JAYGXS010000002.1:3363137-3392532 GCA_036362985.1 Ligula intestinalis | reverse complement strand
TGATAAATTTAAACAACACGTAAGTAGGGCCAAGAGCCCACACATGCTAGCAATTAGTTGGAATGTTTTTCCTGTGTATTTCGCCTTAAGTGCTTGTCAGTATTCCGTTCGCTGGTTAGCGGATGTTGCTCGCCATCGTGCAAGACCCCTAGCTACGCGAAAGTGTGCACGGCTGCTGCTGCTGTCCGTGTGGTGCTGTCGCGGGCAGAATAGGAGACTTACCGGTCTAAGTAGGCTGCATCATTTCTGAAAGTATGAGCTAATGGAATATACCTAAGGGGTGATAGTACGGCTTGTTTTTTTGCGCAGCTGATGTCGTCTCTGCGAGTCTAGCAAATGCTATTCATTCCAACTCTGTATTGCCCTTGCACCGAAAAAAATTCATCTCGGCTGTCATCCGCGATTACAATAACCGAGGTTTTACCCATCATGGTTAGTCGGCGACCAGTTTTGTGGTTGAGCCACTTATCAACTGTCTTTACTGGCATAATCCGCCCGGTATTCCCATCGCGTTATTGTCGTTAGAGGCTGCAACCAGTAAGATCACTGGTCTTAGGTGAGGGTGCAACGCTCAGTTACTAAAATAGGACAACTTAGGGGATAGTGCAGTGTTTTCAGGAACAAGCTAAGTATTTTAGATGCGTCTATTGCGTTTGATATGGTCCCAGTTGTGTATAAATTTAAGTAGGAATTTGTAGGGCTGTTCGTGTGAATCGACATATTCCCGTTTCATACTGACTGAATTTTTAAATAGCCTGCATTCATCACTAGTCGTTTAAAATTAGTTATCCACGATTATTCACTCTGTTACGAAGTTCTGTTCGTCTCACATTCGCCAATGCCTCTGATTAACTGCACTAACTGTACTTCTTGCTGCAGCAATACGACTTCCCAGGAAGCTATCGCTGACGACTAGGACAGGGAATAATTTAGCTGGCTGTGTTCTAAGCAGTCTTCTCTACTTTTCTCAGCACTTGACATGATTTGTATAGCCGAATCTGGGTTTCAGGACAACAATGTGGATATTGCATATTCTTCATTAGAGTCGGTCACCGGCAACCAGCAGCCCAATGACTACTGACTTAAAAATGCTCTCGAGGTCAGCCCTTATCACGTCCACCCACGTTTTCAGTTAAGGTCCTCAGCGGCTCTGGTTACATGACTCCCTTCAAGTTTTTGCCCCCTTTGAAAAATGTTTGTTCATCGGTGATAGTATCTGTCTACCAACCCCTTGACTTCACCGTCTACCATGGTAGGACAGATACTCCCTACTACCTGGCCAACAGCCATCAACTCTATTTTACAGGAGTTTATTTTGAACCCCACATCGGCTGCCATCGCTCTCGCCTGTCACAGCGTTTCTGAAGAGCAGCTCGCCGGAAAACTGCAATGTATCCAGCGTACTCAAGGGGTGTAATGCGGGGATCATGATCGATCATTACATCGAGATGGTTTGCCAGTGTGAGTTTAAGAAACTAATCTGTCAGTTAATTGAACAGACCGCATGGCAGGACCCTATTCTGAAGAATATCGGTCGTAAAATCAGAAAATTCACCCCTTTTGCTGCTCACACGAACTTTATACTTCCCATGTAATCATAGGGTTTGTTTAAGTTAGGCACTTGTGTGAGCGTCCCGTCGAGCCTCCCGATGAACGGCAATTAATCCTGACGGACAGAACATAAAGCAAAAGTGGCAGCCTTGTAAATGGATGAAACTGGACTTGGGAAGATGAGATGAGTCGTATTCAAAAGCTTGGTTATTGCGCTTCTTTCTGTAGGTTTTGCTACAACATATAATTGGAGGTGAAGATTCACTGGCGAGCATGCAGTCGAGGATAAACTAAATACAGTTTTACTAGGTTTCACATTGGGTGTCATAAGCCTGTGGAGATGCTGACCAAGTGGTTTAAAACCGCGGAACCGTCTTTTATCACCTCAAATGCGCACTGACTTACTACTTGCCTGATAGATTCATCGCATTTCCCTTTTCTGACATTATAATCATCTGCTTCGCTGCGGTAACACATGGAGACACACCTAATTTTAACTTAAAGTTCATCTTCGAGGGTCTCCTGCTAAATTGAACGCCTCCATTTTCTCATGCACTTAAAGAAAGCGAATCCTCCCGTACCTTAGTCTACTCTGTCGCAACCGACTATACATAGTTAAATGGCTAAGCGTCGGATCGATAAAGACTGCGTTCAATCCTATGGTCTGAATATGAGTGTGCCTGTCCTTAAACAGTCGTTTCGGTCCATCTTATCTGTATAGACAGGATCAGTCGCTGAATTATCTGCAGGATGAGGTTATTCTTCACAGCACTGGAGGAGTTATCTTGATGACCAGAGATGGAGGCCGCTTGGTTTATAAATGTGAATATTGGGCTTTGCGCTTTGAAGGTGAGCTAAGACTGAATCTATTTGACCACCGCTGTTCGAGGACCATCTTTCTAATGATGCACACTGACATTATCGAAAGGATATCTCTGACCAGGCAAGAAAAACGACTGAGGCGGTGTAGGCATTTTCTCCGTCGTCCGCCACACAAGCTTTGTTATACTGGCCTTGATCCAGCGCCACAGCCCACTTGAAAACGTCCAAGAGGATGACACGTAAAAACCAGGCTTCGCATATTTCTTCAAGACCTGGAAGTGGTTATTGGACCTTCTATATTCGGTCTCAGGGGTTGAGCTTTCCTGATGCGCTGTCGCTAAATGTCATTTGTGGAGAGGTAAACTCCGCGACGTCACCTAGGCTGGCTAGAGTAGGCATGATGACAGCTCTGTAGGTAAATGTTGGTAGGAAGACGCGCTTGTGGACTCTTCCATGTATTCAAAAGAAATATCGTTCGAGGGGAGAGGTTTGTTAGGTGTCTGACCCTTCGGGTGGTTGTTCTGTCTACCTATCTCCAAAGACTGAAAGTGCACGCTGAATACCATCAACATCAAACGCAAGGGAGACTGGAATTGCCGTTTTTTGGTTGATTGGCCGTAATCAGCTAGCGGTACCAAATCCCACGAACCGCAACTCTCGAGGCTCAAAGCCGCGACCTGTTAATTAGACGTCCAGCGCCCCTACCACTGCACCAAGGGCTCGTTTTCCCCACTGTAGCGATCGAGTATGTTCGGCGAGCGCCTCTTTACTTTCGTAAACACATCTAATGTCAACTGACAAGTCAAAGAGAGCATAAATAAATGGCCATTTGACGGTAAAGATAATCTTCCTATAGTTTTAACCGCTCTGCGGCTGTTGACGGATCTCAAGAATGAGCCACAAGCCATAACGGACGACTATGTCCCGCAACGCGATCGGTGAACGATTCTTTAACACAACGACCAGACTCGGATTTGTAATGCTCAGAGGCTGATTGGTAGTGTGGTAGTCTGGTCTAATGCGGACTATAGCTGTGTGAAAAGCCGAGGATATTAAAAAAGTAGTAATTAGAATGTCTTTTGCACAACTGTCTGCGTTTACACAACTGTCTGCCCAATATGTCAAATTACACTTTGGGAATGTTAAATTCTCGAGTTTGAGTACACTTCAAATCCCAACTCATGCTAGTGAATACACTGCGCGCAATTTCCAATCTCCACGGCGTGCTACAGCGTACGGCAAACTCGCCATTCGGACTAGTGTTCTCTTCTTTTGAAAAGTATATTTTGTATGCGAGGAAATTCGAGGTCCAGATCAAATATTCCTTACATAATCCCCAGAAGAGGAAGAAGAGAAGACGACTTCTGAGACCGAAGTGTATTCTGGCTGACGTTTCAAAAGCTTGCTCGCTTCCATCGTCAGAGCAAGGTGTCTGTATTCCTGTTCGTGTCAGCCAGAATACACTTTGGTCTCAGAAGTCGTCTTCTCTTCTTCCTTTTCTGGGGATGATGTAAGGAGTATATTTTGTGGAATGAGTGGACAATTCGTCGATTTAGCATTTTGGGCATGTTGTTCCTTCGCATGCTTCTTTTGAATCTGTTTTGCACATTTTAATTGGCTTTCCTGTATATTATTTTATACTCCCCTAAGTTATTAGTTTGGATCGCATGCCTGAACTGTCTGCAGCGAGTTAACACACCCAAGTTGCTTGTATAATTTAAGACCTCCATCCCTAGCGATATGCTTTGCTTATTATTGTCGTGATTAGAATAGAGTGGTGTTATTCAGTAAGCACTAGCCAAAAAATCAGGGCGAAGAAAGAAGCGAGTACCCTAGAATTGGGCTTTACTGATCTTATAATTGTCGTACAAGAACTGAAAAGGGATAAAGAGTGGTTAACGAGCGTTCGTCAGGAGGCAGGGGTGAAAGTTAAGCAACGTGTGCAAGAAGGTAGGGATGAGCGTTAATCAACGAGAGTGAGAGGGTAGGGATGAACGAGGGTCAGAGTAGTACAGTAGTCACCGGCTATTAAGCACACGGTTAATAAGCCCGCCCAATTTGGTCTGGGCCCGCTGTGGACTTAATAACCGGCGACTGCTGCATTAAGCCCACGTTTAATAAGCCCGCCGCTTATTAAGCCCAATTTGGTCTGGGCCCGAGGTGGGCTTAATAGCCGGCGACTACTGTATTAGAATGACAATTATACGGGCAACAACATAGGTACTGGTTGGAATCCAGGCGCGTGTTTGAATGTTTTTCAATCTCCAGGTCGCAGCTTTTGAAAATTCAGCTTCCCAGTGCATATGTAAAGGTCGCAGTGATTTATATTCCCTAGCCGTCATTCAATTCCCCTGTTTCCCCCTCCTAGCTCCTGTAGCCTTCTACTGGCCCCGCTTGTTGCTGCACTCACCAAGGACATGGATTCTGATTTTGCAACTGGAGCTCCTGACATTGACGAGTCTGGCTGTTTCGCTGCCAGGGATGAAATGGTTATTCTGGGCCACTTCAAGATGAAAATGCGCGCCGATTTGGATCGGAAGGATGAAGACCAAACCGATGGATGGCCAGTTCGCACCTGTCTTTTAGCCAAGCGGCTGTGCGAGCGCATTGAGGAGGGCCATCAACGCATAGATGCCGCGCGGCATCGTCTAGAAGAGCAGAGAAAGCAGCTGGAGGCACTGAAGACTACCTCTCGTTGTTTTAAAGCTAAACGGGTAAGCTGAGGCTTCTTTTTTTGATTTTCACCCATCACATGCCTAGTTTATACCGGAAATCTAGCTGCTGACAAAGCCCAACTTCGCTCATTCCGAAGCGTATAACATCCTGCGTGTTTAGCGCTTTTAGTTCCCTTACTTTCGCAGACAGGCGTCTGAAAAGTCGGTTTTTTTCGCCACCTTTTTTCGCTGAGTAGTGTTTCGTCCAAACCAAATCTCGCCAGACTGTCCGTACAACCTGATTTTTTCACTCACATGACATTCAAGGGTGTCCCCCAGGGCTATTAAATGCAGCAGCCTGTCACGGTTTAATTTCGCAGACAATGCTGCTCTCCCCTTTCTTTCTTTCTTTCTTTCTTTCTTTCTTTCTTTCTTTCTTTCTTCCTGCCCTACCTGCACTTTCACGTTTATTTGTGACTTCTTTTCATACTGTAGTGCGTGTGCTATCTCATAAAATGTAAGGCAGAATCCTCAGTGTTTTTTTTGGGTTTGAAAATATTGGGGTTATAATGCTGTCCTGCAGTATAATCCCCCAGACATTTGAGTTAGGTTAGGATTCCGGCTTCGAAATGAGCTGCTTTCCAGTTGCCTGCAAAAACTACACTGCAAATATTTACTATTTAAATATTACCATTTTCCCTCGATATTCGAACCCTTATAAACAAAGCATATTATCCAAAAAGCATGCGCAAGAGACCCATTCTTGTTTTCTTCTCGTAGCAAATTGCGTCTGCTTTAAAGTTTGTATTTAAAAAGGGTATCTTTCGGTTTTATAGTTTGATATGCGAAAATATTCGAGGTCCACATATCAATAATTGCCTTTCTTCTTCTTCTTCTTCTTCTTCTTCTTCTTCTTCTTTTTCTTCTTTTTCTTCTTCTTCTTCTTCTTCTTCTTCTTCTTCTTTTTCTTCTTCTTCTTCTTCTTCTTCTTCTTCTTCTTCTTTCTTCTTTTTCTTTTTTTCTTCTTCTTCTTCTCCCCCTTCTTATTCTTCTTCTTTCTTCTTCTTCTTCTGGAGGTGGTGAAAGCAAGGTTTTATAAGGTTCTGATTAGAAGATTTTGAAGACCGTGAGATACGCATGCATAAAAGATCGCATTTATGCACCAATTAATGTTTTTTGTGATGTATACAACATGATCTACGTACATTGCAACATTTGATGGGCGCCATATGCAATTTTCCTTATTGGCGACTTGTCGTAGACGACGCGCACGCACGGAAATCACGGATGCAAGTGTGACAGTGATTCGCTCTGAAATTTATTCGAGAATTGTAAAAGTTCTTTTAAACTCGAAAGATACCCTGGCAGACGGAGTGGAGTCGGGTTTTCAGCTGTCCCCCCCCCCCCTTCGACGCTTTCATTAAATAAAGGTTTCGGATCGAGGGTACTAACACTAAGCTCTTGCGGTTGACACCGAAGAACATATCCAAACCACCTCCATCGTCTTTCTTAGATGGCCTAAGATATTCTTGCCATGTTGTCGCTGCAAGTGTGGACTGTCTCATTTGAGACTAAGCCGGCTTAATACACTCGGAGGCTGGTCCCCGAGCAATAGGGGTTAAATACCACCAGTTTCTGTTCATCTTCCACGCACATAGTCCAGCATTCACAGCCGTATAGAAGAACAGATCGTATAGGTGCACGGTGGACGCGGACCTTCGTGCAGATAAAAAATATCGCCTCGGTCCATAGGCACTTTCGAAGGCTGGAAAAAACTTGTGCTGCGTCAGTTCGTAAGACAATGTCATCTTTACTCTGTCCATTCGGCAGTAACCTCACTCCGAGGTTTTTGAAGTTTGTAGCCACTCATCTCAAAAGGTGCCTCCTCTTGGGCAGGAATGCAGCAGAAAACACTTTGGTCTTCCCAGCGTTTGAGGAAAAACCGACCGATTTTGTGACTTCGTTCACACGTGACACCATAGACTGAAGATCACCAAAGATTGAAGCTAGTCCTTTGGAGATGACGGATGTTTCTAGAGCTCAATCTGAAACATTCACAATTTTAGTGGATTATTTTTGATGTGCCAAGCACCGGTCTGTGCTCGGTAGTACAAGCTGTATATCAGAAAGGGAAAGAATTCGAGACGGGAAAACTATCCTGACCTTGAAATTACTTATGATTAAACCAATGGCCATTTATGGCTTATGAGCCATCATCAGCCGGTCATACCCAATTCCAGGCATGGATTTTGGATCGTATTGCAGTTATGGGGCATAAAATTCATTGAGGTGACTTGAGAATTTTGGGTATGAGTGGGTTCCTAATAGCCGCACGGTTTGTTTGTTCGAGGTTGTCTCCTCTAGCACTTTGGCTCAATAGCTAACCACAAGGCAGCGGTGCCAAGCGAACTTATTTAATGGCGGTTCACGCTCGCCATGTCACAGCGCCGTCGTCATTGGGCCTTGCGGTATTTTATCAGGCAGTCGGTGCGCCAGACCTCAGCCCACCGCGCCCTGGTAACACTGTCGCTGCTGCGTCCGCGACTGCTTATTCGCCAGACCTAGGAGCCTGCTTATTTCGCAGCAGCTAGCCTTCGCTGAAGGCCGTTCTACTATCCGCCACCTGTGGACGCGCCAGGTAGCCAGCAGCCAGGCTAACAGGTAACCTTCCTTCCCGGGTAACCCGCCTTCTCGGTATGAAAAAATCACAAGGATATCCCATGTCATTCGGGAAAGAAGGCTGAGGTGGTTTGGGCACGTGCTTCGTCGCCAACATCAGAGCTCAGTGCTAGTGCCCTCGACTTGAAACCGTTGTTTAATTGGAAACGTCTAAGAGGGGGTCAACTCAAAACCTGCCTCGAGTCAGTCCGTCAAGACATGGAAGTGGTTCTTGGACCCTCAGTATTGGGTGTCCGGTGCTGGCGAAGAGAATGGGTCGAACTGTCCAGGTCTGTGGCCAGGGATCGTCACGCGTGGAGAAGCACCATTCGGGACATAATTGAGGCCGGCTAGATCAGTCATGATCGCAGCCGTAAAACGTACAGGTATGAATCACCAGGGCTTGGATGATTCGGCTTCAGTTTATTCTACAATTTACTACGCGACTGTCTGCGCGAGCTTCTTAGTGAGGTCCCCGCTAGCAAATTGCGTTAGGCCACTGAAAGTGAGCTGTTTTGCAGTAACCGAAACACTGGAAGTGGTATAGTAGTCGCCGGCTATTAAGCCCACGGTTAATAGGCCCAGCCGCTTATTAAGCCCAAGTCAGCTTGGGACGGAATTTTACCTAGCAAAATCCGCTGGCTAATAAGCTCAGTCACCGGCTACAAAGTCCAGTTTGCCAACAGGATAGAATGAGATTCTCATCTCTCTGCGTGCTCAACTGGTTACATAATTCTGGCCAGTCTTACGCTGAAAGCTTATTCTCGACTTTCCATTCGCCAGGCTATTTTTGATTCAATTGATGAAAACGAGCAAGCAACTGGCCCTTAGGTTGCAAGGAAGGTCAATTTGCTCCAAGCACTGGACATGTTGGGAGATGCATGGAAGTAGGTGAAGAAGAGCACAATAAAAAACTCCTGGCGAAAAGGCGGTTTTAAAACCCCTAATGTTGTTGCTGCTCCTGATGTTGGTGCTGCCAATGTAGTGTCTCCTCCGCCAGGAATCGACGAGGAAAATTTTTTTAAGTGGGTGGACATCGATGCAGATGTTGAAGTCACTGATGAAACAGGCGAGGAAGATTTTGAGCAGAACTTGGTCAATGAAATCATTCAGAAGGAAGCAATGAAGAATGGAGGAGAAGCAAATGAGGAAGTTGTTGTCGATTATGATGATGAGGAGGAGGACGAAGAGCCAGTTCTCACTGCTGCACAGATGAGAGCTGCACTCTGCCCTCTGCAACGCGGTCTACAGGCATCAGATTTCACAAAATTCGACGATTTCTGCTGCCTAGAGAAGGACATCAAAGAGCACTTGCGAGTGAAGTTCACTCCAAAAAAACTGACACTAGACCGCTTTTTTTAAACGTGTCGCAAATCATTTTTTGTTTTTGTTATTACGTAAAATACAGACAAGCAGCATTCTTTTCTTGTACATAACCAAGCTCTACACATTATACAGTACGTATGTACGAGGCCCTCCGGGCCTAAAATATAAAATTTATATATTTATGTAGTGTATAGTGCCTATCCTGCGTTTGCTAAGCAAGAACTAGGACTCTCCGGTTAGTGCGCCCGCCGCTTATTAAGCCCAATTCGGTCTGGGCCCGAGGTGGGCTTGATAACCTCCGACTACTGTAATAAGTTGCTAATTAGGCGCTCTCCTGTTGCCTCGCACTGTTGTCCGTCTGTCTGATGTATTTTGCTGACCTCTTTTGCCACCACCAGGACACGCTGAGCAAGCTACTGGCCGACGTAAGCGAAAAGGACTCGGCCACCTGCAGCACTGCCCAAAAGCAGGAGGAGGAGATTGCAAAACTGCAGACCCGACTGGCCTTCTACCACAACGCTCTAAACATCCGATTTGTCCGCCTCAAAGACAATCGCTTCCAGTTCGTCTTCTACGGGCTCTGCGAGGGCCCCAAGGATTTCGGCTATGTCACCTTTGCGCAGCCGGCTGCCAAGACTGGGGATATGCTGACGGTGGATTTGGTGTGCTGTAATCCGCCCATTCCGGACATTGAGAGGCTGGTGAACTTTCTGAATCAGACCGGCGACTACCGCAGCTTCCTGATTGTCCTGCGAAAGCGCTTCCAACGCTACTTCCAGCTGCGGAAGGCGGTGTCCGAAAAGTTGTGTGCCGCTGCTGGTGCTGATGCAGCGATGACCAGCGATCAAGTGCCTTCGTCTCAGTAGGCTCGTCTACTTGCCCTTCCCCCTGCCTTCTCCTGCGTCTCATGTACAGTCGGTCCCCCATGCCGAACACTACACTGCGCATTTATCTGTTGCATTTATTTTCGTCATTTGAATTTACTGTTGCTACCACTACTGCCTTACCTTGGCCTCAACTGAGGGTCAAGCCTTGATATAACTACCTAGTCAGCCATTCTTTCATGACGTCCTCTATATACATGTGTATGTAAATCCCAGAAAATATAATTTGGAGACTGCGTAAATTTTGGATGCTGGTTCATCCACACAAAGGTTGTCAGGCTTCTGCAGGAAACAGTTAACGCTTCAAATGCGCCAAAAACTCTATACTCATTCGATGTTTGCGTCAGTTATCAGTCGCCATGTGCATAATTTTCGCTGAGATTTCTAAACGCCGAATCTATCGCAATGTTGCACTTGGTGGATGACAAGTTGACTTTAAAAAATTCGGCCTTTTTCGTAGGGCCAGACTCCGATGATGCGAGTTTTCTCCCAGGCAAAAGTGCGCTCTGTATCAAGGGCGTGGATGGTCGTTTAGTACAGGCGACGTCCCTCTTTACTGCCATTAAGTGTGTAGGAGTCTAGGTAATGGTTGTGCCTAGATCACTATAATCATCAGGTCGAAGTCCCCAGTTTGAAGGTAAAAGGCAAGAGTCACCAGAATAAGAGGTTTATTGCATACAGAACTCTCAGTTGCGGTCTCAGATGGTAGGCAGGCAAGTAGCCCTTGTTGGATCCGGAACCCCACCAATTGGGCCTCAATCCCGGCGGCGAGGAGGAGGAGGAGTCGGAGCAGCATAGTCAGGAGGGGCTGCTCTGTCATAAAAAAATAGATTGAGAGGAGAAGAGATGGATCCACCATAGGGAGGTTTGGTGTAGCAGACCTTGGCTGCCCTGAGGGCGGGTGGGAACGCGGTCGAAGACGCGTCTGCTGTGGTTCCCGTCTCAGGTGGTAGTGGCCACTGGCGAAGCCAGGGCTAGTCCTGACTGCGTCCAGTCAGGCCTGTGAGTGTCGACTGTCTTTTGTGTGGGGTGATGACAGTTGCTTTTACATGACTGTAAAGCGAGTTCAAGTGTTCTGTCATTAGTGTGTTGCAATCGCCCGAAGGGATGTTGCCTGCAAAGGCCCCCTGCTGCGTTGGCCACATGTGTCGCGTTAAGTGGCTCTTAGGAAGGCGCGCTTATTGAGCTGAGGTCAACTGTCCGGACTGCAGGAACGCCGAAGGGTGGGGGACGCAGACGCAGCTGTTTTCGGTTAGCCAGGAGCAGCTGCGAGGTCAAGCCTCGGGGATGGGGACGCCAGTGAGGGAAAGCATAGAAACAGTTGTTTGTGAGGACGCATGACTTTGGGTCAGCGAGTCTTGAAGAACAAAGGGGGTGAAGTCATATGGCTCCCGCCGAAAGTGTTCGTGAATGCGTGAAGAGGCAGATTATCTCATTTAATCGCACTATACAGCATCACAGGCATCGCGTAGGACCTTGCGGATGACTTCTTTCAAATAAATATAGCTAATCACATCGTCAGTGTACCAACTAAATGAGTAAAGTAGACGCCGTTTTGTGCGCCATTTTTTGAGTTTTTCAAGTGTCTTTCGATGAGTTCCTACACATCCCTAACGTAAAGGAGGGTTCGTTATGTATTTTTCATGGGCACTTGGTTAGAAGTAGTTAGTTACCTCTATGAAAAGGACGGTCTTCGGAAAATCGGGCTGTACTCGTGAATTTTCCAGCAGGTTACAGCAACCCATCGTCAGACGAAATTAAAGGCGGGGAGTTCCCCATATTTTGACTCCTTGTCTAGTGCATTGACGTATGACCCCCAAGTTAATCATTTTAGGAAAATAATTCAAGCAGGTAATTAAGAACGAAGCAGTAGCTTTCGCTGACGCAGTAATGTGACAGGCTGCAGAGGGTCTAACGATTTCGACTATGTCCACCGCCTACGTCAGGGAGCTGAAAGCCGACGCACTAACTAGTGCGTGAATTTGCTTTAAGTGGGCTTACGCTGCATGTACCGCACTCTCTCTTTCGTCACCCACCTGGGCCCGATGTCAGAACAGGGCCAGGTGTGGCCGAAGCCACCCTTAGGCATACTGCCACACCTTGCTCGGAGCCCAGCAGAGTGGGAGCGCCATAGAGACAACATTAAGGAAGAACCATTGCAGCCTGACTCTCCGTCCGCCGGTCAGCAAATCACACAATGGACTGACCGCGCAATCCCTTCAGTTGGCAACCCGGCATTTAGCGCACCGTGATGGCGTCAAGCGTATCAGATCGTTTGACGTGAGTGCGCTGAGTCCTCGACCTCCTTTTCCCACCAACAGCGTTAAGCCACCGTCCAGGCCGCTCAGTTGCCTGATGTGGCATGGGTGCAACTGTAGTGGTAGCTTCCTGTCCGACGCCTGGCCTTACTGTCATGACCTCAATCCGTATAGACCTCAAGGTCGTGGCGGACGCCAAACACTGATCGTCCACTTCGACGTCCACCCACACGCTGTCCAGTTAATCACAGGCCGACCTAGCCAATGAACGCTATCTCTCTGTCTACTGGGTTGACTGCAGTCAAACTGGCACTTGAGACCCGGCCAATCTCCTGGGTGGTCGAGTTCTCCCAAGTCAGACTTATTCCATCTATTGCCATTTCCTCTGTGTACACAATATACTGTTCCTGCTACTCTAGCCTCTACTGCCTTCTCCTCTACTTAGTAGTCGTGGTCTGAAGATCGCAGTTGCTAGGGTTTAACTTAACCACCTGCGATATTGGTGACCCCGACGTGATCTGTACACGCAGCATCTGATGTGGCCTGCTGTTCCTGCGTTTTTTGACTTTCCGCTGAGTCCCTGCGCATTTGGCTACTTCCCGACATGTCCCTGCGTATTTTGTGATCTGCAGTCGTTATTTCTGAAGTGGTTGATCTCAATCATTTTCAAACCTCGCTCGCCTTCAATTGAGTTTTTCCTGTGTCATCTGATGTGACCGCGATATGGAGACGTTCTGCATCGACATCCTGTCGTGAAGCAAGGTCAGATCTTCAACCTCTCACAGCCCTGACCATTTTTACTTCCCAATCCAACAGAGATGTTCCTTTATGTGTGCCAACACCCATATCTCCTGCTGCCTGCCTTACGTTGTTACGCAACACTGGCTCAAGTCAGCACTAAGGCTTTCTAGGACAAGCGTTATTACAATGTCACTACGCTCCCGCGCTATGACTATCGCCTATTTAGCTGAAGGTACTCCGCTTGTGACAGACGAAGCTGTTGCTATCATAGTGTTAGGTTACTTCCGTAGATTCTTCTTTGCGGTAAACGGATGCGTGTGTTGTTACGCCGGTTTTTTTTCGCTGTACGAGAACATCCAGAAATTGAAGTTTATTGTCAACCTCTCTCTCGAGTGTGAATTTTATTTCCGGAATGCTTCGGTAAGTAGCGTTGAGGAGTATTTATATCGTGGACGGTTAAGTTAATAGACAAGACCCTAGCAACTGCGATTTTCAGGCCCGTTCCCTTAAAAGAAGAGAAGACATGGGGGACTAGTTTATTCTGTACAGAAGGAAGCGGACAATAGGCAGGAGGGATTTGACTGATGTACGACCGTATGTCTGCAACGAAGCCGGGCAGTGTCCGAAATGCGGGCCTGGCAGCAGCAACAGAGACCGGCTTGTGTGTGAGTCAACCTTGGAAGGTGATTGGTCAGTCGGGGTAGACAGACACACCTGCGATTGGATGTCCTAGAGGCCGAAATCAGTGCGTGTGCACTGAGCACTTACGCGGAATGAGTCAGTAAATTTCCAGTTGGTCGTTTTTAATGACATTTTCACTCGAGACAAGAGTCTGAAGTCGAAAGAGTGCACCTGTCCAATGCAATAACCACTCCCTGCAGTCAAAATTAACGAATACGGTAGCATGCGTTGCACATGATCCTCCTCCAAAACGGAGTTTGTCTCACAATTAAGAGGCTCACATTCGGACTAAAACCTCGGTAATTTTTTGCAGCTCAATTAGGGTTTCGGCATGAGGAGTGAAATCTTGTAGTGTGAAAGATGCTTGTGGTGAGGTCAAGGAAGTCGGGCAAATTCTGCACAAGTTTATTTTCGTATAAACTTGGTCTTGAATAGGAAATTGGTGTCCACGCTGCAAATTCATTACCATGACAAGTTAGCGCGTTCTGCACTATAACAATTCTTACGCATTTGAGTCTGCCATGAGGCATGGACTGAAGGGCGGCCAACTGACGGGACAACTCGATCCCTCTTAGGGCGTGTAATCAGGTAGCAGACTCCTTCGCAATGTGGCCTGTATAGCGCCCGCAAGTATGTGGCTACCAAACCCCGTCGTGTGTGGCCCGTGCAGACGAGCTTTTCAAGGTCACCAGTCACTGCAACCCCGCCCACTGACCAACCGGGTGAATAACACTCAGAAATCGATTTTTTCTCGGAACCAATCAAATTCGGCCAGTATATTTGACGGGAACAAATTTTTGGCCTTTCGGGTCTTAGCAGCAGAGAGGTCGCACGAAGTCCGAATAACGTGCTGGACAATTACACTGTGGCTCATAAAACCTCTTGGGAGCAGGAAGTATACGTAAGGGCTAGTCACCCGCTAAAAGCTGCAGCATACGCACTAGCGCGAAAAGCTTGGTGTCCGAGTGTTTAAAGATCACAATTCGCTGGTTCATAAAGGGTTCATTGATATTCAGAAAGTTAAATGATTACTGCTGTTGATGAAATAATAGAAAACGAACATAACCTAGAGGGATTAGTAGCACAAGATGGTTTTTTGGATGAAAAGACACCTGATTTGGATCGCACGGGTGGCCGAAACTACGCTCTCCTCACCGGTAACATCGACTGGCCTTACTGGCAAAGTGACAGGTAATTGGGTGGTCGAGACATTGTTTCGCACTTCGACATTTTTGCATAGATCCTCGATAAAGAAGCATTGAGCACGTCCAGTGCGCAGATAGAGGAATGACACTCAAAAGGAGCGCATACTAACCAGAAGGTCTCCCTCAATTGTCCCCACCAGAGGTATGCACACAGAAAAAGAAGGATAGATCAACCACCAAATATTTCAGCAAAAAAGTAAATAAGAAAAAATAGAGAAAGAAAAAAGAGGAAAAAAGGGATGAGCAGTTAAGGAATTGGGAAGGCACAAGAGAGCTGAAGATTCGAGGGGTGTCATCACTCGGGGGGGGGGGGGAAGAATCATGAACTGCAAAAAAAGATACAATCACGGCAGGGGGGGGGGAGAGAGGGCGGCATATATCGCCGGAGAGAGGCGAACGGGGGGGGGGGGCAGATAGCAGACTATCTTCACTAACCGAGAGGATCCATCTCGGAGGGAACAGCGGCAAATGGGTGGGATTGGGGAATTCCAGCGCTGAATCGCAGCTCCAAGCGCCCACTGGAAACAGGTGATGGTGGCGGGGGCGGCAGTAGGTGTGGTCCGGGGTCCGGCGGGTTAGACACCGGAGTGTGGACGTCCGAGGTCAGCATCTGTCGCGCCTCGTCTGCGGACTGCGCCAGCAACGGCCTGGAGGGCCTCACAGCAGTGGCCTCCGGGCTGGCTGCTGTTGCTGCTGTGTCACTCGCAGGGCTGCTGTTGCTGCTGCTGCCGCCGGAGAAAAGGCGTTTGAGGTTGTTGGACAGGCTCCTGGCCCCGGAGACGAGGGCTTCGCGAACGCGCAGAGTGCTGGCGTCAGGCTGCCAAACACAGAGATTGCGAAAGTTGAAACTCGAGAGAATCAGGGGAGAAACATGGATACGAAACTCAGGAAGCTTTAATTACAAACGCGGAAGTAGCTCTCTGCCATGAGGATGTATATTAGAGAGAAGGAGAGACTTTCATGAAATCACCTGTTGCCAAACAAAATAATTTTGATTGAAATCGCAAGACTGAAGGTACCAAGATATTACAAAAAACTTCGCTGTGTACAGCTGAAGACGGGGGTGAATGTGATTTTAGAGACATAAACAATTGTTAAAGGAAGGTAAGATAAGGTCAACTTTGAAAAAAAATCAGAATTCCGGGATAGTTTATGTTTTGTTCACCGGAATAAATTTGTTGGTTTGCTGACGTTTCGGACAGCTGGGCCGGGTGTTCTTCGTCGAAGCGTATACTGACTTTATCGATCAGCAAATTCAAAGTTGAGGTCTTACGTGTTGGCCTTGGTACTTAGACGCCAATTTTGTCAACAGGCATCTGGACCTGCCCGCGGTCAAACTGAAGTCAGCATTTGCAGACGAAGACGGTCCTGTGTCGAACCCACCAGAAGAGGGAGCAGGATTACTAGCATCCTCTACCACGGGAACGAAAAGCAACAGTTACTGCCGCCAGCCATACCAAAATCCACACGGAAGGCCAAATAGCGAACTGAGAAAAATCGATCAGCCCAAAGACAACACGTAAAGCGGCAACTTTAAATTTGCTGATCGACGAAGTCACTATACGCTTCGACAAAGAACGTCCGGCCCAGCTGTCCGAAACGTCAGCAAACCACAAAATTTATTCCGGTGAACAAAACATGAATTATGAAGCTAACACACTAACTTCAGTCTCAAATACGCACAATTTAGAACAAGGGCGGATGACTTAAAGCCAAGACTGGCCAGTAAGATTGCCAAATGTTTAACGGACGATGGGACATGTAGGCCATTGTATTTCAATGAAACAACGGCAAGTAACAGTTTTGTTCTGCTGAATACCACACAATTTTAATTTCTATGCGAAGACGCATATGAACTGGTGTTCAGCATAATTATCACTATCATCACGTAATGTAATGCGTCAAAGAAAGATAAATAGTGGATAAGGATGACTCGGATGGATGAGCATTTAGAAGGACCCCACCTACTCAAAGCAGCTGACCTTGCAATACATTTTCAGGACGATTAATTATTCCCCTGTCCTAACCCAAACATATAACTAATCCGTGACGTTTACCCTAATTCAGCTCTGAACCTAAACCCCACAGTTAACACGAAGCCAAGCCTTAACCCAGAACGTAATCTTAATAGTGATTGCAGTCTCGGCCTGACTCTGGGACAACCAATAACAGGTTACATGAGGCAAGAGTTCGCGCAGCGGCCACTACCACGCGCATACTCGCAGGCTGACCCCAGTCCATCTGGCCAATCACCTTTCAATGCTGAATCACAAAAATAATATTTTGTGAACGCTGAGACGACTGCCAGGCTCAGAGACTCCGGAAAATGGCCGGTGCGGATCTATGCTCATCTGACAGTTAACTTCCGGCTACTTATTTTCTTCCTCTTCTGTACATAATAAACTACTCCTTTCGTCTAACGTCTGAAGTCTTCTCTCCAACTCTGACCTTAACCCCCTAACAGTCACCTTAACGATAAACTTAATCTACCCAGGATTCGACACAAAACTGCATGTACCCTGGGTGATTCCCGTTCCCATTTCTTGTTAAGGCGGTCATATAAGTCGGCTTTACCGAGTACTGCCTCCGACACATGTCCAAAACACTCATTTTTGCTGTCGTGAATCCAGTGCACCGCCTGTAAAACCGGGAAGATGGGCAGTACGGGTGTGTCTACGGGTGAAGGGTAGTTGAACAACCTTCACAGCGAGGGTTGCGGGTAAGAGGCAGTCTCCGGACCAAAAGTAGGGCAATATTCGTTGTGGCACCTCAAATGCGTATACGCCTTCCCCATTTAACGCCTACGCTGCACTAGTAGGGCCCATGTGATCATGGCGCCGATCAGAGGCGCGCGCGCGCACGCGTGCAACCTGCAGGACAGCCAATCACAGGTGGCTATAAACCCGAGAAAGCTGAACTTTCAAAACCGGTATATCAACCAGAAAGCAGATAGGGAAAGCTGGGCGACCCACTGATGAGCCGGAGCCCTCGCAGCTGTGTCAAGCAGCGGCAGAATACCGGCGAAACACGTGTCTGGGCCTTTTAGCAAGTACCTAGGCTGTCAGTATGGTAAGTTAAAACGTCAATTTATAATACTGATGGCAGCATGTGTATATTTCACAGGAGTTGACGGGTTTCAACACAAATATACACTTATGATTTCGGTCAACGCCTATAGACCTTCAATATACTGATATACACCGCGATCAGAAATTAATTTCTCCGGAGATTAAAAAGCTGAATAAACTCGACTGTTATCCAATCAACTGCCCAAGCTGATGCTGACTTACCGTCACATGACGCTTATTCACTGACGCCCACATCACCCAAGCGGACAGAAGATGCAGGTTTCTGTGCCAAATACGACAACCACCCCTCACCCAATTGATGCCTTTCCCTTCTTCTCCAAAACAGGACTAGACCGGGATTATTTTGGCGCACCGAGTTAGCCAACTAATTAGACACTACAGGTACATGCGTGGGCGCTGGTCGGACAGAGGTTAGTGCTGGATGCATGCAGCAAGCAGCCGCAGTCACAGCAGGCTACTGATCGGCCTACACGAGGTGAACGTATACAGGCAATCAAGCCATCAATAATCCAAAATTTAAATTGCATTCAGCCGCTAAGTCACAGCCAATCGTTCCTGTAGCCAAGCTAGAACTGAAGCTGATTGGCTCGATGGACCTAGCTTACACTCGTTTTTTGACCTAAATATGCTGTAACTTCTACCCCCAAGGACTTGTGCTGACTTACCGAAAGTGCTTGTCTGAGTAAACGTTCTCTTTATCTCTCTCGCCCCTCCTTCACTCACCTATGCCCCCTGCGAAGACAGAGCTGAGAAAACCGGAGGCCGGATCGGGCACATGCGACAAACAGTGTTATGCCTTACGGTGCCCTGATCGGGTAGGGATCAGGGGTTGTTGCGGCGTGAACCTGCTCCTAGGGGTGCCGCCACACTCCTTGATCAACAACAAACACCTCACAATGGCTTTAACATAACGAAAAACGGGTTGAAACGACGGCACGGAAGTGAGCTCATATAGCCTGAGCCCCCGTCATACACCACCTGATAAATAGCAAACACCTGATCAGGATTTTAACGCAACAGCAAAAAAGTACGGATATGGCGGCACGGTTAAACCGCAACCCCAAACACCTACGACGGTTCCGCCATCGAATCCGAAGATGTCCACTACGTGTTTCAACAGACTGAAGGCAAACGCGCAATACAGACACCTTTCAAGATCCGCTACCCCAAAGTCATGCCTCGTCATAGGCAGCTGTTTCCGACCGACATTCACTTTTACACACAGGCGTACACAAGTAATCGCGGTTTCCCAAGGACCACTTGAACACGCCAACCACCCCACGCTCTAGCCAACGCAACAGGATTCTCTGCAGGCGACAACCCCCGGGGAAAATGCAACACGCCAATAGTACACCATTTGAAGTAGCTCCAAAATCATGTAAAAGCAAGTGTCGTCCCCCTCATACACAGACCCTCGGGCACGACTGGACGCAGTTGAGATCAGCCTTGGCTTTACTTCTGGCTACTGCTGCATGAGACAGCAACTCTGGGTTATGTGCACAATAGATCCAACATTCTGGTGAATTTTGTCTTTTCTAACGACCTGGGATCTGGCCTGAGGATTGTAGTGTTCAAAGCACAATCAATACTTACACGCTACACACGCTACACACGTGAACTAGTTTTAACTGATAGTAGACTTTCGATGCAGCTACCTCACTCTTTCTGCCTTAACCCACTTATGCCGAGAAAGCCGGAGGCGGGATCGGACACATGTGACAGACAAACATAGCGTTATGGTCCGCGATGCCCTGCTCGAGTAGAGGGATCAGGTGCTGGCGAGACGTGAACCTGCCCGCAGATTTACCCTTATGCACCCTGACCAACACCAAACACACTACGGCAGAAGAATGGAAACAGTGGCAGGGATCCCAGCTCGCGCAGCCTAGGCCACCCGTGTCACAAACCACCTGGTCGCAGTCTCCACTTAACCAAACAAACACCTACCTCACTGAGAGATGAAACGGAGGAGGAGAAGTGAGGATCACAGCCGTCGGGTCGCAGGCGAAAGAGGTAGTTGGGTGGCAGACGGGAGGAGGGAGTGTCAAAAACGGGTTCCTGCCGCTCAGCCCGGGTGAGCTCGTCAATGAGTTGCAGGAGGAGATCGTTCAGTAGGAAAACCTACATATTGTGCAGTGAGAGAGAAAGAAAGAAGGGAATGCATTAGAAAGCAAAATATAGACATAGAGCATGTTTTAGCGAAAGAGAGGTGGGAGCAGACGTCTGTTATTAAATCTTTTGCTTGGCGCAGCCTTCATCTCATGCTCGAACTAGCCACTTCCATGGCGTTACGGCAGCGGATCTAGAGAGCATATTTTCTTCTCTATTCCAGCGACGGAGGACGAATATGCAGAAGGCCTAAGAGTCCACCTTCCTGTGTCCCAGCGAACTGTTTTCAGATAAATATTATTGACGGCAAAGACAAGGGAGACTGGAATGGCCGTTTCTGACTTATTGACCATCTTCAGCTAGTCAAGTGGTGCACCATCTGAGCCTCGAACTCGCGAACTGTATGACCATACTCAAACGCCCTAACCATTGAGCCAGGAGCTCGTTGTGTCGCCAGTTTAGGATAGGGGATAGGTCAGGTGAATGTTCCTCAACGAACTGTTTTCGGTAGGCCTTCAGATGGGCAATGGCGCCGGACTGAACTGGTAAGACCGAAGACTAAAAAGTACCCAAACCACCCCAGCCGCGATTCTAGGATGGTCTACAAGAGTCACCGCAGGTGTGAACCGTGCTTCATTAGAAGGCTATTTCTCGAGCAGCGGTCTTCAAAAACCTCCAGTTAACGCTCATTTTCTGGAACAAGGGTTTTATTTTCCTGCCGTTTCGGATTCCCTCGGGAATCCTTCATCATAGGTAATTGTAGGAAAATCGCAGATAAAGGTGATACGTGCACAGGTTGCACGGTATTTATAGTTCCTAGCGGTCATCCGCATGCGTACGATAATTGTTACTTCGGTGTACTGAGACATTGCCTGAGCAACAGAATCAGTCACGTGGGCGCAACAACAACTCTGACGAAAGCGAGCATAGTTGTCCTGCAATTATCAAGCCCGCATCCGACGCTGACAAGCAAACTGTGGTAATTCATGAGCCATCACCGCACCAATTAAGACCTCAAGAGGTGGCTACGGGAAGTGACAATTATAGTACGCATGCGGACGACCGCTACAAGCTATAAATACCGTGCAACCTGTGCATGTATCACCCTTATCTGCGCATGGCTCCGACTTTCCCACATTTACCTATGATTAAGGATTCCCGAGGGAATCCGAAACGTCAGGAAAATAAAACCCTTGTTCCAGTGATCGCATCTTCTGCTTCTGAACTGCTTTATGGAAATCGCATATTCTCCTCTATTGGCAAGCTCATTTTCTATTCGCACAGCCCAGCATTCATAACTGCATAAGACTGACTGCGGCTAAGCCCTGGAATAATAGAGCATCAAAAAGTGAAAAACATCTAATAGTCATCTTTACCACACTAGTTCAGATCTCTTGCAGTCTGTACCTGCGGTAAGGCTAGACCAAAAATCGTAGTCTCCCGTTTAGCGAAAGGGAAAATGGAAGATGGATATGTGTGGAATTGCGATGCGTGGGTTGTTGGCCACATTTAGCAACTCCAAATACATACAAATAAGGAAATGCAACGGATTATGTCGGATAGATTTAAAAGAAATTTGAAGGCAAATAGGCTCGTCGGCAAATTTTCGAGGCTGGGTCACCGGGTCGTCATCTACTATATCAAAAAAACACATTACTCTAACGAAGAAAGCTACCGAGTCGAGCTAAAGTATCAGTTCAGACTATTTTCCCAAAATGGTTATCCCAGGGATTTTTTACGTTGAGGAATGAACCAACAAGAGTCGAAAGAAAAAGAACTGGGCAGTTCCAATCGGGTGCTTAAAGCAAATACTTAGCGAATACTTAATTGCATGAGGAATGCGTCATGAAAAACACCTACGGAAACAAATAGATTGGCGCACAAATTAAACAAATTATTTCAAGGACGATTCGTCATGATGTTGGCAATTGCAGTTTTTGGCTATTATGCATTGTCGGTGATCTATCGGTTGTAATTATATTCACAGTGAATGGAGGACATTTTCAGTGTTAACTGTTTTTTGTACACTAACTCAAGGCTGATGACAACCTGAGGAACGAACCAAAGTCTAACATTTACTCTTTAAAATTTCCTTCTTTTCGCAAAAGACCAACCTGTTTTTAAATTCGATACTAAAGAAAGAAAAATTCCACTGGAGTGTTCAGAAAAAAAGCGGGTGTTTACTGTGAATGGACATTTTTGTTCAATTCGACAGCAGGCGTACACATACGCAGGCGAAGCGAGCGGTAGCAAATACACTGAGTGCAGACCACGACCTTTAGCAGATTGCAAAAAGTTTAACGCACACTTGGGTGTTTGTAAGCAGGAAGCTAGGTACTGGATAAGTTTCGCCTCTGCTTCCCTTTACCACCTCCCGGTATGATCTGTCGATGACTTTAGGTTGAACATACCGCTCCGGCCAGAATAAACCATCAGCAATGTCGGCTTGACCCTGATAAACTAGGCCGTCTGAGGACGACATTTGCTGGGCCTCGCTCCGTACTTCTGTGAACTTCTAAGGTAAGCAAAAGTGGCCTTGATGCAGGCGTGTTTTAATGAAAGGCTCCACGATAAAAAAACAGGGTAAAAGCAAAGGACGATGGGCAGAGACTGTGTGAGAGAAAAAATGCCAGTGTTGCGGTTTGTCGCAGTACCCACTGCCACACATACACAGTAAATTTCGAAACTGTGTGTTTCTCGTGTACGCTAGGTGACAGGCGAGGACTTTGCTCATTCTCAGTCGGTCTAACTGACGGATGCACAGCGGGAAAAGGTGTGAGGATGGCGCAGATTAACTTTAGCAATCAGCCCCTTGCCTTTAAACGACCAAACGCGCGTTAAAACTATGACGACATGACTTGGAATGTTGCCAACTGTGCAGGGTCCAAGACTACCCGCGTGAAGCCTATCTCAGGTGAAGTTAAACATCAGGTCGTGTTGGATATGTTATAAAATCTCCAGTCAACAGTTGTTGGGCCCATATTCCCTACCCATGCTACACCCCTCTATAGTCAGGTCTAGCATTTGCTCACTAGCTTATAGGCGTAAACACAAAAAAACACATTAAAAAGCCCCCCGCTGTCACACAGCAATCCTACATTTTGACATGCGCTAGATGGAGAGGCCTTGTTAGGAGAGACCTAAGGGGTAGCATAGAGGTGGCAAGTTGCCACGCCCACAGCAGGCTATCGATCGGCTTAGACGCAAGCGAACTCGTCGTGCCAGACAATCAATCAATAATTTGAAGTTCAAGCTACCTTCAGTCACTGAGTCACCAGCCAATTCTACCGGCGCCTACGCTAGGATAGAAGCTGATTTGCTCGATGGACATCGTGTTACACGCGTTTGTTGTCCTAAATACGTTGTACCGACTACACTAAAAGACTTCTGCTGTCGCACACCTCTTGTCGTGTTCTTCCTTTGGGGACTAACACAAGGCGTTATAGGGCGGTGATATCTCGGCCTCGGCATCAGTTACAACAGGCTTTACGTCGCGCGGACTAGTGGGCTTGATCTTTTCACAAGTCCGTTTGAACGAGACTTGCCGTTAGCATGAGAGGCAAGAGGAAGCCAAATGCCAATACCACGCACACAGCAAAAATCTCGGCTTTAAGGCTGCCAACTGAAAAGATCATGCAACCACCAGTCGAAGGCTGCAGTGACGTCTGTGGCGCTTTCGTCTATGTGAGTTCAGAGATCCCATGCTGAAGACTGGTCAGAGAGGCGCCGGCTTCGGTCGCTTGTGTAGTACGGGTAGACATGCAGCGTCGTCCGCTCCCAGTTGCGCCGACGTCTTGCTTCGCATTGAAAGACAGTGGGTAAGCGGGAGTCGAAAGAAGTGGGAACACCACTAGCTATCATTACTAAAAACCAATTGCGCCACAAGCCCCTGACAGGTCCTCTGGGCGGTGGAGTTCTCATCTGTGCCAAAAGTCGAATTATGAACGTCGGGTTGGGAGTAAGGATGTCAGACGAACTTAAAAAAATAGGCTCATAATATTCTACTATATATATATATATATATGCACACAGGACGCGGATCCATGTTCACAGCTGTCTCATACCGAGAATTCAATGAGGTGGAAATAGAAGATAACCTAAACGACTTTAAATGATCTCAAGGGGTGGAGAGAAACATACTTGATCCTGTTTATCGGAGGTGATGGTAATCTGATGCAGTTGGCCAACGAAAAACCGCGGCACAGCAACCTCGGTGGAGGAGTCTCCATTGGCGGAGGGTTGAATGTCGTCCCTTGTTGCCAATGGATCCGCTAAGGAAATAAAGACTACAGCGGTCAGGATTTTCACAGAATAATTCGAAAGTTCTCACTGGTTGCAAATATCATTCAGGGCAAATACGTTGTGCGATAAGAGAAACTTAAACGCAAACAATTAGAAGACACTGGGTCATGGCCTGGAATTCAATTTCGTTTTCAGACTCAGACAAAAGGTCAACATTCCCTTGATACCCACACCAGTTGGCTTCTCCAAATGAAGAGATATCTCCGACCGCACGGTCAACTCAGTTTGTGCGTAGCTGATTGGCGGACTGATGGTCAGGGTGCAATGACTCCCTTTTAAAATGAACTCTATGGCCCTCTCACTGCGTGGGGTCAGAGCCGATGTGCTGGTGCGTGCCAGCAACCTATGCCCCCTCCTGTCTCTGACCTCCTTGATGTGGTGATGAGGCCGGGCCAAGGCAGTAGATGCTACGCAAGTCTACTCTCACAATATACCAATTCAGGCGCAAGTCACCGTTCCTGACGGAATGACGGAAAATCGAACCTTAAACCTTCCAGGAAAATGTTTTTTTTTCGCATAGAGAATATATTTACAGGCAAGGTAATCGAGCAAAATATTAAATACCCGTGAGTTAAAAGTACACAGCATGGTCTGCTTTATTATATTAGAGCTATAATATTAAACCTGATGGGCTCCCTCTGGATTACCGCAAACATCTTCAGCAGCACGCCGATCCCACCTCGCACACACTTGCTTCCCACTAGCGAAAGATTTATCCTAAAAATCTCACAAAAGACATTCCAGATTCTACATTTTCTTAGCGATACCTTACCAACTTTTTTACTGTGTGCTCTTTTACTCCAGTAAAATCAAATGGCTCCTGTCCACTGAGGTCAGCACATGTGATTGTATTGCTTGGAACAAGTGAGTGAGTCCTGTACATGTACTTTTCCGAACTAACCGATTTTACCTACAATTATTGAAACGATCTCTTTTAAAATGTCCTGTTGTACCGATGCATTTCTTACGTACTGTGTACCAATAGGAAGTTCAAAGGCGTTTGCCTATATTTCCCTTAATAAACCTGACCTGACCTGAAGTATAACGACATACACAAAACTGTTTTATTATTCAAATTCATTTAATTTATTGAGTTACTTTTTGTTAGTTTTTTAAATACCACTGTCATTTTTGTTATATATAAGCCTAGAAGAATACATTTGGCGCATCTATATTAATATTTCACACTTTCTTGCACACATTTCGCTGTTTGTAAGCGATGGAGTCCCACCTCTAAAACCCGAATGACCACCATTCCTGTCTTACAGGATCCTGGGTTCAGTGGTGGTTAAAGGGGGGGGGGAGGAGGGGGCTTAAACAACCCACCTTTGGCGCACAAAAATTCACAAATTTAGACAGAAATCAACGTTGCCCTGGCAACTAGATAGACAGATAGCACAAAATTTGACCTAGTGAGACGACTAGACTGCGCGTTAACCACCGTACGTACCGGGTTGAGGACTCTTGACGGCGGTTGCCGGGCTGGTGGGTGCAGCAGCGGTGTGCGGTGCGCGGGAAATGAGGTTGCGTCCCGCGTACTGGATCACCAAACGCGAGAGGACTGCGTCCGAATCAACCTCCGGCGTGACCAGTTGCCAGCTACGAATTTTAGTGAGGGGCAGGTTGAGCAGAAGAAAGGCGTCAGATGAACCGTCAGCGGCGGAACCGTTTTCCTGTTTCGTCGAACCATCACCGTTCACCTCAGTAGTACCACTACTTTCCTGGGGGGGGGGGGAGAAAACAGTATAAATTTGGAACGTAAGCGCTTGATGAAAAGGCATCAATTAGCAGAGCACAGTGACAGTCTGGTGAGACATCTGCATCATGTCCAAGGGAAAGTCAACCCAAACACACGTCACACAGTCCTTGGCATTCTCAGGCATTTCTGGTGACAGCCTAAGCCAGAAATGGCCATTCTAGCCTCCGTTGTCTTTTTGTAAGTTTACCGTAAAGAAACATATTCGGAGGTCATCCTACATTTTCAGAACAACCACCCAAACTCTCACAAGAAAGCTCTGCCTACAGCTTCTTCAATCGAGCTAAAACACATTGCTCTGATTAGGAAGGTAATCAAGAAGATATGAAATACAGTTTTTGCAATTAATCTCCAAAAATGGATATCCATGAAATGTTGTGCTTCAGAAAAAAAATCAAGACAACCACTCCAAGAGGAGACTTCTGAAGAAAAGGAAGTTGAATTGGACCAAAGGGCAAACGGTAACTTACAAGAAAATGCTAGCAGAAAAATGTCCATAGAATCTTTCACAGATCTGGACTTCGAAACCCCTGCTGCTACTCTGCTTCAGTGCGATGTGACCACGGCCCAAGCTCGAGCCAATCGTAAGCAACATATAGTGATACAGGGTACACCAAAATCAACGGCTACAGTAAGTGGGGATAAGGTGGAGCACGATCGAGGTCTCGTTTAGCAGTACGCTAAACCCCTGCTAAGGAACACTGAGTCTGTAAAAAGTCTCAAAACATTTAGAATAGGCAATCATCAGCCGCCGAATGGTTCAAGCTCTCGGCCACGAGCATTAAAGGTCATTTGGGACACCGAAGCGCAGGCACAGCTTATGCTGGAAAGAAAGTCGTCTCTGCGGCCCATGCATGCTGGAGTTTTCTTTCAGTCGGATTATAAACCAAAGGAACGCAGGAAAATGCGACTTTTGAAAAACGATCTAAACGACCGAAATAACAAAGGCAAAACCGGCCTACAAATAAGCAGAGGAGAAATAGTCCACATTGAACGAAATTTTCTTTGGCTGGAAGTAGTCAGGCGGAAAACTTAACCAAGGTCAACCGGCCGGTTCTAGAAGATACCACAAGCAATAGCGGCCTCGAGATCTATTATACCAATAGTCAAAGTCTCTTCAATAAACTTGACGAACTCAAAACAATGATATCTGAGCAGAAACCGCATACAATTGCATTGACAGAGACTTGGCTGACCGAAGCAATAGGGATATGCGAAGTCAGCATTGAAGGCTATCAACTGTTCCGCTGCGACAGATCTCAACGTAGGGGCGGAGGAGTGGTACTTTATGTAGCCAATGAAATTTCCTCTTGTCAGAGGGAAATCGCAGACATAGCCCTACGACGATATGAAATAATTTCATGCAAAATTAAGATTAGGCAACATCCGGCACTCAATATATGCCTTGTTTATCGGCCTCCCGGCAATAGCGAAAGTGACGACGTAGAACTGCTACGTTCACTGACAGCAAACAGGAAAACCTATTACTCCTGGGTGATTTCAACGCTCCTGGCATCGATTGGATGAGGCCTCGAGTAAAGGCCGCAGCAGCACCTTTCAATTATCAACTAATTCATTTTTCTTTGGACGAATATCGCATTCAACACATAGACTTCACAACCCGACTGCGAGAAAGCCAGCGATCAAACTGTCTAGATCTCGTTTTTAGTAAAGAAGAGGGGATCATAAGGGAAGTGAACTCACAACCGCCACTTGGGTTAAGCGACTACGTTGCGTTTACCTGCGTGTATTACCTACTGTCCCCAAAATCGCAAATAAAGAGGCGCAGAAATATTTGGAAAGCCGATTTTGAAGAAATGAGACGTACAGCTTCCGCGGAAAACTGGTTACCCAGTAAGAACGATACAAATGAATTATGGCAGCATATCTAAGGGACAGTAGAGCGCTTAATTGAAGTCCATTGCCCAATGAAAGCAATAAGACCATGTGCCAGACCTCCATATGTCAACCAGCCGATAAAAAAAGCCATGAAGAAGAAACAAAGGTTGTGGAAAAAGTACGAGCATCTTCAAGATTCAACATCACTTGCCGAATATAAACCGCAACGAAATATATGCCGTAAGGAAATACGAAATTATAGAACTGCCTTTGAGCATCAACTTACAACACAAGCCACAATATGTCCAAAGAATTTTTATCGATAGATCCGCAGTCAAAGGAAGCACCGGGACGACATTGCAGCTCTAAGGGATAACCTCGGGAACGCAGTAACGGAAGGACCGCGGAAAGTAGAGTTACTGTCAGAGTTTTTCAGATCGGCATTTACGATGGAATCCCCCGACGATAATTCGGGAGTAGAAGTGGGCGAAGGTACAGCCGTTATTGAAACTGTTACCTTTTCTGCCGCAGACGTAAGACATGTCCTCAGTCACATCAAACCAGACAAGTCTCCTGGGCCGGATGGGATCCCTGGACTGATATTTAAAGAACTGTCGACCGAGCTATCGGTGCCTCTTTCAATTCTATGTTGAAAGAAAAGGTATTGTCTACAAGATCCCGTGCGCAAGTTGCGATGTAGTTTATTGTGGGCAAACTGGGAAATGCGCCTCAACCCGCATACACCAATATCAATCAGCGGTTAGAAGACGAGAGCATTTATCCCAGGTGGCCATGCACACACTGGAAAAGGACCCCAAATGCCCTCGGGAGAACACACCGAATGTTGGCACTAATCCAACTAGAAAAGGCCATGAATTCCTGGAAGTAATGCACCCAGAAGAGGCATGCATCAACAGGCTTATCGATTTGAACGCCAGCTATAATTACCTCAAGGTCAATTTAAAAACGTGCCACCTAACACGGCGGAATGACGAAATGCATGTAACGTCTCCTGGCACAGACTGACATAATCCTGCCAGTCAGTGTGCACGTCAGATTATTATTGATTTTTATCGACGTTTAACAGTCTAACTGTTTGTTGCACATTTTCTCAAGTTTGAAGACAAGTGGGGGAACCTGTCTCGAAAATTTACACGTTAAAGTTTCTACGTTCCCAAAGAGGTCTCTCTTCTTAACATTTAAAACTAGTCGCGATGTCACTGCTTGTGGTAATCAAGGTTAAGCCTCCGGCCTATGATCGCCTATCTACCAGAGCCTAAATAGTCATATCGTCAACATACTTAAGTGGAGTATGTCCAGAGGGTGAGTAATGTGATGACTTTCCACGAAGACCAACAGGGAAATTAGAAAGATGTTGGGTAGGACGAAAATGCAGTCTGTGAACATTCAATGGCTGCAGTTTATTTTTATGTTGGGGCTAATGATAGGCTTAAGACAACGGATTATCCGTCCTTCGTGAAATTTAGCACACAAGACTACTTATTCTAAGTAGGCGAGGC
>JAYGXS010000002.1:3345014-3363127 GCA_036362985.1 Ligula intestinalis | reverse complement strand
CCTACTTCAGCAGGCTAAGAGCGTGATAATTTTCGCGGGAGCTAGCTTTGATATGATAGCACGCATGCGCTGCATCTAACACGCTTTCTTGTCCCAAACCTGCCCAGGTCCGGTGTCCGAGTGGAGTAAAGGAGACCGGAGGCGAGGTAGGACGCAAGTGATTAATTTTTGAGACGAAGAGGAATTTTCGAACACTAGAATAATCATTTTATTAGCCTGAGCTTTCAGGCACCTGCAGGAGACCATCATCATAGTGGGGGTAAAGCAGCAACAAATGGGGTGGCTAGTTCTGGCGTGTGCACAAAACAGCCAAAATTTGACCGGGCAGAAAATCAATAAATGTGGGGTTTCGCCGTCGACTCGCTACTGTGGGCGAGATCGGCGTGGTGGATGGGAATATTTACAGAAATAAAATCATCAACAAAAAAACAAGTAATATTCTATAGGGAAAAAGGTCAATCTTAAGTCAAAGGAAAGGGGCAAGGGCAGTGGAGGGAGAGCCAGGATCGTCAGTGCCGTGAGTCTGGAGATACCTGCACAGGACAATATATGAGGGCGCCAGCTCGAGGCATCGGTTACCTGAGTTGTCATCCGACGCCCATGCTTTAATAAGTTCTCGACCAGTCTAGCTGCTTACGTTGGCAATTATCTTAGCAGCTGTGAAGCTGAACTCGTGACCCGTCTCGTAGGTGTGGGCGGCCACTTGCGAAGATTCATCACCCCGTCGAACAGCCGACTTGTGTTCGCGTATGCGCCCTCATATGTTGCTCTGCGCAGGTATCTCCAGACTCACGGCACTGACGGTCCTGGCCCTTCATTCCCCCATTCCCTATGACTTAAGATTGACCTTTTTTCCCTATAGAATATTACTTGTTTATTTGTTGATGATTTTATTGCTGTAAATATTGCCATTCACCACGCCGATCTCGCCCACAGTAGCGAGGCGACGGCGAAACCCTAGATTTATTGATTTTCTGCCCGTTCAAATTTTGGCTGTTTTGTGCACACGCTAGATCTAGCCACCCCATTTGTTGCTGCTTTACCCCACTATGATGATGGTCTCCTGCAGGAGCCTGAAAGCTCAGGCTAATAAAATGATTATTCCAGCGTTCGAAAGTTCCTCTTCTTCTCAAAATATTCACGTTCCTCGGATGCGAACACTCGCCTGAATTCACAAGTGATTAACACAGAAATCACTATAGCCTGCCGTGCCCTGATCGAGCAGGGATCAGGTAGTTTCGAGCCAAGTTTTCAGATGACCTCCTTTTCAACACCTCTAGGTGGGCTGCGGTGCCGGGTCGAGAGCAGCATAGCAAAGCTCGCGGGGCGGACGACGGAGAACGTGTCCAAACCATCTCAGTTGCCTTTCTTGGAAAGCCTACGATATCCTCGCGATAAGATTGCAGCGGGTGCGGACTGTCTCATTCGATATGAAGTCACTATACTTAATTCGTAGGATCGTCCTCAGGCTCCGGCGGTCAAAGACCTCCAGTCTTCGCTCATCTACAGCGCGCACAGCCCAGCATTCACATCCATAGAGGAGGACTGACCAGATGGATGCATGGTATACACGAATCTTCGTGGCGATGGAGATGGCCCGTCGGATACATAGGCACTGTCGAAGGATTGAGAAAACCCAGCGAGCAGTATCAATAGGGGAGACAGTGTCATCCTTGCTCTGTCTATTCGGTAGCAGCCTCCCGCGAGGTGTTTAAAGCTGTCTATTTCTTCAATTGATGGCTATTAATCCTCAGATGTGCCTTCTGCTGGTAAGGGATACAGCTCGAGAATAATTTCGTCTTTCCAGAATTTGTGGACATGCCAACCGAGATAGAAATCGCATTTAGCCGGGAAACTTAAGACTGCAGACCACCATAGATTGAGGCTAACAGCACAAAATCATCGGCGTTGTCGATATCAGTTAGTCGGCGTCCGGATGCAAGTTAAACATCGTCCTCTTTATGTAGGGCCTTTCCGAGAATCCAGTCAATGACGCAGTTAAACGCAATGGGCAACAGGACGCAGCCCTGACGGACACCAGACCGGATATCGAACGATTGAGAGAGGTTGCTGTGGACCAGAACTCGTGCGGTGGTGGACCTATAGTAGGCCTTCATCAAGGCAATGAGTTTGGTCGGCACTCACCAGTCCCATCATTCGCCACAGGGACTCACGATGGATGGATGCTCCTTCGCCATAACCAGCACCGGCTCGACCCATCCATACCCGACTGCTGTCCCGACTGCGGCGTCTCGCCACATGACTGCCGTCATCTATTCGCCTGCAGTTGTCGGCCAGGCACCCACCTCACTCCTGCGGACCTGTGGCTCAAGCCGGTCGAGGTCGTGGCTTTTCTCCGCCTCCCAACTACTCCCAGTTTGGATTCCGGCGGGGATTCCTGATCCAACTATGGGCTACGACACACACACACACACACGATGGATGGAATCGTATGCGGCGGCGAAATCGACAAAGCACACGCTCGTCGCTTAATACCCATTACCGTGCCCTGATCTAGCCCGGATGGTGCTCCAGTGCATCTACAAACGTGGCCCGCCTAGGGGACACAAAAAGTAGTGTAATCGCCAATGTCCATCCGTCAGACGCAGCACACGTCAGTCTTCGGGAAATCAAAAATGGGCAATATGAAAATGAGTTAGACGGCACACGAGCAATAATTGGGGAGGGGTTAAGACCTCAACAGTACTTTATGAGTATCATTTGGTCCAATGAGTTTAGAAAAAAATAATAGAAGGCAAGGAAGAAATTTTACTCTTTCGGAGGGACGCGTGTGAAAAATATCTGTCAGTCGCGCAACCATAGGCAGGTATTTTTTTGTTTTCCAACACCAGCTACCCATAAGTTAATGCGTTGCTGGCAGAAAATGTGGTTAAGAAGTTCTCCCAAGAACAGCTCTACTGCGCTTGCCAGCCTGTGCAGCGATGTGCAAACCTTCAAAAAAACGGAAGCGCGACTTGTAGCGCTACCGCTAACACAAGACACTCACAGCAAGTGGCATTGAATGCTGTTGATCCTCTGAGGCGGAGGAGTTTGTAGCTGCGTCTTTTGTTGGGCTAACAGATGTAGCAGCAGGCAGAAACGGACCTGTTAGTACCACACGGAGAGTGTCGCGACCAACGTACACGTCAGCGGGGCGCAAACAAGGCGACTTGGGGTTGGAGGAGAGCAATCCTGCGTCAACCACGGGATCCCGCAGGGTGGTCAGACAAAAGTGGACTGGCATACAGCCGTAGAGGGGCACGCTTGCATGACACCAATGCAAGACTGCCTGCAAAGAAAGCATCCTCAGAGGAATGAGGAGGAAAATTAAAAGCCAGCAATCAATACGCTAACGTTAAAATGCAGAAACTTTATTAACCAAGGTGACCCGTAATATAACTACAAAGTTCATGAGAAGCCACATGACCATTTCTGACTTATTAGACGTCATCAGCCCACCCCAGATGCCCCAAACGGGGACAATCGCCGAGCGTCCCTACGCCCAATCAGACCAACGGACGACAAGCCAGTGGCTCAACGGTTTAAGCGTTGGATTAAAAAAACAATAGATGCGACAAACATGGGATTGGGTGAGCGTTTATCCCCGAATGTTAATATTCACTGACTAAACTGGCAAGAAAACGAGTCCATGGCGCAGTGGATTAGAGAGTTGGACTTCTAACCAACAGACTGCGGGTTCGAGTCTCAGGTGGTGCACCGTCTGATATTGGGTATGGCTGGCTGATGACGGCTAATTAGCCCGAAACTGCCATTCGCCTCATCCTTTTCTTTGTCGGAATTTGTTTTGGCATGTACTTCAAAATGTCGGCTAATAGTTCGTGAAGCATTGGTAATACGATCAATAGTAGCACGACCAATGACAGTATTATCAGCAATGGTTGTAGTAGTACTTCTGATAGAATGAGTAGTGATGGTAGTAGTAATGATAGTAGTATTAGCATTAATGGTAGTAGCAGCTGGCTGCCTAGTAGTCCCGGCGGGTTGGCTCTAATCTCGGCAACGAGGAGGAGAAGTCAGAGCAGCGTGGTTGGGAGGGGCTGCTCCGTCTTCAAAAACAGAGATGCAGACGAGGGAAGATAGATCCACCGCAGGGAGGTTTGGTGTAGCAGACCTTGGCCACCATGAGGGCGGGAGGGAACGTGGTCGAAGACGCGTCTGCTGTGGTTCCCATGGTAGCAGCGACGGGACTAATGAAAATTGTAGTAGTAACAGGCACCACGAAGCCATACCCGAACATCTTTAGGAACAAACAACTGTAATTAGTTATATTATTGATATTACTAATGGTAGTATTAGTAGTGATGGTAGGTGTAATAGTAGTAGCAGTAGTATTAACGGTAGTAACAGCAGCAGTTGTAGTAGCAACAATAACAGCAACGACGAAGCCCTACCCGAATGTCCTCAAGAGGCAGCGACTCAGGCAAGGTCACCGAGGAGGGCCAGCATGTCGACGATCTCAGATGCTCAGAGGGGAAGTCGGAGAAGTTGGGCGTCAAGGGAGGCAGAGGGTTCCTCGCGCCTAAACGTAAGTCGGTGAGAGCCTGAGCGTAGAGTAGGCGGGCGGTGGTCTCATTGGCTAACAACTGTTCATCCACGGATAGGGACAGACAACTGGGTTGAAGAAAAAGAAACAGGCGTAAGAAATGGAGGACAAGGGGATACACGTGCAGATTTTCGAGAAAACCAAACAAAAAACATACGCATCCATTGGGTGACGAGTCCCATGAAATGCTAATCGAACTGCTGAAATGCGTTTTCGATTCGAAACTATAGGCTGCAATATCAATCCTTATCATGCAACGTTCACACTCTCAACAGATTTTATTCAATCAGGATACCGGATTCTAGATGCGCTTCTTTTTGATAACATATATATAAATTCAAGAAGGCAAGATAGGCGAATGAACGTTTTCGATTAATTCCTCATCAGGCATGTACAATAATATAACTAATACATATAAATTCAGTCGGTAAACAATGACTACTGAAGGAGCATGCATTCGATTGTTTATTTTTCATGCCCTTAGATATTCAAGCAAACTCTACAAAAATAATTCATTATAATTGATGGCGGCACATTATATCCTTAAATTTAAAACACGGAATAACATTTTAGCGGAGTTTTAAAGGTCTGTATTCATGGGATTGTTGAAAGTCGTGAAATTCCCTTTTAAACAGCATCTTTTCTGCCCGTTCCTTAATGCTACTTATTAAGGGTCTGCAAAGGCATTGCCTATTACCCTAAAAATAATGAAAATATAGTGAAGTAAGGTATACAACATGGTCCACCTCCATTGCAAGCCATTATGAGCCCTGTATGATATGTTCTTAATACCTTATAGGAATCTATGATGTTATTTAGACAGAGAGTGCACAGCTTGAAGGTTGTAAAGCCTGACCGCAAGTGCAGTGATTATTCGGATGAAAAATTGTTCTACTCATTGCGCTTGAACGTAAGCGCGCGCGGAAAATAGCTTTCCCACTACCAGGTGTAATACTGGCTATGCGGCCAGTGCCTGACGTCACCATAGGCAAGAACGGTGGACATGGCCTTTTTGCAAATTTTTTGACCCTGGGCATTCGTCTGTCTTGAGGAATGTGGCGGTCAGGGGGCAAGAGATCAATAAACTGTGAGGAGCATATTTGTTAATTGCTGAGAGATGTCTGTTTGCTTGTGTGACTGAAAAAAGAGCGCGTTCGGTGGCATGCGAGCAGCGTTGCATTGTTTACACGTTTGTGTAATTTTTTTCCCAGTACGGGGCGTGAGTGTCTGAGTATTGGGCGCGTGATTGGATGAGCCAAGGGCTGATTCCGCAGTGTATAATTACAGGATCCCTTAGACGCCAAAGCAAGCTGACAGAAGAGCGTAAGACAGCCCCAGCCCTAATAGAATTGCGCGCGTTAGCGCATTACGCAAACACGCGCTTCACGCGTGCTTGGTTGTCATTGGCTGGGATAATGACGTAATCGATAGGTGATGGGCTTATCGATTTTTGTATGCTTCACGAGCCGCGGACGCGCTTTTTTAGTTTCGAGCTCGTTTTGCTATTAGGGAGATGCAGGCGCAACCGCGGCTAAACTCAGCTCAGGGCTGCGGTGCTGTCATGCTTTGGCGGTGCGGCTGCTGTACGTGCTCCAGATTACAGTGAATTTTTTGGCAAACTGACTTGGTAGGCCCTCTAAATATCTACTCCACCCGCCACACTGCCTAACGTATTTTGTGCTCAAACATTGCATTCTTGGCTATTGAACGTAAATGAATATTTAATTGCGGCAGAAGTGACCAAAAAAATTAAAATTAAATAAGATTATATTTGTTTCAATATAATAAATAGCAGAAAATTCCGTCAACATAAACTCCTGTTGCGCAGGAGGGGTGTGCTAATTGAGCGAAATTCGACCTTATATTGACGGAATTAAACGAAAAAGGAAAAGTCTGGTTACTGAAATTATAAAAGTAGGTGATTTTTATTAGTCAAAGGCAAGAAAGACTTCGAAAATCAGTCCTGCGCTATATTCAAATGATTATCACCAACAGTTCTTCTAAAAAATACATGGCGAGACTGTGGGAAAGAACAATCACCAAAGGCTTGAACTAATTCAGGGAGGGGAGCTGGACGGAGAACATGGGAGAGACGGCGGGAAGGGAAAGAGAGCTTGCGAACGGATAAAAGTCCATCTCGATACAGCCGGAAGCGTATAAAATCAGACGCAGTAAATGGACTAAGCTGACCAATCCCGTCTTCGCGTGCAACACACCCGTTCATCTCTCATCCTACGCATATTACATCGGATCCTCCAACGACAAAGGTTGTTAACATAGACCAACTAAGAGAAGAAAAGGCCTGGCAATACGTATATTCCAACTCAAGAAAGACGACAAAAGCTTTTTAAAATTTACGGCAACGTACAGCTTACGGACTACATAGGTACGTTCGCTTTCTGAGAAGCATTCGCTGTTACTAAGATTTTGCATTTGCCGATGTCTTACACCCGCAGGAGAAACCAGTCGCGATTTTTTTAATGTCCATGGCGTATACATAAACTTTGATAATTCCACTCAGAAATACTTTTTTAAGATCTAGTTAGAAAGCGAGAGCGTAGTTAAAGTCCGAAGAACTGCTAAAAATCAACTTTGAAAACTTTACGACGAAGGGCTTTAGTTTTTTTGAAAAAAAAAGATCCTAAATGCGATAGAAAACGGGTGGAGGCCGAGTATGTCAGTCCTTGTAGGCGGCTGCCAGTGATTGACTGGGTGGATGATATCGTAGCACAGATGATAACGTGTTGCAACGTGAAAACCCCCGATGCGGCAGCAATTATTATACTCGACCGTCAGCCTATCGAACTGACAATTACAGCTACAGATGAGCACGGAAATCGTAAAGCCAGATCACCCTTATCTAGGTCGCCAAGACAGAGCTGGGCACGCAACTCCAGTTTAGGGTGGAAGGTGCAAGAAGCAAAAGCAGTACTTGCCAGTCAGAAAAATAGTCGCGGCTTTTAACAGAAGTCCAGCTAAATGCGCAAAATCATCATGGAAGCTGTAAACTACAGGCAATATGGGCAAATGATCTGATACAAGGCATAAGGCAGCCAATTAGGCTGATCAAGTGGAAGCTAGTCAGGATCGTCGGCTGCTTATCGTTAACAGACCTCAGACTTGGACGCATAATTCAAGCAAACAATCTGACACGTAGGCCTCATGCTCGCCCAGAACGCTATAGATTACTCAGAAGCCTTCGAATAGCCAACAGTGACGCAGGGAAATGGATCTGTCTCTAAAGGGGTGGCAACAAAGGCAAGACCCCGCCGATTTACAACCCGTCAACTATGTGCAGTAGGCAGATAGCATTAGCAAAAAGATAAGGAGAGGACTGAAATTCTCACTTCTGGCTTATTAGCCCTCGTCAGACAACCATGTCCAGACCAAAATGGTGCAAACTTTCTGCTCATTGCTTAACGCCCTAATCATTGAGCCAGGAGCTCTCTGTTTTGTCGGCTTAGATTGGGGCATATTCACGGTTGTTGATGAACGTTCACCGAATGCTAACGGAACTCACTTCCCCGGTCTGCCTGTGGGTTCATTCTCGAGTCCCGCCAGCAATCACAAAGCGGCTAGTAGTATAAGCAGATAGTGTTGCCGGCAAAGACAAGGGAGACCGCAATGGTCATTTCTAGCTTATTAGCCATCGTCAGCCAGTCATACCCAACCCTAAAGATCACCAAAGAACACAGTCGGCATTGGCGATTTAGACAAAATTTTCGACATAATCACATCTGCGATCAGCACTACCTAATCTCTGCAAGTGGGTAACAGGGATCGCTAGTGGGAACGTCCGACCGAAAAAGTAAATTCTCCTGGTGAACGCGCCCTTTTGCGCGACAGTCTAACTCGTTCCTTTTTCAACAAAAAACTGCGTTCGAAATATACCGATCATAAAGACCCTTGTCTTTGTCGGCAGTGCTACGTGCCGGAGGCTCACAATTTCGGTCGACAGCCTGATTGGGTGCAGTTAAATACGGTGGCGCCATCAACGCCCACAATTAGCAACCCGCTGACAAGCACTGTGTCACCAAGTAAGGCAGTGGTGACGCAACCACCAAAGCCCTGCCAACTAAGCATACAAGTCATACATGCTCAAGGAGGACGAAGCGTATGCGGCCAAACCTGATATAGTAGTCGCCGGTTATTAAGCCTACCTCGGGCCCAGACCCAATTGGGCTTAATACGCGGCGGGCGCACTAATCGGAGAGTCCTAGTTCTTGATTAGCAAACGCAGGATAGGCACTATACATTACATATGTACTGTATTATGCGTAGAGATTGGTTATGTACAAAAAACGAATGCTGTTTGTCTGCATTTTACGTAAAAAAAAACAAATGATTTGCAACACGTTTAAAAAAAGCCGGTCTAGTGTCAATTGTTTTTAAGGAAATTTCACTCGCAAGTGCTCTTTGATGTCCTTCTCCAGGCACAAGAAATCGTCGAATTTTGTGAAATCTGATGCCTGTAGACCGCGTTGCAGAGGGCAGAGTGCAGCTCTCATCTGTGCACAGTGAGAACTGGCTCTTCGTCCTCCTCCTCATCATCATAATCGACAACAACTTCCTCATTTGCTTCTCCTCCATTCTTCATTGCTTCCTTCTGAATGATTTCATTGACCAAGTTCTGCTCAAAATCTTCCTCGCCTGTTTCATCAGTGACTTCAACATCTGCATCGATGTCCACCCACTTAAAAAAATCTTCCTCATTGATTCCTGGCGAAGGAGACACTAAATCGGCAGCACCAACATCAGGAGCAGCAAAAATATCAGGGGTTTTAAAACCGCCTTTTCGCCAGGAGTTTTCTATTGTACTCTTCTTCACCTACTTCCATGCATCTCCCAACATGTCCAGTCCTTGGAGCAAATTGACCTTCCTTGCAACCTAAGGGCCAGTTGCTTGCTCGTTTTCATCAATTGAATCAAAAATAGCCTGGCGAATGGAATTTCGAGAATAAGCTTTCAGCGTAAGACTGGCCAGAATTATGTAAGCAGTTGCGCACGCAGAAAGATGAGAATCTCACTCTATCCTGTTGGCAAACTGGGCTTTGTAGCCGGCGACTGGGCTTATTAACCGGCGGATTTTGCGATGTAAAATTCCGTCCCAAGCTGAGTTGGGCTTAATACGCGGCTGCGCCTTTTTTAGAAGAAGAATGCTATATTCAGGATTTTACGAACCTGAATTTTCAGCAAAAATGGCTCCATTCACGGAGAGCAGATGGTAAGGTAAATAAAGGGTCATTTTGAAAGGACAAAGGTAAAAGGTCATGTAATACACACAAGTCAAGTTTTTCACGACATTCACATCAACCATGGAGACAGATCGGCTTTCAACTTCTCCATTTCCGCTTCTTCACACGCTTTTTTTTTCGTATTGTCATCCTACGGAAAATTGTCGATGTAGGTGTTGTTGGTGAATTGCATATGCGACAGCTTGGCCGCATTTGACAAATATTGGGATGGTGATATGTTGTAGATAAAATAACTTGTTTTCGTGCATTTAAAAAGGTAGCAGTGTACTGTAGATATGACCTCATGATCATCAATGCAGAAAAACAAAGCAGAGGATTAGAGAGGATGGTAAGGGATATTAAATTCTCATCTGAATGGAGAGCAAAAAAATGGGCGGCTCAAATTCGAAAGGCCTATTAACCTTGGAATTAATAACCGGCGACTACTGTACAATGCGTACGCGCGCATTCCGGCTAGTCTCATCGCTCAGCCGAGCATTTTTTAGTTCTGATATAACTTCCGTATTTGCTATATAGTCCAGCCACATGAACGATTAAACTATCACTCCCGAAGGAGGCACGCAAAGCATGGGTGCGGAGAGATATGACGGATCAACGCATCCCAGGATGTACACTGTCTACCGCGACCTAGCAAACCTTGGCACGGAGGCATCGTCGAGCTAATACGGCCTGTTCTCACGACCCTTATCGGCTGCTCTCACGGCAGTCGGGGTTGTCGCTTGTCGGATTTCTGCAAAAGGCATCTCCTCGAACTGTTAACGTTTAAGTTAAGAACCAAGTCCAGTTGTTACGCCTGCTCTGGTTTGAGCTTGCTTCAAAGTAGGACGTCTTTGATTGAGATCATCTTGCTTACTCTGGAGCCACAGGGTTCGGTTTAAGCCCGACGCGTCTTTAGGGGGAAATGTCATACAACAACTTAATGCCTTCCAAGATTCAATCCCTGTTCTGCTGCTTGACAAAGCTGTATGCAGCATAGGGACCTGATGCTGTCAAGGTGCTTTTGGAGGTAATGCTGTCCTTCATACTGTTTCGCCGTCACCTAAAATCTTTCGCACATGGCTTGTGTGTTATTGATGCCAAATAGAAGGATAATTGTAAAGACAGAGTATTGCTGAACACAGAAGACAGCATATACAGTAACTGTAGAAAGGTGGAAGATAGTGAGGTAGATGCAGTAATAGTCTACTCTCACTATAATCCAGCCCAAGTCACCCTCCCTGCAATACCACCCAGCTGTGGAGTATAGAGTGGACCTCCTCGAAAAACGACGCTTAAAATATCGGTGATGATGATGGTAATGATGCTAGCTTTATATGCACCTTGCTGCATGTCGTAACAACAGACCGCACAGACTCATCCATTCCCAGTAATGTTCGCTTTCAGATGGCGTACCATGCTCAGTCATCGGGCAATACAGTTCTTTTGCTTGACCTGCCGACTGGGCTGGGTTTTGCCGTTTTAATTAACAAAATATTAAGCAGTTTTCCTAAAGAGCCGCACAGCATGACAGTGTTTGACTACCTGTCAAACCATACTGAATGCCACATTCCAGTTCTGTTCCGGAAAATGATCCGCATGTGCTGCACTGACTGGTAATTGGTTGGAGCTTGCAACTGCGACATAGTGGCGTTTGAGGAGGCGAGAAAGCAGAAGAGAAGAAGAATGCGGAGAAGAAAGCGAAAGAGGTCGAAAAAAGAAGAACAAGTAATAGAGGTTGTGGGAGCAAGCGTTGCCTTTGCGTGACACTTGGAATCCACACTTGAACAAATAATCAGAAACGGCGTCAGCATTTGCTAGCTCTGCCTGCTAGCCACAGTGCTGGAGTCTTCGCCGGTCTTTTGTAGTGCTAAAGTGCGCGAAGCCACCGAAAAGACCGACTGAAAAAGCTCCATCGGTGAATGGAAAATTCCAGTGGAATTTCGGCCCCGTAGAAAAAACATACATCGGCGAAAATCGGTGCATGTCAAACTCACAAGCCAAATTCGTCCAGCAATGATCAACTATCGCTGCCGCTGTCCATAATGAAGTCATGTCCAACAAACCGGCCGCGAAGTAGACACGCTGGATCAATACAGCAGGCGTTATTCGGATTACGTTCCCATAAAAAATAGCGAACATGGGGGGAGGGGGGGCGTCGCTTTGGTCGCGTCAGCCACCTGCGCCTGATTCAGCCTCCACTCGGCAAAAGAAGCTTACGTAGGCCCACTCATGTACCCCTAGTCCCAGCATTTTCTCCGGCCAAAACAGTGGTTATAGAGTTTTGGGGGGTTGGGTGGGGAAATAGGATAGGCAGCGAAGGAAATTTTTAGAAGTCAGTGTAAATTGAAAAAAATGTATTCGAAGTTGCTTCTCGCAGCCGCTGGGAGTAAGTTATTCCGCATGTAATTTGAAGGTGTGCGCGGCGCTTCGCGCCACGGACTATACTTATCTAACTCCAGAACGGTAAGTTGAAGTAGACGACCTCCTAACCACCATTTCTAGTTTTCGAGAAATTCAAGAAATCTGCAATTTGATAATCAGGTTTTTCCGCAATCAGTTAAACGATAATATAGATTAGGAAAATCTACAGACAAAAATCAACAACACTTCTAAATACAGTAAAATAAAAATGCATCTAGCATTGATTAAAGTATGTTCCACTGCATGCCCTAATTTCTCACCCATGAAACCCTATAGCCACCGTTTTAGTAGGAAAACATGCAGGGAGTAGGGATTAATGAGTGGGACTACATAAGCTACTGTTGCCCTCGCACATCTTGACTCCGTCTTTAAACCAGGCACGGGTGGGTGAAGGTAGAGCGAGGGAGAGTGCGGTAGATTCTGCGTCTGTCGTAAGTCAAGCCTTTACTTGCAGTAGGATAGCGACTGTAACTCCCTATTTATGAATTACCCGTTTCTATTACTGTCTCTGATGATGAGCCAATCCGGTGGAGGACATGGGACACTGATGTTTTTTGCTAACTACCGCGTGCTGGACATGTCAAAAACAATGATGCCAGTTGCTGACCTGCCAGCAACAACCATACGGGCTACAGCTAAACGCATGTGTACACGCGTGTAACCGATCAGCACGCGCGGGTGTGTGTGCTCAAGCCGTCAGTGCACGGTAAGCTCTTGCAGATCGCCAGGCACTGTCGCGTGCCCTCCAGCAGCAGCACCACGTGGTTCTCATGGCAGGTCAGGCGATAATTAAGCAAGATCACTGGTACTGGCTCAGTTGCCTGCTCCAGGCTCCTCGATCGCCATCTCGCACGTCCAAACCCTTCTCTCTCTGGCGCAAATCGACCTCTACCATTGATGGAGTCTCAGTGGGTATCAGACGCTGCCAGACTCCGCAGAACGATACGCGTGTCGCTCAAAATTGTCAGATATACGCGGTGAAGGTGGAATATACGTGGCCTTCCGTGGGCATGTGCAGCTTTCAGGACGGAAATCGATGTGCATTTGGAAGTACACAAGATTCAAGACGAGGCAAATAGGCAACCCCACGGTTTAAGTCCATTCAGGCAGTAGGGGTTAAAATAGGTAGACTAAAAAATCGGAAAAAAAATCGATCTGTCAAAAGGCGACAAGTTCGGCCAGTCGTTCAAATCCGGCGAACAACGTAAAGCTCGCAGACACCAAAAAATGCTTTAAGTGCATAGGAGTTCGTAATTTTTACTATTTTGACGCCCGATAAGAACAAGTACTTGACAAGGTTGTGACTATGTCTTGACTAGCAGGCGCTGACGAGATTCCGATCGATACTGCCCCACTCGTAAATAACTGAGACAGCCGAGAGATTGACTCGGAAACAGGTGCCAACTAACGAAGGACCAACAACAATGTCCATGTTTTAAACCGAGTTTTGACTTGAAGTCTGCCAGGCAAATACAGCGACAACATGTATTGCATCCAATAAGTTGCGCGACTGTTCATCAGTTGCATCCTGTCGCTATATAAAATCAATACAGCGTTTCGTACATACTAAACAATAGAATTATTAGATAAAAACATCGTGAGACGAGCTTCACAACGTGCCTATCGGAGGATAAGTACGAACTTTTGTCATGGCATTACCTCTACCACCTCTGCGGGTATCAGACGCTGCCAGACTTCGCAGGACGATACGCCTGTCACTCAAAAGTTTCAGGTTTTATCAAGAGAATGAACTGGAAATCATCCGCGTAAGGATGGAAGAACTGGGATATCACTTATTCCAACGTGCAGCCACACTTGACCACCTAAACGCAGACGAAAGACTGGAATTCGAGAATTATATGCAGTCCATCGGGGAAAAGCGAGGAGAAGCCAAGACAACTTCTCTTCTTCGTAGTGTACAGGAATGCAGACCACAATCGAAGCTTCCTGAGGATCCAAGTCGGTACGTACACAACTATTCTTCCATATCTCTTGATAAAACCTCGCTAGAAGCCTTATCATTGGGTCCAAAATTTTGCTGTCCCCGCCAGAAACCAAACCAGCTAGAGCTGGAAACACAGTTTGAAAACTTGCTTAATCAAACACATGACCTTCAGCCAGTATCAGCGGAGAGTATGCAGCACTTTAAGTCCACACTAGTTAACTGTTCATATCAGTACTTAAACAGTGGCCAAAATCATCGGGGTCTGCTGACGAAAGCCCACATGGAGAAATTAAGACAGCTCCGACAGAACAAGGAGATCTTAATAAAGAGGCCAGATAAGGGAACGGGCGTTGCTGTAATGGATAGAACAGACTGCATTGCGAAAATGTAATCCATTTTGTCAGACGAAAAAAGAGTTTAGCAAGACAGAAAAGGATAAAGATCGCACGGATGAGGTTGACACCCAGCTGACGGATTGTCTAAAAAGACTTCAAAAGGACGGCGTCATAAGCAAATATGTCTTAGAGCATCTTCGTCCCATTGGCAAGCACATACCTCGACTATAGGGGCTGCCTAAGATTCACAAAGATGGCGTACACGTTCGTCCCATCCTAGATATGAGAAACTCGCCATACCATGCGACAGCAAAATGGCTAGCAGACAAGCTGAAACCCATACAGAGTCAAATAGCACCTCACAGCCTCCGAGACACCTTCGGATTCGTGGATGGCGTGAAAGACCTTGACCTGAACGGGATGATGATGTTCTCACTGGATGTCTCCTCCCTATTCACCAACGTGCCAGTAACAGAAACAGTATATTACATCTGTGAATTCAATACCTTGACTCAGCAGGACATAGGAATGCCAGTTAATGCACTGAAGGAATTATTGCTTAAATGCACCTTGAATTTACAGTTCGTATTTGACAATAATCCGTACAGACAATTGAACGGAGTAGCTATTGGCTCGCCCCCGGGTCCACTTCTAGCAAATTTATTCATGAACAAGCTAGAAGCTACGCAACTTAGCCACCAGATAAGTAATCTAACGTACTATAAACGGTACGTAGACGACATATTTGCAGTTGCATCAGATCAAACAAACTTATCAACGCTAATGCGTACAGTAAATCGGGCGCATAAATCGATAAAATTTACCCTAGAAGAAGAACAATCTGAATCGCTTCTATTCTTTGATGTGCTATTGAGAAAAAGAGCCGATGGGAGCATTCAACGAAGGGTATATCGCACGAAGACGTGGTCCAGGCAATACATCAATTTTGCTAGTTTCGTACCGTTGAACTTCAAACGCAATTTAGTACGGTGTTTGACAAAATGGGTATCCTTGTCGATTTATCACTAAAAAATGGCCGAAAGGCCGCCAAAGCCCTCAGTATTAACAGTGAAGAAGACACGAATCTTCATCAGAGTCCCATTTCAAGGGGACGGAACAAGCGAACTACTAAGGAGGCGCCTGAGTCAAGCCGTAGCAACTGCCTTCCCAGCAGCCAACGCCCATGTATTTTTTTCGACTACTCCCATCCTACACGAAGAGATTAAGGATAAACTGCCAGCCCAGACCCCCGCAATGTGCATAGATTCATTTACCTGTTCCTGTGGGGCAGGATATATTAGTCGTACGAGGCGGCGCTTGTCCAAAAGAGTAAGGGAACAATTACCCGCATGGTTAGGGAAGAGCCAACTTAAAGGTGTAAAAAGTACAATCTTAGCGCACCTGGTAGACTAAAACCATCGCGTAGATGCCAAAGAGGCCTATCGAGTGATTTACAAGGTGCCTTCAAGCTACTCAAAACTCCTAGGACAACGTCTGTTGGCGACGGCAGAGGCGGCCGCCATCAGGCTACGCAGACCGCTGCTATGTGCCCAAAAGAATTTCGTCGCGGCGCCCCAGTTGCCATGGGCGAAACTAGGAAAAACGACCAGCCACAGCGGACCACAGGCCTCGGAAACGGGCCCCCGCAGAGACGACAAAGTCCCAAGTCCAGCCACGCAAAGCTCATCGGCGGTCTTGGACGCCGGACCGTCTAGAAATTGACACTCTGATCTCAAATCCCCCAACTTTACCCCCACCCCTTCCTCCCTACCGTGACAACGAGAACACTTCATCTGTCCACCAACCACCATAGTTTATTCATACCATATACATGACGAGAATTTATCGAAAACAAACGTATGTTCGCCAATTTATCTTCTGAAAATTTCAATTGGAATTTTCGCAAAGTTAAAACAATGTCCATGTTTTAAACCGAGTTTTGACTTTAAGTCTGCCAGACACGTACAGCTGCAACATGTATTGGACCCAATTAATTGCGCTACTGTTCATCAGTTGCATCTCGTCGCTACATAGAAATCAATACAGCCAATTGGAATTCGTACAGAAGAAATCAATGCAAAACAGCAAGGTCAACATTGAATGTCACGCAAGCAAATCAATGGAATTAGCAACTTAAAACACCATATGAGACGAGCGTCATAACGTGTCTGCCCGGGAATTCGTAAACACTGTTATCATGGCGTTAATTGTGAGTTGATCACTTATTTCCGTGAGGCATTGCGCAATTTGTTGCATCTAATAAAAGAGGCATTATTTGCTCGCTTTAAATTTTTACCGAGAAGAAAATTCTTAAAGGCACTGCAACACTGAAATAATGAAGTGTACGACCGAATAGTATCAAAATAACTTTTGGTTAACTGCTTCGTTCGTGAAGAAATTGGTGTTATGTACTTGAAGAACAATTCCCATGCAATGGCGGTCAACCATCTTAAGTTGTCGATTGTCCTTTATGCATACAGCTCAACCTTAACAACAATGCCTGATGATTTATAGAAAGGATGTCCGCTATACCTGGATCCTTGTTGTGATGAGAGCTAGGAGACCGGTCATTCTAATGCTGTCCATTTGAAAGCAACTTTGCTGCGGAGTACATGGACCTTTCGGCTTCTTCATGTTGATAGCTATGAAGCCTGAGAACTGTCTCTACCTGGTGAGAAATACCAGTCGAGAAAAAACATTTGCCGTCACTGGGTTAACACTTAAAATACTGACATCGTATTCTACAGGCCATTATGACTTGACACTAGTTGGGACAGTACCGTCAGCTTAGTCGAGGACAGTCAGCCAAACACCAGTTACAGGTATGATACCATCAAATCCCCCAAAAGTCATTCCAAAATTCCAGTTAATAGGGTAACTGCACAGGATGGACAAGACAATCCGACCTTGTCGAAGATTGCAGAGGTTATCGGTCGCTTGGCGAGGAAGGTGCTATGGACCAGGACTCGGGCGATACTGAGAAGATACTGATTATTATAGGCTGCATACCGCCTGGCTCCATAACCGCGTATACAGGGACGCAGAATGACAGAGACCAACACCGGTTACTGCTAGACGCAGCAGGATTCAATACAGTGCGTCAGAGTGCATATTGAAGATAAGGCTAAAGCGACTGTCCCACCTAGGGGTCTGTACCGTCAACCACTGCCGACAATGAGGACTAACTTAGAATCACAATCCAACACAACCATGTCAAATTATACCCAGGGAGAAAGGGGAAAAGAGCAGCATAGGCAGGGACGAGAGCAGGAAAAAGAGCCACAGATGGAGAGGTAGAGAACCGAGCATTACCATTTTCTGAGAAGAAGGAAGTGCGGAGCGCCAGACTTGTTCGCCTCCTCTGAAGCGATTACGGGGCACTCGAATCGATAGAGCTGTCGCCGGACTGAAAATAACACAAAATGAGGAGGGCGTTAAAAAAGATTTAGGCCACAAAGGGGATGTAAACGCCTAAGAGAACTTTGTAGACTATAAAAGCACCCGCTGAAAGCCCAACAAACGTTTCTTTTTACAAAATCTGCCCTTTTGAAGCACACGAGCCTGACCTTTTGCGAACTGACCTCATTAAAAGATGGTGTTGGGACGGTTCTGTC
>JAYGXS010000002.1:3317180-3337297 GCA_036362985.1 Ligula intestinalis | reverse complement strand
TTATGGCAGCAAACAGAACAGTCAGGACATTTTAATGATATGATGTTACCCGCTATAGTCGCCTCACAGTTGCAGCAGTATTTTCTGTTGAGGTTGGTAGATGCAGCTGGGAGGGATGCGGAAGACACTGGGGTCCCTGCACATGGCTGATGCGAGTGAGCGGGCAACACTGCATGGTCGAGCGAGGGTTCGGCACAGGTCCTATGGGTATAGCCAGCACTCGTAGTCGTACGAGCAAGGCCTCTCGTACCCGTGGGGTGTTCCGGTGAGGTCGACGTCTCTGCGCTGCACCTGTGGCACTGGATCTCATTCTTCGCCTTGGCGGATGTGGCCTGCCCTACTATAATCTTTAAACACTTTAGATGCTCCCAGGCTTCACAAATGTCGCACTGGGCACTTCCTTTGTGTGCTGACTTCCCACAGCGAGGACAAGGCCATCTGGGTCCTGGATTCATTTCTACGTCTCCTGAAAACTTTAAATGCCTTCTAGGCCACCAGCCAGCTTCCTGGTATCGAGAGACCACTGCTGGGGCTTCGGCTCCCGACTCCAAAAATATGACGGTCCTCTTTCGGCGCACTTCGTGCATGTCGTTGGGGTTTGATCCGGTAAGTTCCATTCGTAGACGTCTTCTTGGAAGTCGACGTCCAGTGGACCCGGAACCGCGAGGAGATTGGAACATGACCGGGTGATGGTGGGAGTGGTGGTGTCGATTTTGGTGTTTTTTGGATGCGACGATGATGGTGGTGGTTTCGACGTTGCTGTTTGTGGTGATGGTGGTGTTGATGTTGGTACTTGTGATGGTAATCATGTTGGTGAATGCGGTGTTTGTGGTAGTGGTGGTTGTGATGATGCTGTTGATGGTTGTGGTGGTGAGGATGGTGATGATGATGTAAGTGTTTGCTGTGGTGCTGGCGTAAATCGTTGTTCTTTTGGTGCCGGTGGGGGAAGGGTGTGTGACACCTGAGCTATTTAAGGCAACCAAGGCTCAGTATGCTATTTCAGCTCACTGTGACCGCTCGAGGATGTACAACGGCCTATAGTTTAGACGTGACAAAAAATAAGGACAGCTCTTCAAATAGCAAGGGGATCCACCATGAACGCAGTTCAGTTATCACATGTGGGTCAAGCGAATAGATCAAGGCATTGATATGAGACAGCTAAACGCAAATACCGCTGGTGCTTTGGTTCACTCGATATGAAGGGTTGGATCCTCTGATGTGGCAATGATCTTTACAGAGTTTGCCATGGAACAGCACAGTCTGAACCGACAAGTTTACTTTCCATATATAAAAGACTGACAATAAACTATTAACATGCGGTAGGTTACCAGACAGCGCAGATACCTTAAAGACAGCCCAAAGTACAGCCTCTTATGCAAATATCAGAGGAAGGCTCGGTAAGTGAGCAAGCATTGACATGCAAATGGCTGGAAGTGAAGCACTGTAAGTGGAATGACAGAAGTGTTAGAAGCTGCTCGGGATTTGAGGAATTCCCTGTCAACGTAGCATGTGCGAGCTGTTGAACCCTCGAGCACGAGTCCTATGGGAAGGCGGTATGCAAGTTAGTTAGGAGGGGGGGAGGCGATTAGGACAGTATTTAATTTTGCTCGAACACTCCCATCCTATAAGGAGAGATCAAGGACAAACTGCCAGCCTAGACCACATCCATGTGCATATATTCATTTACCTGTTCCTGTGGGACGGGACACATTGGTCGCACGAGTCGGCGTTTGTCCAAAAGAGTCCGAGAACACATCCCAGCATGGTTAGGGAAGGGCCAACTTAAAGGTGTAAACAGTTCCATTCTAGCGCATCTGGTAGACTCTGACCATCACGTGGATGCCAAAGAGGCCTTACGAGTTATCTACAAGGTACCTTCAAGCTACTCAACATTTCTTGGACAGCGTCTCTTGGCTACGGCAGAAGCGGCCGCAATCAGGCTACGCCAACCCGTCCTTTGTGCCCAAAAGAATTTCGTCGCGGCACCACATTTACCGTGGTCAAAAGCTGCTAATCCAACAGCCAGCGGCTTAACACTTCAACCGACTACCAGCTCCCCCTAACGCTGATCAAACGTTGACCCCGTTTCGACCCACCCCCCCCCCCTATTCCCCCTGCCCTGACAACCATCGTACTTTTTCTACTAACCCGCATAGTCCATTTACTTAATTACCCTATAAATGTAAAGGCCTGATGAGAATTATCGAAAACAAACGTATGTTCACCAATTCATCTTCTGAATTAATTTTTAAGAGTGGTTGGCAGATTTTCTAATTCAGTTGACCCAATTGTGAAAAAAACTCGCCGCCTCAGTAGGAGTTAAACCCACATAACAGAGAGTCTCCTGCGCAGCCAATGCTCTACCACTGAGCTACGAGGCTCATCGTGCGCCGTGAATTAAATCACATTCTGGTCAACTTTACCCGCCCAACTTAATGTTTGTATGGAATCCACTATTACAGAAGAGCAAGCTGACTGCCCAGGCAGGATTTCCTAAGCAATCATCTAGAATCCACCAGAATGTCTCCTATGCTAAAGTACTTGTTAGTGGGATCGAGAGATTTGCTTAATTCAGTTGATCCAATTGTGAAAAATTCACCGAAAGTGTAATTCCGTAAAGGACGCTTGAGCAGGATCAGCCTCGGTCTTCATTTCCACTTCTAACAGAACCTTGTACACAGATTAAATCGATCTGACTCAAGGGCTCCTAGTGCACAGTAGAGAGCGTCTCGAGACGTTAAGCAACCAAGCCGTTCAACAAACAGTGTACACTACATTCGGAGTTTTACCAGTGGGGGCTGGAAACAGGGAGGCAACACGCATAAACCGGTATCGTAAATAGAGTACTTACACGAAGTACCATGTCGACCGGGTCCGTACTGCGCACCGAAAGAGTAACTTGTCGTCGGTCTAAAAAACGCACCGACACCTCGCAGTCGCAGGAGGGCAGCCCTCGAACATAGGCCTGTAATAAAGGAGAGGAGAGGACGAACTGGTGACTGGAGGGTGGGAGGAGGTTGGTCGGGAAGGGGGGCAGCAGTAGGATGGAAAAAATGGCAGTAAACAACTGGTGTACGCTTCTAAAGCCATCTTATGAGACACGCACAACCCTGGTCATCTCGCTGTGCAGCCGGACAATGGGCGGGTGTGGATATGCTACGGTAGAGTACCGTGCTTCAGCCTCAAAATCAGTGCATATGAGTTAAAAGGAGCAGTCTCTTGCACACTGATGCGCCCCTACTGTCTCACATGACGGAGATTGAGGGACCATTTTTTGCTCTCCATTCGCGTGTAATTTTTCTGATATGTCCATCAGTTTGTCCGTTTATATGCTGATTTTTAACCCCCCTCCCTTACTTTGTGGATAAGAATTACAAAACTGAGGTTGTGACAGCAGGACACCAGCACCGCTTTGAAGGAAGTTGCCAAAAGAGGTTAAGATGCGCCTTCCAGGAAGCTGCGACCACTGGAACAAAAGTTTTATTGTCCTGACGTCTCGGATTCCGTCGGTAATTCATAGTCGTAGGTAATGGTATAATAGTCACAGTCATGCGTCATGTACTATAAATACCGTGCAACCTGTGCATGTTTCAACCCTATCTGCGCATGACTATGACTACGATACCATTACCTATGATTAAGGATTCCCGACGGAATCCGAAAAGTCAAGACAATGGAACTCGTGTTCTAGTGGTCGCATCTCCTTATCATGAAGATTGTGCAATCTAGCCTAGATGTTGCGACTAGCTCAAGAATGATTCTTCCTGATGTTGATATTTCCAGTCTTCAACCATTATACTATGAATGGAGGACATTTTTGCTGAAAATCTCAGAACCACACCTTCAAAACAAAGCGTACGTATAAACATATATGCGAAAATACACTACCGTCAAAGATCAGCGAGACTGGAATGACCATTTCTGGATTATTAGTCGTAGTCAGCCATTCCTAGCCAACTCCAGCGGTGGCAACCCCCGACGCTTGAAAGCGCGACCTTGTTAGTTCAAATTCCAACGCTCTAACCACTGCTCGGTGCCTCGTCGGTTTCGAACGAGAAGATACATGATGGTACATAGGCATTCACCAATCGGCTTCAAAACTCATTCATACCATTGCATCTTATTCCCAATAAAAAACGGCAAAGCAACGAGCACATTGTTCCGTGGTTAGAGCGTTGGACTTCTAACAAACAAAGTCACGGGCTCGAATTTCAGGTGAAGCACTACTTGGAATTTGGGCTGAATGGCTGACGACGGCTAATGATCCAGAAATAGTCAGTTCATTCTCCTTTGTATTTGTCGGTAATGTCATTCTGTCTAACCATTAGCCACTGTGTGATTGCTCGAGGGTGATCCCGAAGGCGTAAAGGAACTAGTGAAGTCTGTACCGATCGGTGAACACCCATTTACTATTGTATACATATCAACCTCTCTTACGGAGAACAAAATTTCAGGAGGAGGTGTGCAATTGACCCTCACCTAGGTGGTTTCTCGTCGTATAATGGACACCAGCTGTTCTCAGAGAGAACCACTACGATTGATAATCAGATTTGAATTATTCCAGATACTTGACCAGAACAGGGGTAGGGCATATCCCCGCAATCAAAAAAATCTGTGCAGAGCCCTTGTATGCGGGAGTTGTGATCTTCTGTCTACCTGATACTATCAATAGAGGCCCTCGTTAAGGCAATTTGAACAAATCTAGCGTCGAAAGAGAAGTAGGAGTTGAGTCCATCAATTTGATGGCCTCTCGTGCAGCTGCACTCGCTGGTAATAAGATGATTTTCTTTTAAAAGACAGCAAAGGAAGGTCGGGCATGATAAAAAAATTTGTGGGTGGCTGTGGGAACAAAGTGCGTTAACGTGGGCGGAATCTGCTCTTTTTTTCAATTACGACCGAAAAGCCGTCCGAAAGTAGCCTAAGATACCGTATTGCGTTGCCACATTCCGGTCCACTGACGTAGAACCCCAGTTGGACCGCGATCTCATAACTGCGCATTCGCACACAGAATACCGATTTTCACCGCAAAAGTTCACAGCATGTAGACTGTTAGGATATTTTTCTCGGCAAATCGTGACATGGCTAGCATGGGATACTTGCACTTGATACGGCTGTAATCATGCCTGATCTATCCGGCATCGATGATGTACTTGTCCGCGCATGACAGTTTGCGACAGCGGATCTGGAAAGCTCAAACCATTCTCGTCTCCAGCGACAGAGGGCTATGTGATCAGTCAACCAGTAAAAGTTGACTGACAACTGATGTGCATACTAATGGCTATCAGCTGACTTAATGAAGACCGGAAATCATGTGGCTAGGCTCAAGCACTGCAGTTGAGATACTGAAGTTCAATGACTACATTCCCTGCTTCCCTCACGCACCCTGTTCACCAAATTCGCCGGGATTCATACTGGCGCACAGGTGACATCCCAAATTCAGGAGGTGGAACAGGTGACACGGGTGACTCAGAAACATTATGAACTTTCGGTTCGTCAAAGAGCCCATTCTGGAAAGAGAAAATATGAATGATAGGCGCTTCCCTTCACCTTCCGTGGACATGCCCATGAATTTTGCATCGCTTTTTATAAGTGATCCTTCGCTAGGCACTTTAAACCTCGGTCTAAGTAGCCTTTGTTTAAGTCGACGTTTATTGATCGCTAATCGTTTGTGACTCCACCGGCTCGGCTCGGAGACGCCGTAATGAATTTTTATTCGACTGGTCGCATCTAGATGAAGCACACACGCATGCACGTTGGCAACCAACACAGCTGGCCCATGGCCGCAGAAAAAACTCACTGCCACTGCCTTCAGGGAGTCGCCCTTTCATGAAATGCTAAACTTTTTATTTTCGAAAAAGTTACCTTACTAGGATTTTAATATTTAAAAAACAGTGGAGCCTCGGGTGAAGACCAGACCCATCTGCGAGCATTTCAGGTAACGAGCGAGCCACTACCAGAAAATAAGATTGGCTTAACGAGCTGTCAGTCAATTAACGAGCTGTCGGTGCGTGTATGTGTGCCTGTGTCTGCCGGTTGAGTCGTGCTTAAAGGGCAGAGGTCCTGGGTCGCCTGCAGCCAATCAGTGAACTGATGGGAGTTGATTGGCTATGTTTCGCAAGACGAACGTTTCACGTGAGAAGCTCGGTGCCTAAGCAGATTAAACTCGTTGACCGAAGTTCAGCTGTATAATGCAGACTTTCGTATGACCGTCATTGTTACCACCCGCAAAAACTAAATTCTGCAAAAATTGACTACGTATTTGGTATGAATTTTCCCCATTGATTTTCAATACACTTATAAAATAAAATACATTTTATAGGAAAAATGCACGAAAATATTATTATGCTCATTTGGTAGGAAATTACTTCCTCCTCCGCGTGTATGTTTTCGTAAAAAAACTTTTATTTTCAATTGCTAAATAAGTTTGCACATGGCCTTTGCACTCAGTTTCCAAACTAAAAGTTCTGTGCACTTCTTCTAAGGACAATACCACATTTCTCTACCCTATTAGAAAGAAATTAAATAGTGCTTATAAAAGCATGGAATAGATATGGGCCATGTTTGGTACGTTAAAGGCAACATTAATAAGTGGACAGATAGGTCTTAAAAATCGCATAGTACAAAACTTTGGGAAACCGAAAGATATCCTTTTTCAAGTATTAAAATTGAAGAAGACATTTTTTATTAAATGAGTAAAAATAATATTTCAGATAGGTTTTTAATGAAATATATACGACTTTATGGAGATTTACCTCCCGAGCACGCGCAAAGAACTGAACCGTGGCAGGGGCCATTAAAAGCTGGGGTTCTGATTCAACTAGAAGTCAGAGGTAGAAAAAAAGCATGAGGAAGCATTAAAAGAAGTAATCCTATAAAGGCAAAATAAATTTTGATCGTCAGCACTGGTAAAAAAGACGAAATTCACAGACTGGACTTAAAGACCGGAAATCACGTGCATGACTTTCGGATATCAGCCAGCTTTATGCTGCAGAATGACCGCACCTAAAAGCACTGACTTCTACTGCAGCTGGTCCACTGTGCATTAACCCGCCAATCTTAGCAAACTAGATTGCAATTCAGGTACATTCTTATTAGCCGTAACAGAGTTCAGCCTAGGTGCTCCTGGTGGATGGATGCCATTGCATCGAGGAGGCTCGAGCATGTCAGGCACCCAAGGGCACCAAAGAAACGGTTTTCGGGGGACCAATCGGGTCCGGGAAAATTGGTCCGGGGGGACTTGGAGTACCCACTAGTGCAGGGGTCGGCAACCTTTTAAACTCAGAGAGCCAAGAAAGCAAATATTTGGAAATATATTTCAGAAAGAGCCATATAGTATATTATAAAATGAAATTCTATTAAATGCGAATATAATAAGCCTATGAATTTATTCTTTGAAATAATTTTCTTACAATACTCATCATTAATGTGACTTCTGGCGTTGAATGGATTCGCTGAGGGTTTTATAGTCTGGTCAATAGTTGGTGAGGTTAAGCTTCATGCAAGCGTTGAGGCTTTCATCCGTTAGACGAGATCTTATTGTGGACTTGATGTATCTAAGATGTGAGAATGACTGTTCACATACATACATAGATCCAAATAGGGACAATACAGCAATACTCACACGCTGCAGTGTGTGGTATGAGAGCGGAAGCGTGTTCCAAGTTTTGATTATCAGCTGGTCTTCGGGTTGAAGTTTTTTAATTTCTGTCCACATGCGCTTGCTTGCCAACTCCGCTTTATGTCGTGCGATCCTTTCCAAATCTTCATTGAGTGACTTTAACTTATTCACCCACATGTCTGAGGCCTTAAGGTCAGCCAATTCTTCTTTGAAATCTCTAACGGAGAGGGCAGGGATATAACATAGGTCGGCTGTGTTAAGTGAACACTCGGTTGGATAAGTGATGAACTTAAAAAGACGAGTCTGCTCTCTAAATTCTCCAAAGCTTACTTTGAACGACTGTAGGAGACGGGATGTGAAGCCAACTAGCCGGTGGAGATAAAAGTTTTGAGTGGACTCACTTACTGGGCATGCATCTTTATATTGTCTTTAATTTTCAAAATATAGTAATCGATCTGTTTCAAGATCCATGATAAAGAGTTCAAGCTTGTTTTCAAAAGCAAACACGGATTGTTGAAGGGATAACACCGTATTTCCATTGACTTGCAATGGAACAGTAAGTTGGTTCAGATGTTAGGTCATATCCACGAGATAGTAAAACATGAGGAGTCATTCAGGTTCGGCAAGCTCACGATGCTCAATGTCCTTCATTTCAAGGAACGTCCGGATTTTTTTCAGGCAAGCTGCAAGACGACTAAGCACCTTCCCGTTTGACAACCAACATACCACAGCAGACGCGTCTTTGACCGCGTTCCCACCCGCCCTCAGGGCGGCCAAGGTCTGCTACACCAAACCTCCCTAGGGTGGATCCATCTCTTCTCCTCTCCATATGTTTTTTTTATGAAAGAGCAGCCCCTCTTGACAATGCTCCTCCGACTCCTCCTCCTCCTCGCCGCCGGGATTGAGGCCCACTCGGCGGGGTTCCGGATCCAAAAAGGGCTACTTGCCTGCCTGCCTACAACCAACATACCTTGCTGTGCAAAATCAAACCATAATAGTTATTTCCAGTTTCATCCAGCAGTGTTTTAAACTGTCAATCATTTGAGGGTCGGGCAACAATAAAGTTAATCACATGAATGACCAGCGACATCACTTTGCCAAGCTGTCCGTCACATATCTGAGCACAAAGAGCTTCCTGGTGTAGAATGCAATGAAAACGTAGGATGGGTCTATTTTCATATTCACAGAGAAGCGCCACAAATCCTTTGTTTTCCCCCACCATACACGGACCATCATCAGTACACACTGAGGTAAGTTTATCCACAGGTAGTTTTCGTTTCTTGAGCAAAATCCGTGAAAGACCTGAATAAATCCTCACCTCTTGTGGACTTCTTATTGTCAAAACCGCATGACTTTCTTCGTGCAGCGTATCACCAGCAGCATATCTTACAATCATACTGAACTGCGCCAAATGGCTTACGTCTGTTGACTCACCCAAAGCCAGGGAAAAGAACGGCGCTGCTTTTATGTCTTTCACTTGTGTTTCCTCCACGTGGATTGCCATCATGATGGTACGCTCATGAACAGTTGTTGCCGACAAAGGCATATCTTGTATCCGTTTGATTATCTTGTCTTTGTTTGGAAGATCATCAAAAAGTTTATCGGCTGCATCCAGTATGAACGTTTTAGCATACTTGCCAGCTGTGAATGGTTTTTCGTTCTTAACTATTGCTAAAGATACAGCAAAGCTCGCGAAGTTATATTCATCTTGCTGGGCTTATACGCGGAGTTGCTTCTGGCTGGTTTGTATCCTGCTCATTAGCTCTTGGTATGCTTTCGTTCGGCAATCTCCCGCAGGGTGTTTTGATGTGTTGAAGTGGCGCTTTACATTAAAATGTTTCATCGATGTATTCTTGCCATTGCAAATTAGACACACCACATAATCTGCTCTCTGCACAGAGGCTAATTCTTCGGCCAATTCATCCTGAAATGTATGATACTCCTCATTTCTTTTTCGTTTAGCCATATTATTTGTTGCAGAGGGTAACTTTGGGCAAATAAGACAGAGTGTAGTTTGGAAAGATGTGCGATCCGTCTGATGAAAGAGAGCAGTAAGATGTTAGGATCGATGTATTAGTCCACAAGGCAAGTGTTCGCGAATGGACTGTTTGCTCCGTCTGGGGGATATAAACACGAGGCACTATAGGTAACAACGCTGGCTGGCCTATGCGCGTAAGTTGGCCAGCGTGTCTGCCAGCGTGACCTTGACCAGGCTGAGGTCAAGTCTGCGGGCTATCGTGCTTTAGTAGAGCGTCAGTTATTTAGTGAGCTTGTCGCTGCTGTTGGGACGCAGTAAAAATGGAAGCAATTGTTGTTGACAAGCCGGAAAGGGATTACGAAACTCCAGAGATTGGTCACGATTAAATTGATTCGAATACGTGTCTCGGTGGCGGCACGTCATTGGAGGTGGACGGCTACAATGTGTATGCTCCACCCCCCCCCCCCGTCGTTCTCCACGACCCGCTCTCCCAAAGTCATGTACTGCCACAAGCAACTGTTCCAATGCTCTCTTGCACTGACACCCCCGTCCCCCGAGGCTTGACCTCGCAGCTGCGTCTGGGAGGTCGGTAACAGCTTTGCAAGCGTCCCCTTTCCTTCGGTTTTCTGGCGGCCCCGAGACCGCCAACCTGGCGACCACAGTTTGTCCAGTCACACACACACACCCGAGCATACAAGCGCGTCCAAATACCCAAGGGCCATTTAAATACTCCACCCCTCGGACCTAACAACAAAGATCTCTGCTGGGCGAATCCCCTCAGGTAAGACACCAATAACAGAACAATTGAATTTCGTCCGCAATTCTACTGAAGCAGCTGTCACCACTGTCTCAAGCTCTCTCAGATCTGGCTGGGCGCAATCAACACTAGCCCTGGCTTCGCCAGTGGCCACAGCCATCTGAAACAGCAATTGGGAGTTCTGGACATAATAAATTACTCCTTCTGGCGACTTTCGTCTCTAACCTTCCAACTTGGGATTTGGCCTGATGACTGTAGTGATCCGAGTACAACCCACTACTTAGACCCCTGAAGAGTAACCAAAATCATGAAATCTGAAGTTTCTGAAAGAGCCATAAGCGATCATCAAAAGAGCCATATATGGCTCGCGAGCCATGGGTTGCCGACCCCAGCACTCCAACTTTCACTGACCTAACCGCGGTCAACGAAATCTTCAATGGTTAAGCGCGAAATGCGCCTAGATTATCACGGTTTCCATAAGCACCGTTGTCTCCTACGATCTGAGCTAACCAGCCTGTAACGACATTTATTATTTACTCTACCTCAAGTGTCTGTTTTGACCTACAACTGACACATTCATGAAGAATCATCAGGACCCTAACAACAACTTGCATAAACTAGGCAAATGCGTTCGAAACTGGAGCTTAGCCCCCGGCTGAAGTCTAGAGAAAAGTATGAACATGCGGAAATCAGTTGTGGCGATAGTTTAGTGAAATATTTTCGTATTTTTAATGTGCCAAAACAAATTAATTGACTCTGGATCCTGGAAATCTGGTAGACTTAAAGTTGCGAGGCAGCATCCAGTGTTCCCATGTTATTTTAAGAGAAAACGAGAACTGCTGGAGTTTGTAGCACAGGATCAAAACTTTTTCAGAAATTGCAGAAAATATTACTTCGTGTTGAAATTAAGTTTGAATAATTTTTATGGCGTCAATAGGGGCGGGCAATATTTTCTTATCTTAAATCTCCTAACTATTATCATTCAGAAGACGAAAATAAGACGAAAAACTGGTACGAATAAGTTTTTTATATGAGCAGTGGAGTTAGTTGTCACCAAAACAATTTTCAGTCAAGTTTAAGATGCAAATGTATCCGCAGCACACAGTAAAGCCTCAATAGGAAGACTGATTGGTGGATGGTTGGCGTTTCAAACAGTCGGTTCTGCTGTCCACCCGTAACTTCTTAGCTGCAGGAAAACCAAGCGTTGTCGGCCGGTCGTTTGATTAACGACGCTCAGCTACCATCGCTGTCCAACTATCTTGCCACAAACTGATTGCTCAAATGGAACAAAAATCGATAAGAGGGTCACTTAGGCGCGCCGCACGTCAGGTTACCTTATTCCAACGCGCCCAATCATGCCACAATCGAACGCGCTTGACAATCACTAATAAGCAACTGTCAGATCTCAAACAGTGAATTTCAACACGGACTGGACATAGCCAGTCCATCTCAGGCCTGGACTTCGCCTCGCGTTCAGACATTCCATCCTGGACAACGCCAGCGGCACAAGTGCCACCTGAGAAAGCAACTCCAGGTATTTGTACACAATAAATTCTCATTCGGGTGGTCTCCACTGTTACACTCTTCTTATTGTGTAACTCCTAGGGGATTCCAAAGGGCGTAATTAGACGGCGACAACACACAGATACCACCGTTACAAAAGACGAGACTTCATATTTCCGTGTCATTAAACATATCCTCACATAAATGAGTACAAGAGGGAGGATTTCCCTGAATTTTTTAAGTTTTCTTGACTGAGACAAAAGCCAACTTTTACCGCACCGGGGCAGCTAATTGTCAGAAACAGGCTCAAACAAAAGAATGCCCAGGGCAATCTTGTCTGTTAGCCGGCGTAGCATGAATCTGGGTCAATTGGGACGGCAATTAAGGTCATGCTTGGACAGCTTTCAGGTCATAAATCCAAAAATAATTGTCTTTCGCGAAAAACCGTCACTTATACGTTTGGTTTCCGAACACATCTCACAGTGACTCCAAAGGCTGAGATGCGATTCGATGAAAATTGTGATCGATCGTTTGATCCTTCACTCGAAGTTGTTCTAACTTTGCGAATTTGACCAAAAGTATTGGAGACTTTAAGACCATAATTACACACTAGAGCTGGAACTGTCGTCGGTAGGCGATGAACCTCGTGCAACGCCATATTTTAACGCTCACTGTCTCATCCGACTGGAACATAGGTTGTTATGGTGGAGGAGGCAGCCACCACCGCAACGCCTCCAGGGTGCTTGTTCGTCCAAGACAGTCAAAGTAACTAGCTCATCACACATTTCAGTGACAACAGCGATCCCATGCAGTCTCGTAGAAGGCAAGCAATAGCATCAACGTAGTCCTCCTTTTCCTTCTTCGATTATGAGGGGTCACTCACGGGTGGAATCGGACACAGCAACAAACCTTGCTGAAGCGAGGTACACAATCACAACACAGCTGAGAATCAGCACTGATGGTTCCTTACCCGCCCGTTGTGATAAAGGCGAAGACAAATCACAAAGAAAGGCTGTAAAGATTTCTGCAGCAGATTAAATCAGTCCGATGTAGAGGTAGTTCTTTTACTCTAATGGAATAGTGCACATAGCGGCATCAGGGAAGTCAGTTTATGAGGCAACTCTGGCGCAATGTTGAAGACGGTAGAAGGTAATGTGTGTGAAGGCGTTGATGACGCAGCTCCCTAACGCGCAAATACAGCCGTCATATAAACACGCTAAGGAACTGCAGGGAAACGCCGACATAGGTTAGGAAAGTCGCAAGCGACTTGCAACAGTCTGAGATGCACAACTTCGATAAATATATAGTATCAGCCCTATACTGTAGTACCTATGCAAGTTTCTTGGAGATCATTTCACGGCGCAATATATGGCACCATTACAGCAAAGGGGAGCTTGGACGCATACCTGCGAAATTAAGTTTGAGCGAATGGCTGGCCCCTACAGTCTTTTATCTGCGGGAGCCAACCTGCCAAATAATTCGAATTTCCTGAAGATTCAACCACCACTCAATTGGAATGAAGGGCAATCATTTCTCACCCGGTGAAACTAGAGCCGACTTAATATCATTGTAAGTTCAAACAAATACAGCCCAGTATTCGAGAATAACAAGAGAACTCACTTATATGGAGGAATTTCTGTAAGCCCAGCTTTCGGAGAAACAGGGCCTCGGTCGAGGTTGATAACAATTTCGGGGGAAAGATAAAATTGGACAGACTGGTGGATGTCTGCAGGGCTTTGTAAAGCGAAAGAAACTGACGATAACGAGCCAAGGAGTGCAAAACGCCATTTAAGAATATTTCGTAGACCTGTGGATAAGAAGAAAAAGATGGGTAGTCATTAGGTTTAAAAAACAATAAACAATGTCACCTCAAATTGCGAACATTTTTCAAGTCCATCTGAACGGCCGAAACAATAAAGAATACAATCGGTTTAATCGAAATAACAAGAAACCTTGTTTTTTCTCGATGGTATGTGTTAGGAGTATAGCCTGAACAAAGGCTACAAACCTTGCAGGCTCTCTTGGGGCGTCGTGCCTACCGCTGACTGCAACAATGATTCCTTTGTCAACATGCGGGCTGCCTTCAAAGTCATATGCCGACTCGGGGTTTGCGCCCACGCGATGACCTAAACCTCTGGAGAGGACACAGACGCACGCACGCCTACACACCTGCCAACTGGTCACGTTACTTTATCCCATGCGCCCAATGATGCCACAAACGACTGCACATGACAATTCCCCTTTCGAGGGGAAGCAGCAAGTGAATTGCTGAAAAGACGCCTTGACCAAGCCGTTGCAAGAACCTTCCCAGCAGCCAGAACTCAGATAATATTCTCAACCAACCCAATCTTACATGGGGAAGGTAAGGATAGGTTGCCAGCTCAGACCACCTCAATGTGCATCTACTCTTTCACTTGCTCCTGCGGAGCAGGTTATATTGGTCACACGAGCCAGCGCCAATCCAAAAGAATTAAGGAACACCTCTCGGCATGACTGAGAAAGGTTGAAGTCAGGAGCATAAACAGCTCTATTATGGCGCATATGGTCGATTTCGGACATCGGGTGGCGACCGCTATCAGGCTGATAAAGCGCGCTTTGTGTGCACAACAGAACTTCTTACAAGCCCCACAGTTGGCATGGCCCACGGTCACTTAGCGGCATGCAGTCATCCACGCTCCGTTTATCTCATTTTCCCCCCCCCCCCCCCCCCCCCCCCCTCCCCTAGACTGCTGCATCAAACCCTACCCTTACGACCAGCCTTTGTTTATCGACCCCCACCCCCATTCCCACTACTCGCCTGTCCGAACAGACGAACACGTTTAAACTCGCACCCAGTTTCCACATAAATGTAAGGCCTGACGAGAATTTGTCGAAAGTACACGTGTACTCGCCGAACTGGACTTCTGAATTCTCTGTTCGGAATTTACGCAATTCCTAATAAGCCGCTGCCACCTCTCAGACAGAGAGTTGCAACACGGACTAGGAGGACACTGTCAGTCCGCTCCAGATTGCCGGGCCGAGCCCCGAGAAGGGACAGCAGCACGTTGGAGATCAACCAGCGACAATTGCCACCCGGGAAAGCAACTCCGGTTTTGTACACAATAAACCCTCCTCTGGGTGGATTCTAAAGTTACGCTCTTCTTATTGTTTACTCCATTGGGATTTAACAGGGCGTAATTAGCCGCTAGGCTGCCGGCCAGACCACTGGTCTCGCTCAGACATCAGTTTACGTACTAAGCTGCTGATATACAAAGCATCAATCAGACCGGTGTTAGTATATGCCTGCGAAACATGGCCAGTGAGAAAGGCAGACATCCTATCGCTCGAAGTCTTTGACCGTTGGTGTCTTCGACGCCTCTTAAGAGTCTTCTGGCAGGATCGAATCTCCAATGTTGAGCTATACCGCAGATGTTTCAAACTACCAAGTACACCATCGTGTACCATCGTGCACCCAGCATCGCCGATTGCAATGGTTTGGCCATGTCCTGCGCAAACCATCGACGGACCTCTGCAGATTGGTCGTGAATCCTTCTCGCGGTCAACTGACGACATGGCTCAGCACCGTTAAGTCGGACGTTGAACGGATGGGCCTCGTAACCGTTTACGGCTTGCGACATTGGAACAAACAATGGGTTAACATATGTGAAGAGCTCGCCTCTGACCGCCGCCAATGGGCCGCCGCTATTCGTGACATCCGTGAAGCCGATTCATCCAACAACAGGAGCTAATCGGATCATGTATCAAGTAAGTAGTAGTAATTAGCCGCTGACACACGTCAGATGTTACCGTTATAATAGTATGTACTGAACCTACTAATCATTATAGTCAGACACTAACTGGGTGGTTTATATGGGTCGTCGACTGCTAGCAGGATTTCGTATTCCCGAGTTCATTTGATTTGCGTTTTGTTAATAAGAACGAAAGTTAACTGTGAAATAAGCGGGTTTGCAGGTCATAAAAACCAGTAGTCCCGACCAAATAGCGACATTAGTATGGAATCGTGGAGGGCTGAGTGCTGTCATCAAAGTCACCGCGAAATGGTAGTCCTGAGTCGCCATCAAGTTAAGCTTCTCTTCCAAAATATTCTTGTGATAAGGTTTCCGAGCCAGATAGCTAGAGGAGGTAAACTTAAACAAATGCCTGCAGTGGCTGTAAGGAATCCACCTGTACTCAAAACGCTCGAGCGCTACTAGAATGTATGCTGTGGAAACCGCAGGAACTGACACACTCGGTAACCACCATTAGGTCAGGTTTTATTGAGGGAAATGTAGGTAAATATCTTTGAATTTCCTATTGGTACAGAACAGTTATGCAATGCATTGGTTCAGCAGAACATTTTAAAAAAGTGGCGTTGCCAGTACTTGGAACTGGGTAAAGGCGAGCCAATAGTGAAAAACTCCCTACGCGTTGCACAGAAAGTCTAGGGGTTTGAATGCCGTTTGAGGGATTAAAGGAGAAAAACTGTCGCCCGTATAGGTGGGGGTGGGAAGGGAGTATATTCGAATCGGATATATACAGTCGAATAGTAGGCAAGCTAGACTGAGCCAAGATATGTGACCGGTAAAAAACGTGCGAAAACCGAACTCCTAACGGCGCGCAAAATGTCGACTGCGAGAGGCTCTGGTAATTCATGATTTCAAAGACTAGACACAGTGAGTGCTCTTACCACGGAATCTCGATGGCACTTTGCAGTTTGTAAAAGCAGAAACCGTTAGTATATGCTTATCAAAGAAATCCTCAGTTCACGAGAAAAACATCGACGCAATGACGTGGGCAGCTCAGAACTACGCAGTTGTCTGCTAAGACAGCACAAATTACGTTCCACTATGAAACTTCAGCAAGTAAAGCCCTAAAGGAAAAATAAAGTTGGGCAGAAAAAGTAAAAACTACGGGTTGTTCAACCCATTTCATCACCAAGTTAGTGGTATTTTTTCTACTCAAAGTGGCTACGCTTGCGGTGTGAATAGCTGTTCTATTGCCGACAACTCTGCCATAATAAACTGTGGAAATGAGAACTTCAAGTTCTTCATCCTCGAGGACCAAATGAGTTTTGTCTCTCTTTCCCCCTCTTAGACTTATGCAGTGTCACTTGAGTCTTCAATATTGAAACCACAGAATTGCAAGCCACACTAGGGCCGCGGTATAATAATCACAGTTTGCAAGTTCGGTATCTGCACATCGGCACAATGGCTGTAAGTAGGAGTTGAAGAAGAGGCTATGTTTTCCTGATAACCAGAATTCGGCTACCCTTCTGCTTGTTGTTAGAAAGAGAAGACAAAGTAAGGAAACTGTCTCGGTCCTCCTCCGTCGATATCATTGGGCGCATCTCGAAGACTACACCTAAATAAGCCAACTTCCGAGTTGAATGCGGATGCACGAACAAAATAATCATACTCAGCCGTGACTACCTATGTACAAGCGACGACAGCTTGCTTTACTACTTAGGACTATGAATTGAGATATAGCAAGCATCCTTTCGAGAAATACCCCAGGAAGTTATGAATTATAGGCTGCTGGGTTTGGCTGCCATTGCATCATAACCATTCCTCGAGGGAAGCCTAACGACTTTGTCTCCAACGAAACAGCCGGACATGTTGCAACCGCATCCTCAATATAGGACGACAAAGGTGGTTGAAGCACGATTTTCGTCGTCCAAACGAACATTTCATGGTTGTTGTGCTTGATACAACGTCGTAGTCGACGCAGGGACCAAAACCTCGCTCCGTACATGATGTCAAGTCTTATAGGTGGATATTGGAAGTCTATGTTTGGTTCATGGAAAGGCATCCTTTGGTAAATGAGTAATTTTATTGAGTAAATTTTCGAGACTGGATCCCCAGTTCGTCGAAATGCTGACGGAACATTACAAACGTCCACTTACCGCAAAGACACGTAGGCGGAAGTTATTCTTAACATGAGAGCAACAACCCCATCTCTCACAAAAGGAGTGCCGTCAACAGTCTGCTACGCCGAGCGAAGACACACTGTTCTGACAAAGAAACCTACCGAAGCGAGCTCAATTGTTTCAATTGTTTTCCCGCAATGGTTACCCCAGAGACTTTGTCCGCCGATGCATGAGACAACAACAATCCAAGAAAAAGGAACCAGATAGTTCCACTCAAGTGCCCAAAACTAACACATGGCGAGTCCTTTCTTTTATAAGGAACGTGTCTGAACTCGTTGAAAGACACTTGCGGAAACACCAAATAAAAGTGGCGCACAAACCGATGGCCACTTTACGCACTCAGTTAGTACACATTAAGGATAGGGTTGGCTACCTCGGTAAGAAAGACGCCATATACAAAATCCCATGTCAAGCTTGTGATACGGTATATTGTGACCGAACACGAAGATCTGTCTCCACACGCATCCGCGAGCACCAATCGGCAGCGAAGAGACATGATCATTTTTCCGAAGTGGCTATGCATTGCCTTGACACAGAAAATACTTTTGCATGGGACAAAACACGCATCTTCGGAGTTTGCCCCTCCAGAAAATGCCGATAATTTCTTGAGGCCAAGCACTCCGATGATTCATGCATCAACCGGCGTATCGAGTTAGCTGGAGTGTACAAACACTTCAAAGAAAGGTGGAAAAGACTGCAGCCGACAAAAATGGACCAACATGAACCGCAATTAGCGTCCACACCGGATAACATGAACTGACCCCGGACTGACCCCACACTGACTCAAATTACAGTTGCTAATTAGTCATTACACCATTGAGATTGATAATCATGCCCATCACGATGTGACACAAATTGTAACCCCCAATTAACGCCCACACCAGATGACTATATAACTGTATTAGCACTTTGAAATGCTAACTACTTTTTGCAAATTTCTCTCTATTCTGACGACGAACTGCGGATCCAGTGTCGAAAATTTACTCAATAAAATTACTCAGTTCCCAAAGGATGCCTTTCCATGAAATTACATTTCTTGGGATGCCTGCCTTTCAGTTTATACGAAATCTATGTTTGGTCTTTGCGGCTGGACAAGGGAGTAGGTGGAACTATCTGAATGTGCTTTCCTAAATCGGCATATTTGAGGAGATACAAGACATGAAAGCGTCGAGGTTGGCTAAATCAGACACGTCCACATGAGTGCTAAGTAGGAGTTGTATTACATGACGTTTGATAGTAAATGATTTTATATCAGGTTTAATCTACGGATAGGCTCAAAGTGCGTATTTTAGCGAGAAATCGCTAAACAATCGCGCCTCCGTTAGTTATCTGATATGACCAGGAAGTCAAACCAGAACATCGAATGCGTGGAAATAAAATGTACACGACATTTTCCTGGTAGTAGTTCCCTTCTATGGTGCTTGCAGCTAGATTATGATAGACCAGTCTTTGCAAGACCCACAAGACGCAATCATTGAAACATTCGCCCTCATAGTTCACTTATAACTTCTCTGATTTTATAAAATTATAACATATGTTGCACGCCTCAATATGTTGTAAAGCTAAATGCGCAGGTAAATATATGTCAGTCGCGTGGCTTCCCACTAGAGTGCAACAGCTAAGAAGTCAAACTTTTAATAAATATTTGGGTTTAGAAGTGTTGCTGTGTTACGACGTAGTTTTCTTATCGTTCAACTAGGCAGGAAATTGATTGTAGATTTCCATAGAATTTAAAACGTACTTGCGAGAAACCCCGGACAACCGAAGACAGAAAGGTAATTTAGTTGCATTAGAGGTTACCCGTGTTTTATCGGAGCAAGTACAAGGGTTTATAATCTTTTTTCTAACAAAGCGCACGGTTGCCATAAAAGCATAATCCTCCGGAAAAGGTAATAGATGTCTGCGCAACTATCCGACGGAGCAAAAACTGTATTTAGAGAATACGCGTGACAAGATTGAAAGACAAATGTCCCTTAGGAACAAAAACTGTCACGCGTTTCTATGTGTAACCGGAAACACTGCCAGTCCCCTACTTAGGAACCTTAAACGAAAGGATTTTCAGATATACGAAATGAGAGGATGCGGACACACGCATTCCTGTATTAATACGGTAAGTGTTAAGATAAGAAAACATACGTATTAAATTATTATGCTTGTTTATAGAAGAAAACACCACTACAGTACAGTGCTGCATGAAATAACATTGGGGACCGACTAACGAATACCTCGAATTACGAATGGGCATTGGGAAAGTAACTCGTCCGTAAACTGAGTAGTGTCCCTACACACTATGGGACATAATATTAGAATTTATTGTAAAATTAGATTATAACTTCTATCACAAAAGTAGTGCATT
>JAYGXS010000002.1:3303830-3317080 GCA_036362985.1 Ligula intestinalis | reverse complement strand
AACTCAAAGGCATGAATCTTCAGCTCGTCAAGCTTTGAAAGCATACTCTGTGCATTTGTGTACATGAAAGTTAACTTTCTGTTTGCTCGAGAATTTGTTACAGTCAGGTTCTCCCCGCCCCTTTCCGGGTCGACTGTGCGGTCATCCGGGGAGGACCTTTCCTGAGGTAGAACAGTGGACGATGGATCACTTGGTTGTTCTAAATAACCAAATGTTTTTCCCCTTCGTTCTGCCTCTGTATGTTTTTCGATTGGGCTCAATCCTCCCTCTACTGAGCCGACTGTGTGGTTATCCGGAACGGACCTATCCAAGGTGAGAACAATGGACGTTGAATCACTTGGTTGTTGTAAATAACCAAGTTTTGTTCGCCCTTGCTGGCCCGCTCCCTCTTTTCGGAAACAAGTTGACGACGTTTGTTCCGTTCTGCAGCTGAGAACTCCTGTTGAAAAAAAACTCCCGGGTCAGAGTCTTTTATTTTAAAACGCCTAGATAGAATGAGCTTGGCGTCTTGGCTTCTTGTCATGACCACTTTCAGAGGTCTGGGACGTGCCGTTCCAGTTGGGCTCTCAGGCCGTTTGCCAAGGCGGAAGGCCTTTTCGCACTCTAATGGTACATTGGGTCCCAGCATTTTGTTCATAAGGCCATGGAAGAGCTGGACATCTGCGGAATGCCGGTCCATGGGAGTGGCTGCGGTTGATTCCGTTAATCCCTGTATGATGATGCTGGCTTCTCTCTTAGTGCCATTTTTCTTGCCTACGACACTGTCGCTTCCTTGCTCGTTAACAGCTCTTGTGCTGCTATTGTGACCATCTTGTGTGCGACCGGACTCTATGGTTGATGTGCTGCCCTCGTTTTCTACTGTGGGCTTCAGGCTCTGGCCTGCGACACTGTCACCCACTTTCTGGTTAATAGCAGTACTGGCAGTGGATTCCGGTAGACCTGGTATTACGAAACTTTTGCCCCTATCGGTGACTTTCTGCGTCCCCTCTACGCCGTCGGTCACTTCTTGATGCAACGCTTTCGTGTTTTCCTTCGTGTCTTTGCTGACGGCAGCCTGTACTTTACGTGGCAAACCAATCGTGTTTTTGTTGTTTACGGCGAGATTGTTTAAACTCGCCTCAGCGGTGGCTAATTGGTCAACTGTGGGGGCCTTAACCGTAAGTATGGACTCCCTGGTATCTGTCTCCGCGGCAGCCTGCACTTGACGGGGCAAACCAATCGTGTTTTTGTTATCTACGGCGAGATTGTTTAAACGCGTCTCAGCGGTGGCTGATTGATCAACTGTGGGGGCGTGCACTGTAAGTATGGGCTCCCTCGTTTGTTTTTCGGCGGCTTCCTTCGCTTTCATCGCTTTGTGTGCATCGGACCGCAGTTGTCTCGGTTCAAATACTGTCTCTTTTTCTTCTCCCAGCTCTTCTCCGATCCCCTTTCGTGCAATTTCACTAGTTTTGACCTGTAAAGAGGGTGAGACTGGTTGGTCAGGTAGACGCTTCCCTCTTCTCCTGGCCGTTTTGATGATCCCAGAACCTGAACTTTCTTGGGACGGTAGATTAGGGCTTGTTTGTGTTTGCTTCTCTTCAGTTTTAATCGCGCTTGGACCGATTGGCTGGTGCCTGGTAGCGACTTCCGTCAAGACGGATTCTAGCTGCTGATTTCCACTGGTTTCATCTAGCGGCTTTAATGTGCCATTCTTGAGCAACCATGTGATAACATCCCCTAGTAAATCTATACGTGACTCCAATTTTGATATTTTCGGGCAATGTTTGCAATGTTCGCATGCCGTCGGGCAATGCGTGTCATCCGTGTCACTGTTCTTACCCTTATGTGAATTGTGCGAGGTGGTCATAGTGGCCGTAGTGTCTATACCCTCGTCTCTTATGTCGCACTGTTTGTCACACGGGACAGTTTGGTCGTGGAGTTCGTTGGCAGAATTTATCGTGTTAACACTGTCAATGCACATAACGTTCTGTGAGCCGCGTAGCTGGGTTGCAGTGGCTGGGATAGTTTGGTCGTGGAATTCGTTGGCAAATTGTATCGTGTCAACTCTGTCAATGCACTTAGCTTTCTGTGAGTCGCAAAGCTGGGTCGCAGTGGCCGAGCGGCTAAGACGTTCGCCTCCTAAATCGAAGGTCGAGGGATCGACGCCGGCTTCCGAAAGGGCTTTTTTTCCATCCACAGTTTGGTCGTGGACTTCTAAGTTCTGCATGCTAAAACTTTAGCTCAAACGTTATACTTATAAACTATTGCGGCGTCGGTCAGACTAGACGTATCAGCAACCGAGAAAGTGTAGTCTAATAGTTACTACCAGGGAGTATATTGACGTAAGGAAAATTCAAAAGATAGGGTGTCCTTAATTATATGAATAAAGTTTTCTAGCGATTATACACCGAGATAGTGAAGTCTAATAGTTGCCAACTGGTACTAATTTGGGCTGAAAAAAGCAAGATATAAACTGATAAGGTGGCCTTTACTTAGATAATTATAGTCTTCTAGTAATTATACACAGCAGTATATAAATATAACGACTTAGCCTGTCCGTGGATACTCCTCAGAACCCAGAATCGTGTATAGATTCACTCAGAAATGTGTTTACATTGATGGAATAGATAGTCGACTAAGCAAAGTTCATTTTGTGGGCAGACGTCCCCAACGGGTGAATGCCTGCAAGGCTCATTACGGATAATTCATTTTAGTATTATGGGAAGAATGACAGCATTTGGGGGTTACTTGATACAAAACTGTTTCGCGCTAATTAGTCTTCATCGGCCAAGGCTTACCCTGAAAACAAGCTGATCAGACAAAACAAACAAACGCACTCACATACGACGCAGTTCGTCCACCACTGGTGTTTATTAGATGGGTCATAAGCACTTCGTCAAACCGCAATTCATCGGCGCTTCGCCACCTGTCATTTGCTGTCACTGCTGATTGGGTATATATTCACTCAGGAATGTGCGAACACCGATTTGGATATGTACTGGAATTAAACATGGTAAATGTTGTGGTCAGAGGTCTGCCTCGTCTGACCAATTGCCAGGCCGTTTTCGGCCAATCCATACAAGAAATAAGTGGTGTATGACAATATCTGGGAGTAAATTGGTACAAAACTGTTTCAGGCTAATTAGGCTTCATCAGCCAAGCATAACCCTGAACACCAGCTGGTCGGATAACACAAACAAACGCACTGTCATACGGCGCAGTTCGTTTACCACTTGTGTTTATCAGATAGGTCATAAGCACAAAATCCTACCTGAGTTCATCGGCGCCACGCCACCTGCCATTTGCTGTCACTGCTGATCGGGTATATATTCACTGAGGAATGAGCGAACGCCGGTCGAATAGGCTTCCGAACTCAACAAAGTTCATGTGGTTGTCAGAGGTCCTCAACGGGTGACCGCCTGCCAGGCACGTTCCAACCAAGACACAATAGCAATAAAAAGTGGTATGACAGCGTCTTAGGGAAACCTTAAACATAACTGTTTAAGGCGTATTAGCATTCATTAGCCTAACATAAGCCTGAACACCCTCTCGTCAGACAATTAAATCAAACGCACTCACAGACGGCGCAGTTGGTCCACCAGTGATGCCTTTGAGATGGGTCGCAAGCATTTTAGTGAACCACAGTTCATCAGCGCCGCGCCACCGGCGCAGTTGGTCCACCATTGGCGTCTATCCGATGGGTCATAAGCACTTCATCGAACCGCAGTTCGTCAGCGCTTACCATATGCCAATTGCTTTCACTGCTGATCGGGTAAATATTCACTCATGAATGTGCAAACAGCGATCGAATAAGCAATCGAACTAAACAAAGTTCATGCGGTGGTCAGACGTCTCCATCGGGTGACCGCCTGTCAGGCGCATTCCAGCCAAGTCATAATAGCAGTAAGAGGGAATGACCACATTGGGACGGCACCTTGATACAGAACTGTATCTGGTTCATTAGCTGTCATAAGCCACGCATTACCTTGAACCCCATCTGGTCGGACAAGTCGAAACAAAACCCACTCGCAGACGGCGCAGTTGTTCATCCATCGGTGTCTATCAGATAGGGCATAAGCACTTCATCGAACCGCAGTTCATCGGCTCCTGGCCACCTGCCATTTGCTGTCACTGCTGATCGGATATTTATTCACGCAGGAATGTGCAAACACCGATCGAATAGGCTTGCAATCTAAACAAAGTTCACGTGGTGGTCAGGGGTCCACAACGGGTGAAAATAAGCCAGGCGCATTCCGGCCAAGACATAACAGCAGTAATGGCGAATTACAGCATTGAAGGGGTATCTGGATGGAGAACTTTATCTGGCTTATTAGCCTTCTACAGCCAAGCATAGCCCTAAAAACCAGCTGCTCGGACATCACAAACGAACGCACTCAGATAGTGCGCTGTTAGTCCACCACTGGTGCCTATCAGATGGGTCATAAGCACTTAATGGAATCGCAGTTCATCAGCGCCTTGCAGCCTGCAATTTGCTGCCACTGCTTATCGGGTATACATTCAATCAGGAATGTGCAAACTCCGATCGACTATTCTTCCGAACTTAAAAAAGTGCATTTGGTGGTCAGGGGTCCCCAACAGGTGACCAACAGCCAGGCTGATTCCGGCCTAGTCATAATAGCAGTAAGGGGGGGGGGGGGTCATGACAGCCTCTGAGGGTCATTTGATACAGAATTGTTTCGGGCTTATTTGCATTCATCAGCCAAGCATAACCGTGAACACCAGCTGGTTGGACAACACAAACAAACGCACTCAGAGACGGCGCTGTTGGTTCACCACTGGTGTCTATCACATGGGTCATAAGCACTTCATCGAACCGCAGTTCATCAGCCTTCACTACCTGCCATTTTTTGTCACTCCTACTCGGGTATATATTCTGTCAGATGTGTGCGAACACCGAGTGAAAGGGCTTCCGAACTAAAAAAAGTTCATGTGGTGGTCAGAGGTCCCCAACAGGTGACAATGTTTCAGGCCGATTCTGGCCATGTGATAATAGCAGTCAGTGGGGGGTATGCTAGCGTCTGGGGGTTATTTGATAGAGAACTTTGTCGGGCTTATAAGCCTACATGTGTGATGCATCCCCGCAAATTTTCAAAAAAAAACATAAAGAAGATTCGCGCATATAATGAGGACCCTATGCCTTGAGACCAATCACATTGCATCTTCATGAGGAAAGCTTGTTTTTTGTTTATCTACCTTAAGCCAAGTTATATAGTTGTTTTCCAGACGATACAGAAACAAATTAGATGATAGTGCGGTTCAGATAGCACTTTGAGTGAGACTTAGGTACGGGGCTAGCTTTAATATGACCCCTCATGCACACATTGCTTGTTTGTCTCCTACGGACTTAAAATAGTGTAGGTGTTTTGCTCGAATTGTCCAGAATATGCACAAGTAAGCGGCCAAAAATGCGTCAAATACAGTAATGAGGTCCACAGTCAATTCGTGCACTGGCGGTCATTTGGGACGACGCCACGCTCTCTCACGACTAAACGAAATGCGAATCTGAGTGACAAGATATTGTTCCTACTACTCTAGCCTTCCTAAGATTTATCTTGTCATCCTACGAAACAAAGTCTGAAAAATCGCAGTCCTTATGGACAAGCCCTTGAAGGCGTAAAACTTGTCGAAAAGGCTACCTTTACTAGGACCCCTCCTCCAAGTCTAGGTGCACACAAAACTTTTGTTTCTCCCGTGGAGTCAACATTATATAGGTGTCTGACTTTGGTTGATCCAATTAAGATAAAAGAAGCTCGCAGCGTCGGTGGGCGTCGAATCTGTATCGTAGGGAAGGCCTTTACGGAGCCAACGCTCTATAACTTATGCTACGACGCTACGCTGTTCGCTGTGAAATTATCCACATTTGGATCGACCTGACACGTCCAGCTTCACCGATCACATGAAATCCACCAATAGCCAACAGCAAGTGGACTGCGCAAGCAGGATTTCCTAAACAATCATATACAGTACACCAAAATGATTGCTAGGCTTACTCAATTGTTTATAGGGTTTTGGCTGGTTTGCCTAATTAAGTTGACCCACAATTTCAAAAAAATCTCCCGCAGGTAAAATCGATTCATGCGTAATTATATTTCAGGAAATATGTCAGAAACGCCTTAATAAAGTATTTATTCCCGATTCCTAGACACCTGATTTACCTGCCACGATGCGCGTTGTGAAGGACAGTTGATGAAGATGTAAGCCAAAAGCCTCGCAGTTCCGGTGTGCAGAAATGATATGTTGGCAGATCCACAATATTCGAAATGCTACAGTGCCCAATATCTGTCAAATGCAGCTGTGCATGCAATTCATAATCAGGATAACTTAATAACCAAACAGAGATTGTCTGATACCCTGAACAGAATTTTAAGCTGAAATCAATGCATTCAAGTTCTCCAACACAGAGTTGTTTTGAATATAGGTGAGGGGCCTAACAGATAACTTTTGACTGGGCAGCGTTGCTAGTTGAATGCAACCTATGCTCGTTCTTTTGAGTTTGTCCTTTCGCGAAAAAAAATATTTCGATTTACGTTGATATGTAACAGACCAAATGAAGACTAGATTTTAGAATAACGTTTTAAAGGCTCGGAATACAGTTTTTGCTGTTAAAATTTCAGCATTATGCTAACAAGCATCATAAAAAGCCGCTCTTCATAAATTTTAAGTGGATGCAAATAATAGTCGCTGTGGTTTCGTTACGCATCTCACCTTTTGTATAAAGTGTACAACAGTTTTAATGTATTCACAAAATATCTACGCAAAATTCAGTGTATGTGCCAATTCACCCACATCTTTCGATATATATGCCAGCGAAGCCGACGAATCTACTTAAAAACATGGAATAAGTTAACATTTGTTTTTAATCGCAGGTAACACACTGCTATATTGGAAAAAGCAAGTCTGACCCTATGTATACTAAGGATAATATCTACGCTAAGTAAAGGACAAATCTTTGTAAAAATTCACCAAATACCAATAACTAAAACCAACGCAAAAGTTAATAGTTTCCGCTTAATTCAGGATGCTGCTTCTAAAGGGAAGATAAACAGAGCCTTTTAAATTACACAGACAGTCATTGCACTCTACTTGCTATAAAGCTATATAAGCTTTAGCATATGACAGTGCCACAATCTGGGCAAACCTAGTAGTGACGCAAGGTTGGTGACAAACGTGTTTTTATTCACTTTTATCAATGCCAGAGACGATCGTGCTTTTCTGTGTTCTGTCTTTCTCGTTTGGCTGTCAATTTACGGTTAAGAAGTAACCAGACGGAGTTGACGTCGTGAGAAACAGCACCTAGGCGAGTCTCTTCATCCGCTGTTTTAAAAAACAGCCCCAAAGCATGCTTAATCATTCACTTTCACGTGGGCGGTGGTGTTGTTCAAAGGACAAGAACCACTGCATACAGTAAAACCCCAGACAAACGCGATTTGTAGTTAGGAATTATGTAGAATATACTATGCGGCAGCCCGATAACTAACTGAATAATCCAGTAATCATTAAATTGCAAAAATCATGGAACTCACTAAGCGAATGGAAAGCTGATATACATTGTCCAAAAAAATAAATTGCTGGCATGGTTACCCTTGTTCAGCAACCGATACATATTTTAGAACCAAAACACCTGCTTTATTTTCACGCAACTTAATGCACGAACTTGAAGGAGCCTCTTTCATAAAAGATGCAGGTTTGATTCTGTAATTTTTTAAATGCTTCTGATTACTTCGTTGCCGGTATAGGGTCTTTGTGTCTCGATGCATGCTGCCGGTTAGCTTTATGGACCAATCTTTCTCTTAATAGGTTCAAGAACACGTTATGCTGACTTCGGGTTCTTGCTCGCGTGTAGAGCATATGCATGTAGGTGGAGGGGAACTGAAAAAGAAAGGCGTTACCGGAATCGCTACTTCTGGCTTATTACGCGTTATCAACCAGACGTTACCATTTGTAGGTATGGATCGCCCTGAAGTGTATCACAGTACCGTCTGTTGACTTTAACGTTTGTTATCAGATATACGATGGAGGCTGAATGTTTAATCATCTATATTGTTGGAAACAAAACACTCGCCTGCTGGTTATGGGATGTAGTTATAGGGCAAACGCAGGCAGTCTACTAGGTTATTATAATTAATCAAACAGCGGAATCGACTAAGACAAGGAAAATAAAGAAGAACCCTGCACAAAACATGCCTTATTAGCCCTCGCCAACATAGCGGTAGTGCCCTACATTTGATTCTGTACACCGAAGAAGTTCAGGCAAAAAGGCTCTGTACTCATCTATTTGGCATGGTTTTTCTATAACTTAGTATAGGACAATAATTTCGTATATATTATGATATGAAAAGTTAACTGTCACACCTTGCTAAATGTCTGAAGAAAAGGAGTGTTGAAACTTGGAACATATTTGCCAGCAAATAATATCAATCTTAAGCATTTTCCGTCAAATTGAATTATCGTTTTTGTGCTATTGAAAAAATATTCTGAGAAACTGTGTCCTTCAAGTTCCGAGTGGATACCACTACAGATTCACCTTTTTGTAAAAATAACTGGTTATCTTTGAAAAAACTAAATGTCAAGCTTTTTGTGTAGGCAAAATGCTCTGAGCGAAGGTTAAATTAAGAAAGTTTGCCTTTTTTTTCCATCGGCTTGAACCGAATTATGTTTTATAACTTCGTTGCGAAACTTTGTTTGAATACATTAAAAAACTCCATAAAATAACCTTTCAATGTATTTGTAGGATTGTTTAACTAAATGTGGTAAAGGTTTTAAAATATAAGTTAAAATTTCACGGTTTTTTATCTGTGGACACGCAGAAATTGCATCGAACAATAGGCATTGAAATAGCAAGCAAGCTGTGTGGGTGTCAGTGTGTTTCCAATTGCGAGGTGTACAAGCTATTCTATGCCAGAATCAAAGCCATACGGATTACTCGAGAACCCAACGGCAAGCCCTACTGTAGAACAAGATTCTAAAAGGCAAAGGGATACTTACCGGTGGGAGACCAAACGACGAACAGCAAGAGGAGATCATCATGCAAGAAGACGCCCACGGTGATAGCCATGTTGCGGACACAATGACACAATAGCATACAGACTGCCCATTTATATTGTCTCGTGAGCACGCTGGACGGTGATTAAATGACGCTTCCCTCTTTTCCAGGAGGTATGTTCCTATGCGCACAATGTTATTCAAACGCATGCACTAATTAATAGTGGATTTATGTTTCTTTCATATGCAGAAAAAACGCGGATTTAGTTCATTGCATCCTAATAACCGAACAAAACAACTCGACCGTTCTTTAAAACTCAATACTTTTTTAATTTTTGCAACTACAAATCGTTCTTATGGAGATGTTGTGGACTTAAATAAATGGTTTAAAATCAACGTCTTCGGTAAAAGCAATCAGTTAATATAAACAAAGAACTGAATGTTACCTATGTAATAAATAGTGCCGAAGTTAAATGGGCCTCCATATTGTGTGGCAAACTGGTAGTTACACATTACATTAACAAACAACATAACATAATACATAGTGATCCTTTTCGAATTTTAATCCGAAACAAAGTCTTATAATTACTTCTGGCTTGATCTGATATAAATTTATTCATAGCAGATTCAACTGCTGAAAACAAAAAAAAACTGTTAAAGTGCACATTAATACGAAACAATTAAAAAAATTTTGTGCATATCAAAAAGACAACACCTGTTAGCTCAACGTATCTCAAAAATCACGATTGACAGAAGTGGAATTAATTGATCGCCTTTCTTGAAGGTTCTCCGCCAATTAAGATGTTTCAAAGTTACTCAGAAAATCCTTGGTTCCGTTGAACGTGTTTAATAAAACTTCAAAAATCCAACAAACCCTTGAAATGAAGTCCTCTATGGAGAAATTGTATTTATTCTATAGCCTATGGTAGACGCTCCTCTTCATTGGAATTCTGACGATGGAAAACATGGACTACTTCAATAGTTAAGATGATGTGTGATTAAATCAGCTTTTCATCTGTGCTTATGTTAGACGTTCCTGTTTGAAAGAAAGTGCCTGGTTCTAATCTAAACCATGTGGCGTCTTATCGAGCATCGAACTCGTGACAGCTTTTATTAAATACATTTGGTCTGATTACTTTAACCATTTCTCATACATCAATTGCGTGAACAAAATTAGACACTGAACGAATCCATACAGTTCTGCAAATACTGCAAACAAGTTTCAGGACGAAATTTAACTGGGAAGTTTGGCGTATATCTGGACAGGTAGAATTATCAACTGAGTGGATTTAATAATAAGAATGGCTTTTTTTGGAAAACGGTCCTCTTATTTAAAGTTATTGGTGAAAACAGGGTTTCATTTTCGGTGGAATCATAATCCATTCCAGTGCAAAAAAAGTTTGTGCCAATTATATTCAACTGTTCTGTATTTTTTTTTTGCAAAAAAAGCAGTAACAAAATTGTTCTTACGAGAATATGTTCTTTTACCGCATTTCTGGCTCTGCGCTTTAACAAATGTTTTAAGTTTTAGTGCAAAGACAGCTTTTAAGGAGGCCTTATTGAATGCAAGTAATGTAGAAAACCATACGTTCAATCAAGCATTTTTCAGAAACGGAACACACAGAAAAATAAAAAGTATTTCAAAAATGGTCAAATATGTGCCTGCTTTTTCAGCAGTTTCACGCTTCTCACTGATCTTGAAATTAAACCTCTTTGGTGGAAAGTAATCCGCTATACAGTGGAAGGTATTTTCTTCCATCTCAAATCAAATGTTATCGTTCTTCTTTTTACTCATTTAAAGTATGTAAATTGTCAAAGTTCACAATTTTTCTGTTAGATAACCTTGGAAAAATTAAACAAACGCTGAAGTTTGTCAGCTAAATATCCAATAAAAGCACCATTAAAAAATTTTATCTATCATTTAAAACTGTTGTTATTACTCGCATGCATAACAATGTGTGTTGTACTTAGCAGACATGTTGTATGCTCAAAATGTGCTTTTGCTGTTTTGATGTATTTCCAAATTCGACAAACACGGTCATCTGCAGACGAAATTGTATCCGAATACTCATTTTTTGGTAAATGCTGTTAAAATTAATCGTATTTTGAAGGGTTTGATGTTATCGTCGACGAAATGGCTAATTATTTAACCTGGGGATGCATGCAGCGAATATGACACAACGAATAGAGAGAATTTATTCCGTGATATTCGATAACTTTGCATAAAATAATTCCCAAATATACAAAAAACTTTGCCGAAAGGGGAATTTTTTTTGTATAAGGAAAGTGGCTGTTACTGGTTTATACTCAACAAACTATTTGAATTGATTGTTCGAATTGATAACTATTTCTGATGTCTCCGCAATCTTGGAATTATCCATAATATATATTTTTGCTTACCCAACACATATTTCGTCTTATTGTGCTCTTAAGTACTTAATCTGACTAATATTGCTCATATTTCGTCAAAAGTCTTTGTAAATGCGATCCTGCCGGCATGGGAGGAATAGTCACACATTTTAAAAATTTAGAAAATTTTCTTGCAGCACTAACAGAACTGTAAATACAAGTCACTACTTTTCTGAAATTCATCTGTGCTTCGAACCTTATTTCTTGTTGACAGAAGGGCACCTTCGCTGAGTTAAGAAGGACCCCTTAGGTATTTTTTTGTACAGTGATCTTCTTGTTCCCCCTTCTAGTCATCTGGCACACTTTATTATTGACTATAAGTATCTATATGACTGTCTGCGATGAATCTAGACCGAGATTCCAGGCACAACAGGAAGTGTGCGTTCCCTGATGTGTCAACATTTAAACCTTCATAATATTTCCAGGAAAAATGAAAGGATAGAACGCAGCAGGCTTTTGCTGAGTAAATAACTTTTATGCGTATGGCCTCGTGTTAATCAACAATTGTGTTAATTGATCAATTTGGGTAGAGCCTCTCCTTTATAAAAAAAGCTGAATGTCCTTTTTTCATTAATGCCTGTTGTTACTAGTGAGCTGCTGGAATTTGTGCCATCTTAGATTGGCAAACACTCCAATGCCAAATTCACCATCCTTCACCTTCTTTTGCCAACTCTAAAGATATTGAGGTAGCAGTTTAAACATCGATCCACTATTTCGTTAACTGGGCATCTAGTGATTGTAGATGTTTTAAAAATAGACCTTAAATATTCTTCTTAGACGTAAAGAACACAGGGAATCAGCTGCATGCAACAACAAAAACTCAGGTTAAGCTGTTGCTGAAATTCTTCATCAGCGAACCTCGTCCAAACGACGCCACGAAATCCGTTTTTTTCAAAATTAACATAACAAAGTAATTCTCAAAGAAACCGACGCAGCTTAGTTCTGAAGTGCAGTCATTGTAAAACATCTTTCTATGGAATCTGAACCAGATTATTGTTTCAACCATACTTAGGCAATATTAATAGTAGCATTAAGTTATCCATTCAATAAATTTGTAATTGACCACTTAGCCTAAACCTCGCTTTCTTTGGAAGCTGATGGCATTCACATTTCGGGTGCTTAGACAGTGTCGAGCACCTTCTTGGCTGCTTAGCCATATGTTACCTTGAGTGTTTTTTTTCCTGACTCGAAGAGAAGAGGATACATCATTTGACAATGACCCACCTCTCTAATGAAGGTCAGTGTGAGTTTCTTGAAATAAAAAGAACTTGTGATACTTTCCACCCCCCAGTTCATCATGTGGTACAATCGTATTACGGTGGTTTGCCCTGTATTTAGTCTGTATTAAGTCTGTGCTGATTTCTCTCAGGCCTTTGATTGGATTGAACATTATATCCTCCTTCTGATACGTGCCACTTTGTCATCAGTATAACAGATACTGAATGTACTATCGCTCATTAAGATGCTTGTTCACAAACAGATAAAATGTAAATGAAATATGGTGTGAAGTTTAAATGTGTCAGTTAGTTTTTCGCCAAAGGAATTTTAAGTTTAAGCAACTTTTCGAGAATTTAAAAGAAATATGGTGTGAAGTTAAAATTTGTCAATTAAGTTTTCGCCAAAGGTATTTTGTTAACGTTGTCACTACCCTTCGTATCGACGAGCAATCAGTGGTTGTGATCTTTGACCTTCTCAAAACCTTTGGCAACGTATCGCATAGACGTTGTAGGGTACAATTGGATGCCCTCGGCATCTAGTCTCCTCTTCTGGACTACAGTTGACTCCTATTAGTCTGACCACATTAAGAAACTGATCCTACCCATATTTACTTATAGTTTTAGAGATACTTCATATATATA
>JAYGXS010000002.1:3292797-3303730 GCA_036362985.1 Ligula intestinalis | reverse complement strand
GATATTGTGGATATTGCACGTTATATATTGGAATGCAATCTGCCATTTTTTAGTTGTATCTTTAACTAACTTAAACTGCCCTTGTATATAAAGTAACATTTATCGTAGCAATCACCTTACATTCTCCTCGATAGACAGGGGTTAGTGACCTTCCTCGTAACTGCCCTATCCGCTTGCCCGAAAGGACGCCTGGGTAAAATAGCGCGCATTGTCGTATGCACGTTGGCAGACTCCATGACGCGATTGACAGTAATTAGACCGGTGTTCCGCGCATAGAGTATGTTGCATGTAGACTCAAACATGCCGTTTCAAGTAAACTACTTGCGAGCATTATTGCCGGTTCCTTATGGTAAACCAAAATTAAACTTCACTTTAATTGTTACGAGTTGGGGAATGGCCATTTACTTTAATTCCGTCAAACTAAGACTTGGCTTTTCTATTTTAGATGACAGAACACATTCATTTAGTCGTTGTGCTTCTTGCTCTGAGCAAAGCACAACTTTGAGAAAGCAAATTTTATGAACGGAGCAGGTGTAAGAAATGTCCTTTTCCGGAGCAATGCACCACAATGTCAAAACAATATATTGATTAAGTCACACTTATATTCTGTTTTGTGTGATGTATTAGACATGCAGGAAAAATTAAGATGTTTGTATTTCATCGAATAGGCCACGAGTTTGAGGCTCGATAGGACACCGCTTGGGTCCGGATATGAACCAAATTAATTCTTAAAAAAAGTAAAAGCTGAGATTAACACAGATGCGGGGGTCATTTTAAGGAAATTAAAGCGCATTTGTCACGCTTAAAAGACAGGCCTAATTTTTGAAGAAGTCCATGTCCTCCTACGTCAGAATTCCACTAAAGAGGACCCTGCATCATAACCTATATAAAACATGATATTTCTTGATGGAGGGCTTAATTTTAATGGATTATTGTATTTTTTAAGTTGTTTAAAACACTTTCAACAGAATCAAGGTTTGCTAAATAACTTAAAAATACAAAAATAAGTGCAGTACATTCAAGAAAGGCGCACAAATAATTAAATTTCTCTACATTTACTCTTTTGCGGTGCATTTAGCAAACATACGTTGTATTTTTGATGAACACAAAAAGGTAAATTTACTTTTTTTCTAATTAATGCACACCTTTACAGCTTTTCTGTTTTCAGCATTTGGATCTTTTTGAAAGATATATATAGCAAATCATGTGATTAGTAATTATTATACATCATTTTTGATTTAAGTTCGAATAGGATCACTCACTATTGTTTTACGTTGTTTGTTATGTGTAAATACCAGTTTCCTACTCATTGTAAGTGCTTATTTAACTTCGGCAATGTGCATCACATACTTAACATGCAGTTGTTTGAATATATCAACTGTTTGCTTTTACCAACGACGTTGATTTTATACTTCATACATTTGAAGTCCACCAAATCTCCTTTAGAAGACACTGCAGAATTAAAAACATACATCGAGTGTTCAGTTACAAAGAATGGTCAAATTGTTTTGTTTTGCTATTTGGCTGCCATGACATCAATCCGCGTATTTTCTATGAACGGAAGAAACATATATCCAATTAAAAGTAGTCCAAGCGTATGAATAACATTTTGGGTGTATGAAAAAGTGTGCCCCCAGGTAAAGTAAAGAGCATCCCCTAGTAGAAATTCATACCGAATTCCGTGGTGGATTCCGGCCCGAAAAGTTGCATTACCATGCCAAATTTCATAGCAGATTTTAGTCGTTTGTTCGCCATGAATTTCATAGCAGAAAATTCGCGCATAGCGCCATACCTCGATAAGGGCATTTAAGCCCCTTTTCCGCAGTGGTAAACCCATCCATTGATTTATTGTCCCTCGGCGCTAGTAAACGCAGCACATTCGCATCCTGACCGCAGTAAAAAAACATACATTTGTTTATCATTCCCCGTCGGTAGCAAAGGCAGCCCATTTGCACGAAAAAGAAGGTCATATTGGACATATTTTTTTAGTTTTTATTTAAAAAAATTAACTTCACAAAAGGTGGTATAGGGGCTTGTTCTGTGCGATTTTTTTGGCGGATTACTCGGCCCTGTGGTATTTTCTTCATCTAAAACGCAGCATTTAGGTGATACAGGAAATGAATTGTATCACTCGCCATGATAAGGGAACAATCTTTTTAGGTTTCGTTTTCTTTTTGCATTCAAAATTTTCTTAAATCTTGCGTATAAGCAATCCTCTAAGGTATGAGCATTTGGCCGTGCCTCTTAAGACAAGAGTTTATAGGCCTCTATATTATAATAGATTAAAGAATTAAGAACTGACTACCTGCAATGACCTCACATAGACGAATGCCATACAGGGCCTCCTTTGACTTCACTCCGCAGAAATTCAAGTATGCGGAGATCTCGTCAGTAAAAAGGACGTGGAACACTCGTTTTATGAAGTCGTCCAAATTGCCTCTGCTGACGCAACTGAGGAAGCAGACTTAAAGGCATGCCTTAATGAGGTAATCCTAAAATACCAGGTGGTGCCAGAATTTATCTTACTTTAATCCCGGTTACACTTTTAAAGTCATCCTTCGAGGCCACAGGCTTTTCCAGAGGTATTCTCGGGCGATTACCTGAGGAGTTGGCCTAACTCAATGGCATTGACGCTAAGGTCATTGCAGTACCCTGAACTCGGGTATGTACATCCCTCAAACAAATTTCCGTTGTTTACGTCTGCATACATGGTGGCAAGTCTACCCTCACAATAGTGATTTTAAACACGGTTAATCAACGAATCACAATTCATTTCGACGCCCGAAATGTCATCTTCAATATTAGGTTGCTAAGCCCTGGTAGCGGCTGGTCAACCTGCTTTTCTACTGTTCGACAAAAGCGTACATTTCCCTCAACGCCCAGCGCCTCTCATTTAACGGTAAATCTTGCTTAAACATGGTGAATAAAACTTTATTATGGGTAAAATACAAATACAGCGTATAAAAGAGCAAAGGTAAAACAGAAATCAGCAAAAGTTAACTTGATTCCAATAGTTATATTATGCACAGTGTCCTGTAAACGATGGTATACGAGAAAACAAAAATTGAGCAGATGCACAGCAGGCAAAGGCGCGTGCAGTCACCGTCAGACACGAGTGAGTTATGAACGATTCACCCTTGGCTGTTAGGTCCGCGCCGGCGCCGTTGCCCCTGATGCGCGTGTTTGACACGCCGAGGTTCCGTAACATAAATGCTAATAACCTTCAACAAATGAGCATGCGAGCAGGTAAGAGCATGACAGCCAATCAAATGCCGCGAAAGTACTATGGCGACAAGTCTGGCATTGACGCTATGATATCCGGCATAGATACCGGATCGATTTATACTAGGGTCATCCAATCACCGACCAAAGTGCTCACAAGACAATATAAATTGGCAGTCTATGTGCCCTTGTGTCATTGTGTCCGCAACATGGCAATCACCGTGGGCTTCTTCTTTCATGCTGGCTTCCTCCTCTTGTTCGTCGTTGGGTCTCACGAAAGTAAGTATCCCGGTGCCTTTGAGAAACATTTTCCTTCAGTTTAACTTGTCATTAGATTTTCGAATGCTCCATATGGTTTTCATTTTGGAATAGGATGGTTTGTACACATTGCAATTTGGAACACACTGACGCCCACACAACTCGCTTGCTATTTCAATTCAGATTGCTCAATGCAATCGTCTATCCAAAAGCATATATGGAGACACAAAACCTAATACCGGCAACAGAGTCATCAAAAGTATTTAAAAAAGTACAGAATCACACCTACATTGTTTCTGAAAGAAGGTCCTCCAGGTTCGCGCATTAGATTCCGTGAAATGTAAACAGGTCCCCTTTTACTGAAATATGTATTGGTAGGTGGATAATGGCATCGATTCAGTAGGAAATTTTGTTTTAAAACTGATCCCCTAACTTTTAAATGAATAATTAAGCAGCGTGAATACTTTCACACGCAATTTATGCAATTTTTTTGATTTGGACAATGTATATCAGCTTTCTATTATATAATCATTTTGCTTGGTCCTTTCAATGTTTTTTTATAATTTGATAATGAATGGTAAATTCAGTCAGTTATTGGACTGCTACATAGTACATACTACATAATTCGTAAATAAAAATCGCTTTCGGTTTTGAACGCACCACCAATCATGTGGAATTTCATGATAAAGTGTGTTTTGTGCATGGGGTTTTATTTTATAAAGCAGCGGATGCAGAGGGATGCCTGCGTGCAGTTTTACAGAACTTTGACTCCGTCGGGCTACTTTTAAATGCAATTTGGCACCCAAGCCGGTAAGGCCAAACGCAAAAAAGATGATTCTCTCCGACATTGCCATTAGGGAATCAAAACACGTTTTTCACCACCCTTGCGTCACTCCTGTAGTGGCTTTATCGCTACAAATATATAAAACGTCTTAGCAAATACGCGATGAAAACTTTCAAGGGTACACTTACTGCTAATAAGGGATTTACCAGTCTATTCTAGTGGAAAAGTTGTAAAGTCCAGTAAAGAGATTGACGATGAAGATTAGAAATGATACAACTCACTTAGATCCTTCACGATCCTAGTCGGCAGTAGTCAAGTAGTCGACTTGCCAAAGGATAACTGTGCGAGGACTGGATCGAAGTTCGTTGGGCTGAGTTGCAAAATGGGGAGGAAACTCGTTTGCAACTTGTCGCTGGATTCTCCTGGAGCCCGAGAGTGATCACCAGAGAGGTGTCGTTGAAGGGCAAAATAAACAGCGGCAGGTGAGGAGGGAATTGAGCTGTGGAGAAGGATTAGCAAGATAGTTGCTAGCACGCGTCAAAACCGAAAGTGTGAGCCAAAGTGTTGTATTTAGTTTTTTTCAAACTTGGTTATTGATAAATTTAAACAACACGTAAGTAGGGCCAAGAGCCCACACTCCTAAATTTGTCCAGATTTTGAAGCTTTCGTATGCGTAAGTTCTTTTATCGGTAAAAAGTATCACGTTTATTGAATAGAAAAATTTATTATAAAATTATGCTGATTTATTATGGTAAGAAAATATTTTGGAATTGAAAATATATAAAAGTGTAATGACCTGAGTAAACCCATGAAACCAGAAGGATTTACTTTGTCACTGAGCATTGCAATCTTCGCAAAGATCTGACTAGTGGGTGTTTATACGAAAAATATAATGCTTTTTGCAATTATAATTCCGATAGTTCCTTTTTTGCGTGGTACTCCTAAGCATTTCCCAGGGAGCATTTTAACCACCACATATAGTACAATAAACTATATTTTAAACGAATTTTTTTTTTGTGAAAGACTCAGGTTTGATTTTGTTTTACCTGCGTTAAACTGATCTTGCTTAAAACTATGAAAAAACATAAGAAAGTTAAAACCGAGAAACGAGAAGGTCTGTTGGAAAGTAGCAAAGTCGTTGGTCAAATCTGCTATGTTTTACGGGCTGCAAAGACTCCACAGTGGCCTTTCCAAATGATATTGAATGTTCCTGCTTCCCACCCAATGGATTTCGGGAGGCATTGCAAGATCCATGTCTTAGCAAAAACACAAACCTTTAATTGGCTCCAGTCACACGAAACAAATGTAAGGTTCAAACGTAGTAAGCCGCACATGCATACTTGATTGGCTGTCTGACGATGGCCCAGGAGCACGAAATACAGCACAGTTAGTGGACTATTGATCTCCGTGTCAATTAAAAGCGACAGCTAACCCCAAGTTCTTTTGTTTGGCATTTATGAATGTACGTCCAAAGGAACGTGCAACCAACATCTCCTCAAGCACAATTTTAGCCACCTGCCACTTCCGTAGCAGAAAGGATTTTTGAAAACATTTCTGCTTAGGAAACATTCGTTTTGCAACGGTTCAGGACAAAGACACATTTTTTATATACGGGTGCGTGTCATCTGCATTTTGAACAGTTTGTAATTCTTCCTCATGGGAACAGCGGCATATCGACTAGAAAACGTGGAAAAACTTACAGATTTAATCAGTAGATATTGAGAAAATAACCGTAAACTACTGCTTATTTCATTCACTTGACCTGCATGGGGTACAACTATCAATGGTAAATGATTAACCATAGATGCCTGTATGAATTTTTAAAAGACAAACGTTGTAAAAAGAAAGTCACTTTTTTGTCAACTGACAAGCATTTTGACTGCAGTTTAGTCGGTCTGTAGTCTGAAGTCGGAAGACAGTTAACCAAAAGAGAAAATCCAAGGTTAACATTTTGTAATTATCCATTCTTGTATTGCCTACATTAGAGCAGCTGCTGAATAAAATAAAACTTTTGTCTAGTGACTGATTTATTGCATTCAGCTGTCCATATCAACAATCGACTTACACCTACTTATGCCTATATGTAATCACTTACTCCAAATTCAACCCTTCATTTGCGAGACAATTTTACAAGTAAACCATAGGTCGCTTTGTGCTGGTAGCTGAATATAGGCAAGCATTCATGGAGTACATGGTAATCCTAAGCTCGTCTAATTTAGACAGCAGGCTTGGTGCATTGGTGTACATGCACTTTAGTTTCCTTTTTCATCTTGTTTGGGTAGTTTTTTTACGTTCAGGCTCAACCTTCCCCATACTAAGTTGATTGCGTGCTTATCCGTTACGGATCTGTCCAAGGTTAGAACAATGGACGTTTTATAACTAAGTTGTTGTAAATAGCCAAGTTTTATTCTCCTTTGCTGTGTTGCTCCTTCATTTCTCAAACGAGTTGACGACTTTTGTCTCGTTCTACAACTGAGAAATCCTGCTGAAAAAAACGTTAGGGTGAGAGTCTTTTATTATAAAACGTGAAGACACGATGAGCTTTTCATCTTGGCTGCAAGCCATGAACAACTTCAGAGGTCTGGGACGCATAGATCCAGCGGGCCCCTCTGACCCTTTTCCAAGGCGTAATGCCTTAACGTACTCGATTGTTACGTTGCGTCCCAGCATTTTGTCCAAAAGCGCACCGAAAAGCTGGATGTCTGCGAAATGCCGATTTATGGGAGTGGTTGCAGTTGATTCTGCCAATCCCTGTATTCTGACGTTGGATTCTCTCTTAGCGACATATTTTACGCCTATGGCATTGTCACTTACTTTCTGACTAACAGCTCGTTTGCTGCTATTTTGACGGCTATGTTTGAGACCGGAGTATATTGGTGCAGTACCAGCCTCGTTTTTTTTGCTGGACTCGGGCTCGGGCTGGCCGATGTTAATGCTTCCTGGCCACGGACTTCGGTGCGATTTCCATGCCGTTTTGCGGGGCCGGGTGCTAAAACTTTCAGGGCCTTCGCACTCGTATTTTTTTTCCACAGCGAGCTTGTTCAAATTTGCCTCAACTGTGGCAACTCTGTCAGTTTTTTGGGGCCTTCACTCCGGGTGTTGGCAAGCTCTTGTCTGTTTTTGTGTGCGCCTTTACTTGAAGTATTGACGCACCGTTATCAACTTTGTTGGCAGGAAGGTTTTTTTTTCAAATTTACCGCAACTGCTTCTACTAGGTCAGCTGCTTGGGCCTTCACTTCAAGTGTTGTCACATTCGTGTCTCCTGTTGGAGAAGCCTTAACTTTAGGTGCTAGCACACTCTTATCGTTTTTATCGACTAAATATATTCAAATTTTCCGCAGCTGCAGCAATTTAGCCAACGTTGGAGGCCTGCTTTCTAAGTGCTGACGCCTTTGTGTCTAATTTGACGGCTGGAATGTTTTAACATTCGCCTCATTTACGTGCAGTTCTTTCGTCCTACCAGTACGCAGTTGTCATGGCGCAGATGTTCGGCTCTGGGCAACTTCTGGATCCTCTCGAATCTTTATTCGTGCAGTTTTATTGATTTGAGCCCACAAGAAGGGTGAGATTGATTCTGCGGGTGGACGTTTTATCCACATTATAGCAACTTAAACGGTCCTGGGGCTCAAGTCTGTCTGACACTGTACACTCTGGCACGTTTGTGTAAGCTTGTCCTCCGATTTGGGCGTGTCTGGACCTATACGGTGTTGGCTGCTATTAAGCGCCCTTAATTTGATCAGAGCTGTGGATTGCAACTTGTTTCGTCAATTGGCCTTAGCTTGTCGAGTTTAAGCAGTTCTGCAAGTATTTCTGATAGTAGGTTCGTAATGCACTCTAGTCCTATTATTTTTGCCGCATCGCTTGGCAGTGATTATAACCCTATGGGCATATTGTGTCACCAGTGTTAGTGCACGCAACTGACGGTGGCCCTCACAGCTAAGTTGCGGTAGCCGAGGTGTTTAAACGGTCGCCCCTGAGTCTCGCGTCCACGGTTATCTGCTAACTCCAGCGTTAGTGCACGTAACTGCCGGTGGTCCTCGCAGCTCAGTTGCAGTGGCCGAGGTGTCTAGACGGTCGTCCCCTGAGGCAAGCGTGCGCGGATCGATGCCAACTCTAGTCTCGGCTTTTTTCTCACGCGCGACAGTCAGGTCGTGAATGTGTGCGTTCCCATGGGTTTTATTTTGGATTTTGCAAGCACAGATAGCAAAAAATTTTGGATAGCCTACAGTTATGTTGCACTTGTATTCTTCTCAATATCCTGGCTTAGGTTAAAAGTTCGAAATCTCTATTGTCTATACAGGGGAGTCCGGTTAATGTGGACAGCTGGGCGGGAACGGAATTTCTCCATAGTAAAATCCTCCAGTTAATCTGGACAGCCACCGCTAAATGTGGACAGCAGCAAGCTGTCAACCGGTCGGTCGACCCACAGATTTTGTCAAAATCCAGGCCAAATAGCCCGCGGCGGGGAATTCCCGCGTCCTTTTCGCCACAGGGAAGAACGCATGGATGAAGTCTGGGCTGTGGGAAAATGTCTTACTAGAACTTGACATCGAAATGGGGCGCCAGAAGCGCAAGATCCTTCTCTTGGCAGATAACTGCAGTGCCCACACTCGAGTCAAAGGACTGAGGAACATCACACTTCGATTTTTGCCACCCAACACAACTTCAGTTCTGCAACCCTGTGATCAGGGCATCATTCGATCTCTTAAAGCCTTCTTTCGGACCGCGATCCGGCGAGAGATTTTGCAGATCATCCAAGATCTAGTGACAGACGATGAGACTGGCAGGTGTTTGGCTCACAACGTTGTGAAGAAGATTGACGTTCTTCAAGCCATGGAGATGTTGAGCACTTCATGGATAAAGGTGAAGTCGGAGACAATCGTAAATTGCTGGAGGATAGGGGCTTCGTCACCACTGAAAAGGAAGTTGCAGAGAATGAAGTCGTGATTCCAATCCCAGAAGACGTGACAGAGGACAAGATCGAGAGTTTTCTAGAGAGGGTTTCAATTGACGACGATGCCGAAGTCGCCGAGGAGGTAACACTGGAGGAGGTGACAAGCGAACTTGCCAAAGCAGTTGCAGATGCCAAGAAGGTACCAGACGAGCAGGAAGAAGAGTCTGAAGAGGAAGACGAAGAAGTCGAGTCCCCAGTCTCATCAAAAGCAATGAGGGCGGCATTGGCCGCACTCGAAACGGGGCATCGACAACAAGGTTTTGATGTGGAGAATTTTGACACTGTGATAAAGAACTTTAGGGGAGCTTTAAGAGAAAAGTTTTCACCAAAGCAATCAAAACTTAGCATGTTCTTTCAATAAAACTTCATTCAGATGCAAAATTCTGTTTTTTATACGTAGACCCGACTGGTTTGGGGTTAGTTTGCTTAATGTGGACAACCGGTTAATATGAACAGTTGGCCTGGAACGGAGGTGTCCACATTAACCGGACTCCACTGTACAAGTAGAAACTATGTCAGGTTGACCAGAGCAGGAAAGACAGCAAGCATATAGGTAAGCCAATGCTTATGATGTGCTTGTCTTCTAATCTGATATCCAAGCTGTGGGGTAGTGTCACATTGATAGTGTATACGCTACTAAAAAAGGTTTGATCGCGTAACTACAAACAAGAACGTCTGATCTGTGAGTACGCAACAATTATACACAGACAGTCTATTACTTAATGCACAGCATTTCATAATTTTAGACTCAGTCTCTCCGCAGATATTCCTCAGTGACCCTTAATAATTTTATTGGGACAGGTACAGTGTGTAAACCAAGCCAATAATCCCAGCTGGATGCTCGATTTGGAGAAAAATTTCTGGTCGAACTGCAAGGGTATTGAAGGAAATTGGATGGAGGATCTTTTAACACAGTGTGTTTTTTTATTCAGTTTTACTCTGAAGAAGATTTTGTTCGACGTAGAATTTGAAATAACTATGCCTTCGTCTTGCTCAAAAATTAACCACGCACGGGTTCAATTCAGTTCAGTTCCAGTGGTGATTTCTTAGAAAATCCTACTTGTGCAGTCTGCTTGCTGTTTTCTATTGGTTGTTTCCATACAATCGGTTAAGTTGGACCTTCCCTACTATGCAGGTTTGACTCCCGCAGACGCCGGGAGTTTTTTTTTCTTTATTGGGTTAACTGAAACCGAACACTAACACTGCACGGGAGAAAGGCAGGTTTTGTTTGCAATTACTGTGGAGGAGTGGTCCTAGTATAGGTAGCCATTCGAAAAATGTTAAGCCTACGATGATGACAGAAGTCTTGGGAAATTCAAAGCAGTAGAAACAATATATTGCTAACAGAAGAGTTAGGGGAAAATTAGCCATTTAGTCTTGCAATCGTGAGAGCGTTACGCCGTCCCAAATGTCCGTAAGTGCAGTAATTGATTGAGGACCGTAGTGCGCTTTGAGAAGCCGATTGGCCATGAAAGCTTCGGTACCCTGCTAGGCCAGACCTTTCTCGAGTGCATGGATGCGTCCGAGCCGCCCGAGGGCCAAGATTGCGCCTCGCGCGCGTACAGGAACCGAGCAGGTCGAGCAAGTGGGTCAAGCGCGAATGTACGACGAAGATTGTTCTTGCTATATCACATCTGTGGCGTCAAGCATTTAAAAGAGGTGGGCTATAGAACCGTTTTAGCCTGCTGCCTTTATACTCCTGGATGCGAGCCAAA
>JAYGXS010000002.1:3279075-3292697 GCA_036362985.1 Ligula intestinalis | reverse complement strand
TAAACCATTGCGCCATTTTTATTTTTATTTGACCGCATGCTGAGTTGAGGATTTTGTACATTTATATTTTGGGTAACCTTTAAATTACAATTAATATTTATGTATTTTTGCCTAAAATAATTACCACTGCGTTTCCCAATAGTTTTTTGGTCTGAGGTTTCTTTAAATTAAATTAAGTTATGGTTTCGTTGACGTCGTCTGAAAGACAACCGAGGAAACCACTGAGAATCAGGCAAATCGATGGCTGGGACACAACTTATTTTGTGCCGACCTTTGGAGATCTATCGAAGATTCATTAACAGGGACATAAGCAAAAAGCAGATATTAAGTAAGCAAATGAAAATAATGCGATAAATTTACTCAAAAAGCTGATCCGTGTTATTAAAACGTCAGGACTTATTATTTTATCCAATATAAGTCACTTTAGGTCACTTTAAGTCACGTTATAAAGGGAAGAAGGCTTTCGCCCTTGAGCTTCCTATTCGTAACCTAAAATTGCATATTAGGTCCACCATTAAAAAGTTCAGAAAACAAATGTAGGCTTAACATCAGCGATAAGTGTGAGCCAGTTGCAGAATGCTTCTACTAACACTTTGTTCAATATATCTGCCACAGTTTCTCAGCAAATGTGAATCAAGTTTGTGTTTAAAAATGTCAAAAGTATCTGAGAGGTCCACATGTTTTGGGAGTCCGTTCCAATCTCCAATGACCCTCTGCGAGAAGGCCTTTTTTCGAAAGTTTATGAAGGACGGTTTCCTCTGTAGTTTTATTGGCTTGATTCCGCAGATGGTCGGTCCGAGCCAATTCGAAGTAATTATCAATCTCTAGGGTGCCTAACAATACGGTAGGTTTGAGGTCCCCGCGGGGTTACCTATAAATGAGAGGGAAAAGATTAAGTTCGGGCAGTCTGTCTTCATTGACCATCTTCGTAGCTCTCGCCTGCACTCGTTCCAGGTGCAGGTCATCCTTCTTGAACCACGGATGCCAGGCCTGGACAGCATAATACAAGTGGGACCGAAAAAAACGCTACGTAGGTTTTCCTTAAGAACGAACGACGAACGTTGAAAGTTCGGTTGCCAATTCTTTCAAGATCGTGGTTGGTATATTGTCTAGACCGGATGACTTTGCTTCCTTGAGGCCCTGCAGCTCCCTCTCAACTACAGATGTCGGAAATAGTAGAGAATGAAGTGCAGGACCGGCGTTTACAACAGCACTGTTGGCATTATCAAAAAAAGCTAGCTGACCCTAGTGAATACCAAGGCAAAGAACCGGCTTCAGTACTCGGCTTTCTCGTCATTCTCAACAACTTCTCCGCCATCATCATTCTTATGTACTGCGATCGGATCCTTGTTTTTTTAATTTTCGATTAATATAGCAGGCAGGCAGGACGACTAGTCGTCTTGTGTACCTTCGCCGGACAAAATCGCTTAATCAAATCTAATGCAACCCTCTTGATTGATCTCCAATCCTCGTCCGGATCTCCCTTGAGCAGGCATACCTAATTCACGGAGATAGTGCATTCTTAATTGAATTGAGATCTGCCTTACATACGTGTGGTTGGTCCTCCGTTTTCCTCAGCCATTGAGTATGGCGTGCGTAAATCCCACATTAGCGTCGTATGGTCACTCCTACCGAGCAAAATACTTAAATGCACTTCATCTATGTAGGATGAATCCTTCATGAAAATGAGATCCAAACAAGTAGCCCGCTGGTTTTCTCGAAATTTGGTTATGCCCTTAACGTTCTGAACTAGAAATAGGTCAAGCGTGAGATCCATTTATAAGAAACTGTAGGAAGTTGACGCAGTTTCCACTGTCAGGTTGTTCCATTTAATTGCAGGGGCGTTGAAGTCACCCACAATGGGAACTTCCTGGTGGCTAGCAGCTTCTTTCACCAGACCAAGGAGCGAGTCGTCGGCTCCGCGCATAATGTTTGGTGGCCCGTATACGGCCAGGATTTCACGGTTGTGTGTATTCACCTTCTTGATTTTTAACCAGATGGACTCATACCCCAGGGCTAGAGTTTATTCTCTTTCTACAGCAGAGGGTGGGTTCCCTTTGTTTCATTATGCCGCATCGGTTTGGGAACCCGAGTGTAGTGCCGGGAACCCGTCTATACCAGTAATGTTTCGTTAATACCTATTGTTCTGCCCCACACTCAGCCTAGACTGAGTTTGCTTCCAAGCCCTTCCCCCTTACTAAGAGAGGCAGTGGGTACCAGAATAAATATGTCAGAATTCTAGATAACGATGTGGCTCATCTGTGTGTGCCCTTGAATTTCACCTTCCGCATAACAGTGCTATATTCATTTTGTCAAATCTAACAAATTCGCTTCTAAACAGTTATACTCGTCTTATAGCTATAGACAACGGATACTTTGTGAAACCAATTATTTCTAGTTCTTCGTGTTATCGAATTTTTGGTTTATTGATGAGGCCCACTGGGCCTGAAATATACAACTTATTATTATTTTAGTTAATTCTGACATACACAAAAAGCCCACCTCCTTGTCGGTTTTGGCGATCGTTGAAGAAAAGCTGGTTTTCTGGAATCGAAATCTCCGAATCTGCTATTTCTGTTTTTAGCCATGTTTCCGTTATACCAACTTCATCAGGTTTCCGCTCCAAAAGTACTGCCTTGAGTTCATCCATTGTTGAGGGAAGACGTTGGGCATTAGTGTAAAGAAAGCTCAATTTAGACTTAGTGACTACTTTATGCAGGCAGTTGCCTCTTGCGTGAGATTGCATGCAGGGAGCTGTCGGTGCTGATGGAGACGGACTGTTGTCCATCACTCCAGAGGAGTGACCTCGGGACATGGATGATCTCCCCGTTCAGAATTCGAAGATTGCTCTCGCCGAGTTCGCAGCTCCTGTGGAGTTCTACTTTTAGCCATCTCCATTTCTCACGCTCCACGGGGGAAGAATCCCGCTGAAAAAAACCATCGGGTGTGAGCAACTGAGTATTGGTTTCCTACATAACAAAAGATGGACCTTGGCCTCACTCTTCAGAACAACCTTCAACGTTCTTGGTTGGCGTTGTTAATCTTTGTATTCTGTTATACGGCCCATTCGGAATGCCTTTAGAACGTCGACTTTCTCCTCACCCTCTCGGAGGAATTTCAGATATTCTTTTAATAACTTCCTGTCGTCTTCTTATCTTGATTTCGTGGTATCGGAAGAACCTTCCGTCATGCCTTTTATGACTTTGCAGTTTATACGAGTGGTACTCACCTTCCGACTGTTGTCCCCTTCTGATTAACAAGGGTGTGTTCGGACAGATTCACTTTGACGTTCAGCGCTCATGTTCATTTGGACTGCTAAGGTACCCTTTTTGTTTGGCACGTGCTCAAGCTCGGCCAACTTATATTAGCCCTTGGGCTTCGTTGGCTTTTTGGGAGCCCTACAGTGCTTCCTTGTTCTCTGAGAAGCCAGTGGGTTGACCGTTTCGCCTGTCAATGGCAGACTACAAACTTCGTCAAGCACCCTGGCTACCGGATCATTTTTGTGCGTAGACGCTTCGGCGAGGGATGCTGCTTCTCCGTACGTTAGGTTTTCTCGCTCAAGTTCACGCATCGCCAGTTTCTCCTCACAAGGGAGAAATCGAGAAAAAATTTTCAACGCCTCCATCTCCACTCCAAGACTATTGACCACCTTCTCAAAGTTCGTAAATTAGTTCAGAAGGGTAAAATATGATACGGAGGCTTCATCTTTATGAGTTTTATTCCTAAAACTTCTAAAACTTTTAGTTTGCTTGGCAGGAAGATATTTCAAAGAACTTCTTTATCGAGTTTCTGAAGTTAGTCAGGGAATTTGGAAACTATCGCTCCATCTCGTGATGTCGGAGAGAGGTAGGTGCTCAACTTCTAGGCGGGGGGCGCAAGGTTCAAATCCGGGCGGTGGCGTGACTTTTTTTCCTTGTTGCGATGATGTCGGGATTTCGAATGCAGGTACTGGCAAACATTCCTTCCCGTCTTCGAAAGCTGTATCACACATAGTTTCAATCGTTTTTGTCTACTTAATTTCACAACAGACCGTTAATATATAAAATAGAAAAGTGGATTGCTTTTTAAGTGTTACTAACCGATTTTGATTGCTGTCATCCTGTGTCTTTGTGGTGGAGTTGATTAGACGCTCAAATTGGTGTTCGTGACTTGAATCTACTGAACTCGAGAGACTTCTAGCCCTGTAAGCGGGAGGCGATTACGTCGTATCAATCTCGAAATGACGACCAAGGCTTTTAAACGAAAATAAATTAGCGTCTACATTGGACCTTTATGGTCTAATGATAACGACTGATACAAGCGAAATACAGCTTATGAATTTGAGTCCCTATCGCGCCGAAACATTTACAAGCTGATCTACACGTTTATGTTTGTCTTTCATGATAGATCAGACTGACGATTAATGTTATTAAAGCTCTATGCAATATGTAAAACGCGTTCAACTGTATATAAAAGAGTATTTAAACCACTCGGCCGTTTCTAGAGAGCTGAAATCCGGGAGCATTGTTGACAAAAGGTGGTGACGGAGATGTTGCTCGTTTTGACTTATGACATGTCGTGTCTTCTGAGGCTGCAGTTATTGTGAAAGCGAATCCAATAGCTTACAACGAAAGTCCGCCAGAGGGCTAGGTGATCTGAAATCCAGAAAATAATATTTTATATGGAGGACGAGAAATTTAAACTGCAATTTGAAGCGCGGCTGACAATGACAAATGGAAAACCATAAGCGGCCCACGACGCTGGTATACATAAGAAATAACGCAATACCAGGAAACAAACTGTGCTTCTAGTTTAGAAAAATAATGAATCTACGGTCAAGACTTTCACTCTGATGGCGTTCGTGGACTTTGAACCCCAGCAGGCTTCATGCTGAAGATAATACTGCTGAAGCAGCAGCCCGCAGTCTGCTAACCCTTCAGCAGATAGCGCGCAACTGTTGCCGACAATCATTGAAGGATGACTGATAACACTGTGTTCTTGTGCCAACCCTCTCCGTCTGGAACTAATGTCCTTAAAAGATATGAAAAATTTCTCCTGCTGATGAGTCAACTCAGCTTACAAGTGTCCATTTATTCGAGGTGTTGGAAGGCGCCCAAGAGGTGCATTACCAACTCTTTACAATTGCCTGTAAACTGGCATAATTAACACACCATTATTTTTTTTCTGTTTCACCAGATAGCATCGTACATCGAACGATATGTTATCTATCTGGATGCGCTTTAAGGTAAGCCTTTTATGCATAGACTGCTTTCCATGGGAAAACTTGATCTCTCCAAACTGGGCTGTAAATTCCCATCTGACTCCCAATTTTTTTATATTGGAGAAATGAAGAAAATTGTTTTAGGAGCGTTTCCAGCGTTTCTTACGTAACATCCATTTGAAGCCCACAGGCACTCTTTACCCCAATGTAGTTGTATTGACAATGGGGACAAAACACTTACTTAATGTTGAGCCTGGTGGAGATAGGCAGGTTATGTCTGCGCTTATTTTAGGAAGAGGGTCCCAGTAAGGACAGCCAACTCCATCGCCCTTTGGTTCCAACATTCACCACAGCCTTGCTTAACTTGAAAAACTGGGGATATTTCATCGCCGGAAAACAAAGCCTATAGTTTGCTGAAGGCAGCTGAAGAAAGGCAAGTCTTCATGCATAAGTAAGTGAGGTTATTGGTCTTAGGACAAAATACCCACACCATCTGCACGTCTGTACCGACGGTTTCCTTTTGAAAATCTGTTAGAGCACTACACATCTACATATGTTGGTCAGGCGAACTACATCCAAGGAGCCGAACCGCAGTACATTGCCCTTAAATAAAACATAACATTTGCGTTCTGCTTGATTTTGCAGGCGTTGGTTTTGATAACAATAATATACGTCTGAAGCAATCGCGTAGTTGCTCGTCCTCTGGTTCCAACAACATGAGTGCTTCAGAAGAAGTGCCGTAGCGTTCGACTGAACGTAAGACCACCTCAGTTGCCATTTGGTACATTCGCATAGTTGGAAATAGCTTTATGTTACAGATTAATTGCTGATGGTCGCACGAAAATAGATGTCATGTCATTGCAGTTTAACAGAGGAAGGACACGTTTACGCAAGCAAATTGACAGCAACAAGTATCATCCGCAGTTTGAGTTGACCCATGTGTGAAAAACTCAAGCGTTTGGCGGGATTTACACCTGCGCATCAAAGAAAGTCTTTGCCGGAGGCTAATGCTCTACCGCTTAGCTTAAAAACGCCCACTTCACGCCATGAGCTTAATCACACTAAGATCAATATCACCCGCTCACTTTTTCGCTCATATGAAAAAGTTGAGCGGGTAATGTCGATCCAAGTGTGATTAAACGAATGGCGTAAAGCGGGCGTTTGTAGCTTATTGGTAGAGCACTAGCCTCTGGCAAAGGTTTTCTCTGATGCACAGGTTCAAATCCCGCCAAACGCCTCGAGTTTTTTACACTTGGGTCAACTCAAATTAAGAAAATCAACCAAACAAACTAAAAAATCATCTAGAGTAATTAGGAACGTAACACAAGAAAAATAGGCTCAAAAACCTCGTCCACGGTCAGCAAAACTCCCACCCCCTCAAACTTACAAGCGCCTACCGATAGACTAGAAGGCATTAGTGATGATTTTTGAAAAAAGAACAGCAGTGACCTAACCTGAGGTCACCGAACACCCGCGCCAATGAAACCTGCGCATATCTTTTCTGAGGGAGTGAGATTAGATAAAAAACTTGCCCTCCAGTAGACCGGCCACAACATAGCCGGTTTCTAACAGCAGCCAGTCACGGGAAATTTAGAAATATGATAGTAAATATCACATGTGACTATTTTATACATGTTTACGGTAAATATTTTTACTAGATACATGGATTATCTGTATGCCTAATAAAAGTTGTGAATGCTTATGTGTGCGTCTCCGTTATCATTGGTTGCAGTGGTCAGACTGAAATGCTTCCTGCTCGTCCTGTGCGCGTGTGTTTTAGTATCCCGCTCATTTTGTAGGCGCTTGCGAGCACAGGGCATGCGCGTTTGTGTGTTTCTCTACTGTCCTATCGCTTGACTGCTTTCATTGTTTGGAAGGACGCTTGCTTAACCGTAATTGACTTGAACTCAACCAGTTCCCCCATCGTTTTGACAATGGGCACCACGTGCTCTAACAGCCACTGCAAACGCTGAAGCAAGCCGCAACAGACACTGGAGTGAGCTGGGCAAGGGAAAAGAAGACTACAGCAAGCAGGGGCAACACAGAAAAGTAGCACGAGAGAGAACAAGATTTAAGGCAGACTCGCACGGAATCTACACCATTGCTCGCCACACGCACATCCATTTCCGGTGTAAAGACAAAGACAATAAGACCGGGGATGAGAAAGGGTGTAGAAGACTGGCTCGTTAATCACTTAACACGCGCACACTTTATACAGCCGTTTCGGAGGTATGCTCACGCCTGGGCGCAAGCGCCATAAAGAGGGATCCATTGCAGATTTACTGTCAGTCCTCCTTCTTTTTCCACACGCACGCACAAAACCCGTGCGTACAAGTGAACTAACGTAGGGGGCCCGAGTTTTTCTGTTAGTTTGCAAACCATCCAGGCCACTGCCTTTAGCGCACAGTGACAGATGCAAGTGTATTCACACTTATTATAGTGAGAAGAGAAAAGCGCATAGGGTCAACCTCACTCTCTCCCACACCATATTGTGACCACCTAGGTTTTCGGACACCTGACGTGGGGACTGAAACCCAGTGGAGCGCAAACGCACTCACCAACAGGGAATCAGAATTGAGAGAATGCAACAGCGCCTAGCAGGCCGCAGGAACCGTGGTTGGCTGAAGACCGGCATTGCATATGCATACATACTATTCCATTTCAGAAGGGTGAGAGCAGCCCTGCATGAAGCCTGGGCCAACACCCCTCTGATATGGGTAACCAATTAGTCATCGACTGACAGGCAAATAACCTAACCTACTACCACTTGGACACCCAAAATTTACCCCAAGGTAGTTGCCGTCAGCAGTAACGCTACTGGATGCCACACCTACACGCAGTGAGTACATGATCAGGCTCGCCCAAACAAACTGAATTTCGGCTAGCTCTTACTTAATATTGAATGACCTACTATATAAAACAATTCTCGATTTAAAACTTACACACTAGCATTACGAACAACATTAAGATGGAGCCATTGCAGCGTGACTCTTAGTGCTTTATCTCCTCCCAAACGCACGCACAAAACACACGCGTACAAAAAGACTAACGTAGGGAGCCTGAGTTTTCCCGTCAGTTGGCAATCCCTCCGAGCCACGAGCTTGAGCGCACCGTAATAGATTCAAGCGCATTCAAATTCATTAAAGGGAGGAGAGAAACGAACCAAGGGTCAACCTTACTCTCTCCGCCACCACACAGTGCCGCTTAGCTTTTCGGACACTGAGGTGCGGCCTGAAACCCAGTAAAACGTGAGCGCAGTCACCAACAAGAAATCATAAATGAGAGAAAATGCCAGCGCCTAATAAGCCGCAGGGAACTTGGTTGGCTGAGGACTGGCATCGCACATGCATACAGACCATTCGATCTCAAAAGGGCGAGATGTTCGCTTGTAAGGGCGAGAGTAGCCCTGCATGAAGCCTGGGCCAACACCTATCTGAGAGGGGTAATAATAATAATAATAATAATAATAATAATAATAATAATAAGTTGTATATTCCACACCCAATGGGCCTCATCAATAAACAAAAAAATTCGATAACACGAAGTGCTAGAAATAATTGGTTTAACAAACAGTATCCGTAGTCTAGAGCTATAAGACGAGTATAACTGTTTAAAAGCGAATTTGTAAGATTCGAAAAAATGAATAAAGCATTGTCATGCGGAAGGTGAAATGCAAGGGCACACACAGATGAGCCACATCGTTATCTAGATTCTGACTTTGTACTCTGGTACCCACTGCCTCTGTTAGTAAGGGGCGGCTTGGAAGCAAACTCAGTCGAAGCTGAGCGTGGGCCAGAACAATAGGTATTAACTAAACATTACTGGTACATATAGGTTCCCGGCACTACACTCGGGTTCTCAAACTGGTGCGGCATAAAAGAACATAGGGAACCCACCAGTTTATGATCGTGATGGGCACCGCCGTATGATATCCAAAAGTCCGTCAAATCTACACGATCATCGTTGGGTATGTCTGAGATGTGACCAATTATAAGGCCCTGATGATAGTTGATGACAAGCGAAACGAGAGCCGTCAAGACTGCGCCCTTATTCCGGGGGACACGAGTCAGATGAAGGTAGTTTCAATAAGGAATCGTAAATTCCCGATGGTAATTTCTCAGGATCGTCGAGAAAGCTCCCCGGAAAAAGATTAGGAAAACAAAAGGATTATAGATTCAGTGTTAAGATTAATGTGCAGTCTTCGCTTGAATCAACATAGACTAGTCAACACCCGAATATCAATCGGCAAATTATTCCAAAGATAGCTATACCTAGAAGCGAAAAATAGAGATCGCTTAGAAGTGGAAGAAGCAGGAGGAGGTATAATCAACGTTGACTTTCTTAGGTTGTAAGGGCGAGTAACAGGAGTAAGGGCTTAAATCTTGGGGAGATTTGAATTATTATTAAGGCGAAACAGGAAACAAAACCCTGCTTCCAGTCTCCTGACCCAAATAAATTTCGGTTTCGTTATCTCACATCTATCTGAGTAGGAAGTATCTGAAAATGCCGGATAGAGGACCCTTTTAGTGAATCTTCTTTTGACATTTTCAATTTGTGAATGGCTAGATTCGTTCATTAGACCGAAGAATGGACAACAGTATTCAAGAATAGGAAGCACATGCATACGATAAAGTCTTAGCTTCATTTCGGGAAGGTAGAAATTATAAGAGATGAAGCCGCATATCTGAGCAGCTTTGCTGTAATTCTATCAGCGTGAGGTGAAAGATCTAAATTATTGGTGTCACTTAAACTTAAGTCCTCAATGTTAGAACATTCAGTCATGGGGCAACCTTGAAAAATGATAGGCTGTGGCAGCCTTTCAGGCCCAAAACACATGAACTGGCACTTAGAAGGCGAGAACTCCATCTGCCAAGTGGAACTCTACGCAGATAGAGCGTCCAAATCCGAGTAAATGCATTCTAAGAATCTCTCAGCCATAGAATTAGAGATGGAGTATACACATTTCAAGTCGTCCGCGTATATATACGATTGAGAGTGTTTAACTATTGTTGAAATATCATTTATGTAAAGCAAAAACAACAGTGGGCCCAGAATGGTACCTTGAAGGACACCGCTTAAAATAGTGGTAGGGGTAGAGTATGAGGACCCCACTTAGACCTGTTGTTTTCGATTAGAAAGATATGATCTAATAAAGTCAATGAGAGGACTACAAAATCCTATAGCCTCTAGTTTGGCTAGTAGTCTCCTATGAGGTACTTTATCAAATGTCTTACTTAGATCAAAATAGATGACCACCACAGATAAATGATCGTTACGAAGAGAAGTGAGGAGATTAAGAAAAGACATATGACACGTTTCACAAGATCGGTCCGGTAAAAAACCATGCTGAGATATATTTAATATTTGATTGCTTATCCAAAAATCTGTAATTTTATTGGCGATTAATTTTTCAAACAGTTTAGCTAAGGAAGGTGTTTTATGAACACCGCGATAATTTTTAATGTCAGATCTGGAACCAGATTTAAAAACTGGAATTACAATAGAAGTTTTCCAAGAATCAGGAAAAAAACCGTTTTCGAGAAATATTGTAAATAATTTGCTCAGTAAAGCGGGAAAATCTCTTAGTTGCTTAATAAATGAGTTTGGAATGTTATCCGTCCCGACTGAATGTGAATTGTTGAGACGAGCTATTTCTTTATGAATACTTGTAGGTGAGAAATCAATTGAAGTGAGATTTGCATCACACATCAGAGGTATTTCGGGTGTTGGACTAGTCTCAATTGTAAAGAACTTGGCAAAGAAGGAATTTAACATTTCTGCTTTTGCCAAATCCTCTGTAACAAAATATTTACTACTATCGAGTGAAGGCGGAATGACTTTCTGAAGCTTAGCGGATGACCAAAAACGGAAGGCTTGAGCAACGGATTTGGAAGAGTTAGCATCATTTAGTTCCAGGGACTCTCTACGCTTACCTCGTGCAAGCTTTATTTTTAGCGCTAATTCAAATATTTGCGCTATCCTTAAGTGCACCGACAAAGAGCTATTAGACGGATCCTTAAGTTGCTTCCGTAATTTTTAAGTCTATTTTGGAGAAAATATGGAACGGTAGAAGAAGCTGAATTTGATTTAATAGGCTTAAGTAGGATAAAAGTCTGGATTTTTTTGTAAGGTTTTGTAAAAGCTCATTGAAAAAGATTGGATCATTAGTTGAAAAAATAGTATGTCAATCTAGAGTACTAACGAAGTCATTGATGAGTTCAAGGTTTGCGTTAGGAAAAGCGAGGTTATTGCATTTTATCTCAGGCTTTTTTGAAAGACAGACTGGAAAACAACACTGAATTAATGCATGGTCACTTGTGAAGAGATCACGATGAAAATTCATAAAGAGAGGGTGGACGTCATTTGTAAATATTAAATCTAATATGCTCTCATTTCTAGTCACTGAACTGACCAGTTGTGACATGTTTGCAAAATTAATAGTCTCTACCAATTTTTGAAATTTTGGCGGACAAATATTTGCCTCCCAGTCAACGTCTGGCAGATTTAAATCACCTATGATTATTTTGACATCAACTTCAGCTTTTGCAACTTTTGCAAACATTTCGCAGAGCGCACTTTCATTACCAGAATAACATGGGGGATTATAAACACAGCCAATTACAGCTTTTTTATTGCGCGGGAGGATGACTGAAATAAAGCAAACATCTCCCGAAAACGATAAAATGCTCAGATGAAACGGGAAATGTACAAAAGATGATTTGATATAAAGAAGGCAACCACCGCCACGTTTTTCAATGCGGTCTTGTCGGTACAAACTAAAATTATCTTAAGCGAGCGTTGAGTCAGCGATAAGAGAGTGAGCCCAAGATTCAGTGATACAAATAACATTTGGATCAAGCTCAAAAGCTACTGTTCTGAGCTCTGTCATTTTATTTATAACTGATCTCGCATTCAGAGAAACTATACTGAGCGTATCCCTGAGATGCAGGTGACGCTCATCCGTATTTATAAAAAAAGGAAAACTTGGTGGCGGAAAGGGACTTGGCATGGGAGAAACAAAAGGCGGAAAGCATGATTGATGTGGTCTACAATTAGGTGAAATATAATTGTTATATATATTAGGATTATTGTATGGCGGCAGATTTGCTTGAAAATTGAGGAAAGGGTGCCCGTTTTGTGGAGTAAGAAAAGTAGGAGGCGGCCGTAAAAAAGGATAACGATAAGAGTTAGTATAATTCTTCGGAAAACACACGTTTGAAAATGACAAAAATGGGTATGGAAGACTATGATCATAATAAGTAGTTTTGATTATGTTTTGATTTTGGGCAATTTGCGGGTTTGGAAAATAATAAGCACGAGTATTTACATCTGCTTTAGTTGTTGAAGTGTCAGCATAATTTGCCGGAGGACAGGCATTCGAAAATGGCTTTGAAGGTTGCAAGAAGCTATTCATAGTATTATTAGAGTGAATTAATTGTGGATTGTGGGCCATTTTGGGGATTAGAAAAGTAAAAACATGAGTGTTTACATCTGGTGTAGATGCTGAAATGTTAGTATTGTTCCCATCGTTAGGTAAATTACTGATTTTTGCAATTGGCTTCGATTAACCGGGGGCACGTTTAGTTCTATTAGGTTTATCCTCTTTAGCAGGCGAGGTTCGCTCGGAAGGCGACGGAAATTCACTCGAGCTAGGAGTAAGGATTGCGGGTGAGGTTTCGGGTGGAATTATCGTTGTCCCTGATCCGGAGGGACGTGAACTTGCGTCGACCTCAGATACCACATTTGGAATAGTATGGGTAGAAGTGGGCCTAGTTTTTGCAGATGCAGGCGAAATCCTACGTTCCATGGGGGTTTTATCCCTACATATAATTTGATTATGCTTTGTCAGGTATTGAGCTGAACGCTCATGCTGAGAGAAGAGGTTGTCAATTTCTATCGCCGAAAAAAAATTCACCAAAATTGGCGGATTCTTGCTTCGAGAGGACAATATTTTAGCTTCTGCGACCTTAAAGTTAAAGCCACACGACTAAAGGAATTGACAGGCAACATCTAGCGGAATTTTACTTTTTGGGACATTCTTTAAAGGAAAATTGTAACTTTTTTGCCGGTCACAGGTCTCAGTAGACACCAAATTGATAAAGGGCTCTAATTTCTCACATTGCTGAGAAGTGAGCGAAGAGACATTTCTAGCAAAGATGGTACTGAGAACCGTAAGCAAACATTCATATTGAAACATGAAATTATTAAAAGTGTCTAAAGCATCAAGATTAGGTTTTTTTCATATTTAAGACGGGTTGATCTTGGAAAAATTTAACACCAAGAAGGTCGTAAAGGGGAGATTTTCGTCTACAAACTGACTGTTATGTCATATTGAAGTTTAACATATCAGAAGGATATGCAGTTAGATTTATTTTTAATCATGGCAATGAAAGAAAGTTTCTCTTATACAGAAAATAAAATT
>JAYGXS010000002.1:3254441-3266916 GCA_036362985.1 Ligula intestinalis | reverse complement strand
TACACCGGTGAAGCGCCCGTACACAGCTGCATTTTTGACCAATTGGGTGGTTGCTGTAGTTCAGGACTTGCATGGTGTTAGTTGCTTTCCTTAACACTTTAGTTTTTAGGCCATAGCCGTCATTGCGACAAACGAGGACATCCAAGAAGGCAACTGGTTGTTTTCGTCTTCTTCCATCGTAAATTAAATGTCGGGGAAGACGGCGTTTAGACGTTCCTTGAATGTCATTACCTGATCCCGCTCCATAAGTGCGAAAGGATCGTCCACATACCGAACCCAGAATTTTGGTCTGTGATGTCGGAAAACCAGTGATTTAAGCCGTTGCAGCACCGCCTCTGCTATGAGTCTGCAAATTGGCGAACCCATGAGTGTACCCTTCATCTGCTCCAATGCGAAAAACGTCATGAGGCAGAACGTAAGAAGGAGGAGAATTTAGGCGTGCCCGAGGCGATTCTCCGTTTCATCGTATTTCTTTCGTAGGAGTAGATGGATAGTCTCGACGGCCAGGTCCTGTGGAAAAGAAGTAAAAAAGGGACGTGACACCAAATAAAATCATATTATAGTTTGACTGGAGGCTTGCCCCTTTAAGATTTTCCAAGAATTATGTTGACGTTCTGACAGTAAGGTCTGTATAAGCGGTAAGAATTTGAGCCGTCGGAACAGCAACTTTGCCAGTCTGTAGGTTGGCATTTCTTTGAGAGATACCGTAAACGCCGTTGACCGTGCAATATTTCGACATAAGCGGAAGAGTTCTATAGCTCAAGTTAATTAACAAATCAGTCCAATGAATCAATGGCCTTTTGTTATAGATGCCATGCCTGGAACAAAACCGTTTTCATTTACCCATGAGCCTTTTTAATATAATAATTACCATAGGCAGTGTATTTGGATGTCAACTTTCTTTTTTGCGATTCAGCAATTAACATAATGAGTACAGCCTCTACCTCTTAAACAGAAGTTCCGTGTTTTTCTGTTAAGGCAGGTCCGCATAACAAAATAAACACAATGTCATAGTTTGTTCTCGTAACGGCGTGTTTCTCTCACATATCATGGAATGTCGGATGCACTAGCGTAAATATCTCCAGATTCTATTCGATTCTGCCTTCTTAGAGGACGCACACTATGTGTAAGCAACACAGGATTTTCTCGTGCAAAAATACAAATTCAGCTAGATCCTGATTTAGAAGTTGATTTTGCGGAGGTTAATCATGTTCTCCCAATTGAGTACTTAGCTCATTCAAAAAATATTTTTCCAAAAACGTCACATCTCATGAATTGGCTAATCTATGCATATCTAACAATTCATAAGGCAGTCAGTTACCCGCAGACAATGTTTCGGAATAGAGCCTACGTCGATTGTATTTTCTTCGACCCGCCAAACACCCCCTGTCTGTAACTGTATTATTCATGTCTATGGTTATGGAGCACAATCGTTTTATAATGTTAACAATAGTGTTTTAGATATTTTAAATCTTGCGCGTTATGTATAGGAATTCAATCTGCCATTTTTTATTTGTATCTTTAACTAACTTAAACTTCCCTATTATATAAATCAATATTTATCGTATCAATCACCTTTCTTTCTCCTCGATACACAGGGGTTAGTGACTTTCCATGTAACTGTTCTATCCACCTGCCCGAAAAGACGCCTGGGACAAATAGCGCGCATTGTCGTATGCACGTTGGCAGACTCGATGACGCGATTGACAGTAATTAGACCGGTTTTCCGTGCATAGAGTATGTTGCATGTAGACTCGAACATGCAGTTTAAAGTAAACCACTTTTGACCATTATTGCCTGTGTCTTATGGAAAACTATGATTAAACTTCACTTTAATTGTTAAGAGTTAGGGAATTGCCGTTTACTTTAATTCCGTAAAACTAAGACTTGCCTTTTCTATTTTAGATGACAGAATACATTCATTTAGTCGTTGTGCTTCTCGCTCTGAGCAAAACACAACTTTGAGAAAGCGAATTTTATGAACGGAGCACGTGCACGAAATTTACTTTATTCGGAACAATGTAGCACAAAATCAAAAAATATATTGATTAAGTCACGCTTCAATTATGTTTTGTGTGATGTATTAGACATGCAGAAAGATTAAGATGTTTGTATTTCATCAAATAGGCCACGATTTTGAGGCTCGAGAGGACACCGCTTGGGTCCGGATATGAACCAAATTAATTTTTAAAAAAAGTAAAAGCTGAGATTAACACAGATGAGAGGGTCGTTTTAAGGAAATTTAAGCGCATTTGTCACGCTTATAAGACAGGCCTTAATTTTGAAGAAGTCCATGTCCTCCTACGTCCGAATTCCACTTAAGAGGATCCTGCATCATAGACTATAGGAAAAATACAATTTCTTTATGAAAGGGCTTAATTTTAAGGAATTGTTGTATCTTTTAAGTTGTTTTAAACACTTTAAACATAATCAATGTTTGCTAAATAACTTAATAATAAAAAAATGTGTGCAGTACATTCAAGAAAGGCGCACAAAAAATTGCACTTCTCTAAATTTACTCTTTTGAGGTGCATTTAGCAAACCAACGTTGTATTTTTTGGATGAACACAAAAATGTATATTTTTTTTTCTAATAAATGGGCACCTTTACAGCTTTTCTGGTTTCAGAATTTGGATTTTTTTAAAGAAATAAAGCTGATCATGTGATTAGGTATTATTATACTTCATTTTTGATTTAATTTCGAAAAGGATCACTCACTATTGTTTTACGTTGTTTTTTCATGTGTAAATACCAGTTTCCTACTCATTGTAGCAGCTTATTTAACTTCTGTAATGTCCATCACATACTTAACATGCAGTTCTTTGAAAATAGCAACTGTTTGCTTTGACCAACGACGTTGATTTTATACTTCATACATTTAAAGTCCACCAAATCTCCAGTAGAAGACACTGCAGAATTAAAAACTTACATTGAGTGTACAGTTACAAAGAATGGTCAAATTGTTTTGTTTTGCTATTTTGCTGCCATGACCTCAGCCCACGTATTTTCTATAAACGGAAGAAACATATATCCACTTAAGAGTAGTCCAAGCGTATGAATAACATTGTGGGTTTATGAACAAGTGGACCTCCAGGTAAAGTAAAGAGCATCCCCTAGAAGAAATTCATATCGAATTCCGTGGTGGATTCCGGCCGTAAAAGTTGCGTTACCATGCCAAATTTCATAGCGGATTTTGTTCGTTTGTTCGCCATGAATTCCATAGCGGAAAATTCGCGCTGAGCGCCATACCCCGATGAGGGCATTTTACCCCCTCCTTCCGCAGTAGTAAACCCATCCATTTATTTATCGTCCCTCGTCGCTAGTAAGCGCAGCACATTCGCATCCCGACCGCAGTCAAAAAAACATCCATTTGTTTATCGTCCCCCGTCGGTAGTAAAGGCAGCCCATTTGCACGAAAACGAAGGCCATATTGGACATATTTTTTTAGTTTTTATTTAAAAAATTAACTGCACAAAAGGTGGTATAGGGGCTTGTTCTGTGCGATTGTTTTGGCGGATTACTCGGCCCTGCGGTATTTTCTTCATCTAAAACATAGCATTTAGGTGATACGGGAAATGAATTGTATCATTCGACATGATAAGGGAACAATCTCTTAGGTTTCGTTTTCTTTTTGCATTCAAAATTTTCTTAAATCTTGCGTATTAAAAATCTTCTAAGCCATGAGCATTTGACCGTGCCTCTTTAAACAAGAGTTTATAGGCGTCTATATTATAATAGATTAAAGAATTTAGAACTGAATACCTGTAATGACCTCATATAGAGGAGTGCCATACAGGGCCTCCTTTGACTTCACTCCGCAGAAATTCAAGTATGCTGAGATCTCGTCAGTGAAAAGGACGTGGAACACTCGTTTTATGAAGTCGTCCAAATTGCGTCTGCTGACGCAACTGAGGAAGCAGACTTAAAGGCATGCCTTAATGAGGTAATCGTTAAATACCAGGTGGTGCCAGAAGTTATCTTCCTTTAAATCCCGGTTACACATTTTAAGTCGTCCTTCGAGGCCACAGGCTTTTCCAGAGGTATTATCGGGCGATCACCTGAGGAGTTGGCCTAACTCAATGGCATTGACGCTAAGGTCATTGCAGTACCCTGAACTTGGTTATGTACATCCCTCAAACAAATTTCCGTTGTTTACGTCTGCATACAAGGTGGCAAGTCTACCCTCACAATAGTGATTTTAAACACTGTTAATCAACGACTCACAATTCATTTCGACGACCGAAACGTCATCTTCAATATAAGGTTGCTAAGCTCTGGTAACGGCTGGTCAACCTGCTTTTCTACTGTTTGACGAAAGCGTGTGTTTCCTTCAACGCCAAGCGCCTCTCATTTCGCGGCGAATCTTGCTTAAACATGGTGGATAAAACAATATTATGGGTAAAATACAAATACAGCGTATAAAAGAGCAAAGGTAAAACAGATATCAGCAAAAGTTAACATGATTCAAATAGTTATATTATGTACAGTGTCCTGTAAATAATGGTATATTTGCAAACAGCAATTGAGCAGATGCACAGCAGGCAAAGGCGCGTGCAGTCACCGTCAGACACGAGTGAGTAATGAGCGATTCAGCCTTAGCTGTTAGGTCCGCGCCGGTGCTGTTGCCCCTGATGCGCGTGTGTAACACGCCGAGGTTCCGTAACACCAATGCTAATCACCTTCAACAAATGAGCATGCGAGCAGGTAAAAACACGACAGCCAATCAAATGCCGCGAAAGCACTATAGCGACAAGTCTGGCATTGTTGCTCTGAATTCCGGCATAGATACCGGATAGATTTATACTAGGGTCATCCAATCACCGTCCAATGTGCTCACAAGACAATATAAATTGGCAGTCTATGTGCCCTTGTGTCATTGTGTCCGCAAAATGGCAATCACCGTGGGCGTCTTCTTTCATGCTGGCTTCCTCCTGTTGTTCGTCGTTGGGTCTCACGCCAGTAAGTATCCCGTCGCCTTTGAGAAACATTTTCCTTCGGTTAAACTTGTCGTTAGATTTTCGAATGCTCCATAGGGTTTCATTTTGGAATAGGATGGTTTGTACATTTTGCAATTTGGAACACACTGACGCCCACAAAACTCGTTTGCTATTTTAATTCAGATTGCTCAATGCAATCGTCTAACCGACAGCATATATGGAGACACAAAACCTGATACCGGCAACAGTCATCAGAAGTATTAAAAAAAGTACAAAATCACACCAACATGTTTTCTGAAAGAAGGTCCTCCAGGTTCGCGCATTAGGTTAGGTGAAATGAAAACAGGTCCCCTTTTACTAAAATATGTATTGGAAGCTGGATGATGGCATCGATTCACTAGTACATTTTGTTTTAAAACTGATCCATGAACTTTTAAATGAATAATTCAGCATCGTGAATACTTTCACACGCCATTTATGATTTTTTTTTGATTTGGACAATGTATATCAGCTTTCTATTATATAATCATTTTGCTTGGTCATTTCAATGTTTTTTATTATTTGATAATTACTGGTTAATTCAGTCAGTTATTGGACTGCTACATAGTACATAATTCATAATTCGTGAATACAAATCGCTTTTGGTTTTGACCGCACCACCAATAATGTGAAATTTCATGATAAAGTGTGTCTTGTGCATAGGGTTTTTATTTTATAAAGTAGCGCATGCAGAGAGACGCCTGTGTGCACTTTTACAGCACTTTGACTACGTCGGGCTACTTTTAAATGCAACTGGGCACCCAAGCCGGTAAGGCCACACGCAGAAAAAGATGATTCTCTCCGACATTGCCATTAGGGAATCAAAACACGTTTTTCACCACCCTTGCGTCACTCCTAAATTTGTCCAGATTTTGAAGCTTTCGTATGCGTAAGTTCTTTTATCGGTAAAAAGTATCACGTTTATTGAATAGAAAAATTTATTGAAAAAATTATGCTGATTAATTATGGTAAAAAATATTTTGGAATTGAAAATATATAAAAGTGTAATGACCTGATTAAACCCACGAAACTAGAAGGATTTACTTAGTCACTGAGTGTCGCAATCTTCGCACAGATCTGACTTGTGTGTGTTTATACGAAAAATGTAATGCTTTTTGCAATAATACTTCCGATAGTTCCTTTTTACATGGTACTCCCTAGCATTTCCCAAGGAGCATTTTAACTACCACATATAGTACAATAAACTATATTTTAAACGAAGTTTTTATGATTGTGAAAGATTCAGGTTTGATGTTGTTTAACTTGCGTTAAACAGATCTTGCTTAAAACGATGAAAAAAATAAAGAAAATAAAACCCAAGAAACGAGAAGGTCTGTTGGAAAGCGGCAAAGTCATTGGTCAAATCTGGTGTGTTTTACGGGCTGCAAAGACTCCACAGAGGCCTTTGCAATGATATTGAATGTCCCTGCATCCCGCCATATGGGTTTTGGGAGGCATTGCAAGATCCATGGCTTAGCACAAACACTACCCTCTAATTGGCTCCAGATAAACGAAAAAATATCAGGTACATACGTAGTAAGCCGCGCATGCAAACTTGATTGGCTGTCTGACGATGGCTCAGGAGCACGAAATCCAACACAGTTAGTGGACTATTGATCCCCGTGTCAATTAAATGTGACAGCTAACCCCAAGTTCTTTTGTTTGGCATTGGTGAATGTACGTCACGGCGCAGATATTGGGCCCTGGGCAACTTCTTGTTCCTCTCGTGCAGTTTTATTGATTTTAGCCCAGAATAAGGGTGAGATCGATTCTGCGGGTGGACGTTTCATCCGCCTTTTGGCAACTTTAACGGTCCTGGAGCACAAGCTTGCCTGACACTGTACACTCTGGCACGTTTGTGTAAGCTTGTCCTCCGATTTGGGCGTGTCTGGACCTTTTAGGTGTTGGCTGCTTGTAAGCCCCCTTAATGTTGATAATAGCTGTGGATTGCAACTTGTTTCGTCAATTGGCCCTAGATCGTCGAGTTTAAGCAGTTCTGCAAGTATTTCTGATAGTAGGTTCGTAGGACACTGTAGTCCTATTACTTTTTGCCGCATCGCTTTGCAGTGATTATAACCCTCTGGGCATATTGTGTCACCAGTGTTAGTGCACGCAACTGACGGTAGCCCTCACAGCTAAGTTGCGGTAGCCGAGGTGTCTTGACAGTCGTCCCCTGAGGCGAGCGTGCACGGATTGATGCCATCTCTAGACTCGGCTTTTTTCTCACGCGCGACAGTCGGGTCGTGAATGTGTGCGTTCCCATGGGTTTTATTTTGGATTTTGGAAGCACACATAACAACAAAATTTTGGATAGCCTTCAGTTATGTTGCACTTGTATTCTACTCTAATATCCTGGCGTAGGTTATAATTTAGAAATCTGTAGTGTCTATACATGTAGAAACTATTGCTGGTTGGCCAGTGCAGAAGAGACAGCAAGCAAAAAGGTAAGTCAATACTTATTTAGTGCTTGTCTTCTAATCTGATATCCAAGCTTTGGGTTAAAGTGTCACATTGATAGTGTCTACGCTACTAAAAACGGTTTGATCGCGTAACTACAATCAAAAAAGTCTGATCTGTGAGTACGCAACAATTATACACAGGCAGTCTATTAATTAATGCACAGCAGTTCATAATTTTAGACTCAGTCTCTCCTCAGATATTCCTCAGTGACCCTTAAGAATTTGCTTGGGACAGGTACAGTGTGTCAACCAAGCCAATAATTCCAGCAGCATGCTCGATTTGGAGAAAAAATCCTGGTCGAACTGCGAGGGTATTGAAGGAAATTGGACAGAGGATCTTTTAACACAGTGTGCTTTTTTATTCAGCTTTACTCTGAAGACGATTTTTTCGACGTAGAATTTGAAATAACTTTGCCTTCGTCTTGCTCAAAAATTCAAACCACGCGGGTTCAATTCAGTTCAGTTGCAGTGGTGATTGCTTAGAAAATCCTACTTGTGCAGTCTGCTTGCTGTTCTCTTTTGGTTGCTTCCATACGATCGGTTAAGTTGGGCCATCCCTACTATGCAGGTTTGACTCCCGCATACGCCGGGAGTTTTTTTTTCTTTATTGGGTTAAGTGAAACCGAACACTAACACTGCACGGGAGAAAGGCAGGTTTTGTTTGCAATTACTGTGGAGGAGTGGTCCTAGTATAGGTAGCCATTCGAAAAATGTTAAGCCTACGATGATGACAGAAGTCTTGGGAAATTAAAAGCAGTAGAAACAATATATTGCTAACAGAAGAGTTAGGGGAAAATTAGCCATTTAGTCTTGCAATCGTGAGAGCGTTACGCCGTCCCAAATGTCCGTAAGTGCAGTAATTGATTGAGGACCGTAGTGCGCTTTGAGAAGCCGATTGGCCATGAACGCTTCGGTACCCTGCTAGGCCAGACCTTTCTGGAGTGCATGTATGCGTCCGAGCCGCCCGAGGGCCAAGATTGCGCCTCGCGCGCGTACGGGAACCGAGCAGGTTGAGCAAGTGGGTCAAGCGCGAATGGACGACGAAGATTGTTCTTGCCATATCACATCTCTGGCGTCAAGCATTTAAAAGTGGTGGGCTATAGAACCGTTATAGCCTGCAGCCTTTATACTCCTGGATGCGAGCCAAATCACAATTTCACCCGGTGAGCTTGAAAATCGTGTTCGCTTCCAATTTGAATGACAGTTCATTCCATTCAGGGCCTTAAACAGTATCTGCTTGATTATTTCGTTTTCCTGATTTGGAGCGGCGTGCACAGCTGCATTTGACGCTTTTTGTGGACAGTTACATTTCAATTCTGTAGACATTTCTTGCACAACATTTACCTTATTTTTATTCCACGGGATATAAACAGGTTACGTGTGCACCTCCTTTGGAGAGGACGGGGTCATATTAAGGCTAGCCTGTCGTCGATATCCCCCTCGGGGCGCAAGCTGAACCGTAGTCTTAGTTAGATGAACGAAAATAAGTCTTCGTCCTGAGGGTGCGATAATATTGGTCTCAAGGCGTAGGGTTCTCATCATCCGCATGTCTAGCATTTCCGTTTTTTTTTTTCAAAATCAGTGAAAGCGCTTTATATATAAATCTATCGGTTATACGAACGATACTGGGAAACGAGCTACAGTGCGTTGCTTTAAAATAACGTACACCATTTGCTTTGTGCTTCATTTTCTTGTCGCGTGGTTGAGTACTGGAGTTCCCGCAGGAAAGTTACACGACATTTGAATTTAAAGGAAGTTGATTTTCAAAATTAAGATCTTTTTGTGTTTATCTATTGGACACATCTAAAATTAAAGTTTTTTTATCGATAATTAAGCAATGACCATTAAGGACACTTAGTGAGCGTTATATTTAAGCATATTAACTTATTGGTGTCGTAAACGAGATTAGGAGTGAAGTGAAAAAAACTAACGTAACAACCTACGTCATAAACGAAATATGTGTACAGTTGTAAACTGAGTTGACACATCAGAATGAGAAAAGATGCAATTTTTATTCAATAATAATTTTGACTATAATACACGGCATGTAAAAATAAAGACAATTTGGTTTTTTTTAAAAAGGAAGCGCTAATCTATAAGTTGCGACAGTGAGGCTATTAAGTCTGATTCACCTGGCTGTATGCACCCGAAGGGTCACACAGTGTGCAAGTCAATAAACGAACTTATACTTAAGCAAGGTGCGCAACAAAATGTTCCGGATAAGTTCCGTTATCATCCACAAATGAGAAAAAAGCATTGATTAAATTCTCCATGTTATCAAGGAAGTTTGTACTGAGTATTATAAAATGTCAAATTATTTTATTTGCAGCCGACCAACAGGTCACAGATATACAGCTTCCGCACATCGGTACGAACACTGCCACGGTAACATGGACGGCCCCGAAACAACCGCACGGTGATATCATGTCCTACCACGTCACAGTTATGAACAGGGATGCAAAAGAGCAGCAGGAGCTAGAAACAACTTCGAACGGAATAACATTGCGTAATTTGACTCCATACACACGGTACCACATAACAGTCAAGACTGAAAACATGCAGCTTAATAGCAATGGTGGCGGCCTCGATGAACCTGTCCTGATATTGCTATCAACAGAACCGTTGGGTAAGATTTGTAATATATTCTGCTATATTCAGGCATTAATTAACCCTCTGCTTATAGCCCGTTATTCTTTTTTTGGAAGACAAAGCATTTGCTTATAATGCAGACGCAAACATGTCTGATGGTTGTCTTCCGAAAGGTGCACGAAAACGCAGCAGCTATGCAAACGACTGGTGCTCGCGTAAAACCGACCAGTTTATTGTCTGAGGGAAGCTCTTATATAGTTTCATTCCTATAGTAGGGAGTTTGTCAACAAGAAAGTTGAGAATATGGTTGTCTGTGAGCTGCTCAGTACTTGATGTCCGTGATTCCGCATTGATTGTGCAATTTTATTGTGCAATCCTTTAGTGTGATATAACTGACGGTTTTCATGAGTTCAGCTTTTTGAAGGGACCAAGAGCGTTGTCATTATTTACACAATTATAACGATTTTCACTTTTTGAAGATCAAAGTGTTTGTCAGTCTCTGCATAGACAAAGTCCATGATTGTATGTTAATTTGAACACGATTGACCACTGCGTAATATACACATATGGCCAAAATGAAAAATGTAGCTGTTTATATCGATGTTGAAAAGTAGCGAATCCGATTTGCTTTGAAAAAGCCCTAGACGGGTGTTACGTCGGTAGTCGGTCAGTGCTTGACACGGCTGCAGGAATTCTTTGTCATCAGTGTGTTTCCAGATTCCTCTGTATGCTTTCTGTTTGCTACAACCAGTTTGTTTAGATTGGCTATGTCATCATTTCATGGTATTACCCAAACATGAAAATTAGGTGCAACAGTAACAATATGCAATGGCCTCAAGTTTATTTACGCACAGATAAGGAATAATAAGAAAGGTAGCTTTAATCGGCGATACGATAGATTAACCTACCTGTTCGAGAACACATACAGATGCTGACCAAGGATTAGTGGTTAAACAGATAACAAGGAAGTCAAATATACTATATTTTCTAAAGATTGCAAAATGCGTACTGTCATATTTAGACTCAAAAATCATTTTCGCTCACAGGAATGTGTTAAAAAATCGATAAGCCCATGGTTAATACATACAGCCTCAATTTAAATGTCTGATGGATGAAATCAATGCCGAAATTTCAGCGAAAAAAGAAGCCAATTCCGGTGGAAAAAAAGATTACACTTTTTATACAAGTTAGTTGCAGTATGTCTGCGTGTACATGGCTGACACTGGCAAATTAAGTCCTTCACGTTCAATCCGAACACTAGTCGAAATAACACTCCATCATTATGGGTCCTTCATATTCCCATGATTGTCCTTATTGTGTGTTTCCAGCCACTTCATACGAAGTCTTTCTCTAAAAAATTTTCTGCGGCCTAGGATCACTTGCTTCTTCCGCCAGCGTTATTAAACTATTACAAGAGGGATTCCATGAGGGCTCTTCCAAAGGCCCTTATGAATTTTAGCCACCTATTGAATTTCTTAAGCAGGTCAAATTGCCATTAATCGTCAGGTATTTTACACGCCATCCGTCAGTCCAGCAGGGATTTTATTATGACATTGAACTGCAGAATGGCTCACTGAAGGTTAGTATACTGAAAGGAATGAGCATTTTAATTTAACCATGGGAATAGCTGCTTACCTTCAAATATTAAGTAGGGTGAATTCAGCGCTTCCCACTATTGTACTGCGTTAAACTTTTTTAGCTGGTGTTTACGCTTTCACGATTAAATGTACGCCAATGACCTCAGCAGAGTTTAATACAGCCCATTTCAGTGCCTTCTCTCAAGGTTTGCGTGCCATTTTTTTGCATGTGTGCAGTGGCAGCAAAATAATTGTCTCAGACTGGTCGTGAGGCTAGTTGTCCTGAGTCATAGCGTGGAAAAATAGGAGGAGACGGTAAAAAAACTCCTAAAGGATTTTTGGGAGAAACATTGTTGCTCTTGTGGAGACATGTGTGAGGTTTAATAGAAAAAGGAGTAAAGAAATCATCTGATATTTTTTCGTTTGGGGTAAACCAACAGGGAGCACGGCAAACGTTTCCAGGATCATCACTGAGTGTGGAATCTGATCAATCTGATTCTTCCTTGCTGATTGCAGTGTCCGCCCACCGGACTGGAAGAAAAACCATCCTCCAGATCGTCGACAGTCCGCTGCGGGTCAAATAAAGGGTGACTGTTTTTGCCGCCAGGTCCGGCTGATGCGATCGCTGACGAGGTATTCACGGTATACAGATAGCCAAACACGGTAGTCCTTGGGAGACCTTCAAAAGCACCTTTTGTTCGGAGGGCTTTTAAAATAGCATTGATAGATAAATCGATATATATATATCAGTAAGTGGGGTATGACAGCATCTGGGGGTAACTTGATACAGAACTGTTTCGGGCTTATTAGCCTTCATCAGCCAAGCATATTCGATCGGTGTTCGCACATTCCTGAGTGAATATATACCCGATCA
>JAYGXS010000002.1:3225411-3244510 GCA_036362985.1 Ligula intestinalis | reverse complement strand
GGTGCCGGACTAAACTGGGGATGTAGTTATTTAAGGCATCGGTAGCCGTGCGAAAGTTTGGGTGAGAGGACAGCAGGGTGATGTCATCAGCGTAAGTCACCATTTCGACTTCAGGGGGGGGGATTCGGGAGGTCAGCCATGTAGATGTTGAATAGCGATGGCGAAATGACAGAACCTTGAGGAACTCCTGTCCTAGAGTTGTGGGCTTTAGACAGCGTGCCTGAGAATTCGACTCGCGTTTGTCTGCCACGGAGATAGCAGTTCAGCCATCTGCAGAGCTCGTTCGGTAGCGACGAATCCATGAGGGATGTCATCAAGGTGTCAATGTTAACCGAGTCAAAAGCTTTATTAAGGTCGAGGGCGACCATTACTGTTCTGTCCGCAGGTTTCGTTTTGTTGAAACCGCATGCAATGCGGTCCGTGACACGTTGTAGGGCTGACGTCGTAGAGTGGAAGGCTCTGAAACCGTGTTGGTGTTCTTGGAGGTTGGCATGTCTATTGAGCGAGGGGAGAATAAGACGCTCAAGTATTTTCACGACCGGGCTGAAAAGCGAGATCGGGCGGTAACTGTCAGAGACAGCGGAGTCTTTACCTGCTTTGTGGCTGGGGAGGATATGAGCCATTTTCCAGATAGCTGGTATATGGCACGTGGCTAGAGACAGATTAAACAACCTGGTTAAGAATGCGACACCTCTGGGGCCTATGTGTTTTAAGTGTACCATCGTAATATCGTCCGGTTCAAACGCCTTAGAGTTCTTAGCACGCTTAATCGCGGTTGTGGTATCATGAGCTGAGAACTGGAGCGGCATTAATAAAGGTTTGCACGACCTGTGTTTGACGATCCTCGAATTTTTCGAGGATTTATGGACTGCAACCGTGGTGAATTGCACATTGAATTGGTTGGCAATGTCTCTGTCGGTCTTCTTCGGTATACCATTGAATTTGATAACCTGGTTGGGAGGAGCAGGTGCCCCTCTACCGATGGATTTGATTGTTTGCCACAACTTGCTGGTGTTGGTGCGGCTGGAGAAAGTGGCTAGCTTTTCTTGCCATATGGTCCTCTTGTGTTCATTGACCAGTCGGGAGATCTCTAAGGTCATGGCCGGTAACGACGGGTGCTGAGGGTTTTGAGCTCGGGTGACGTCACGCTCTCTTGATAAGGTGGCCGCATCGGTAGGGTATCCTGGGATGGGATCAAAGACCTTGCCCGCGGGAATGTTGTGCTTAGAGGCAGTATGCATGATGTGGTTGAAAACCGACACACCTTGGCGAAAATCTGGAGGGAAAGGGGCCTGGTCAAAGAGATTCTCAGTTTCACTAAGGAAACCGGGCCAGTTGGCTTTACGTAGATTCATAAAGCACTTGCGAGCGTTACGAATCGGGGAAGCATGTGTGCTGATTGTGATAACTATCGGGAGGTGGTCAGAGCTCAGTTTGCATAGACAGTCCCATGAGGAAGATAGTAATAGGTCGCAACTGACGATGGAAATGTCCGGGCTAGCGCAAGTACCTGAATGAGGGAGTCTCGTGGACGTTCCATCCGTGTTGAGGACCCCAAAGTTGGTGTTGTTGATCTCCTCGGCTAGTGAGGCACCTCAAGTACAGGAAAGGTTAGAGAACCATAAGTCATCGTGGGCATTGAAGTCGCCTAAGATGAGTTTCGAATCACCCGTTAGCATGTGGACTATTGATGGTCTGAAGTTGGCATCACAACTGCTTTGTGGAGGAATGTATACGTTATGGACAGTCAGACTGGACGGTCCAATAGTAACTTGTACCTTGAGTTCTTCCAGCGGCGAGTCCGCGGATGTTGCTGCAGAGGTCAGCTCCTGGTATTTGATACTTTGGTGAACCAAAGTGACCAGTCCACCCCCGGCATTACGAGCTCTGTCTCTTCGAATGACGGCGAAGCCCGGGAAACGTAGGACCTTCGACTTTGCTGACAACATTGACTCCTGGAGAGCAGCTATTTTGATGTCATGATCATGGAGGAGTTTAATGATCTCATCTGTTTTACCAGAAAGGCCATTACAGTTCAGCTGCAGTATTTTGAGGTCAGAAAGTGGTGAGGCGTCTGGGACGGTCAGCGACATAAGCGGCGGCGGTACTGAGGGTTGTTGTGAGGCAGCCTGAGTCGTGGCGGACCGCGGCATAGGTGGTGGTGGCAGTGAGGGTGCAGGAGTTTTAGCAGGCCCATTTCGTGGATGACGACAGGTTATGCACCTGTACGATGAGCCGCTGTATTGGTGGATGGAAGTGAGACCCGAGCAATTAGTGCCTCTTGCGCGGAAGTGTTGCCAGTTATTGCAAGGCAGACACAGGACACAGGCTTGGTTTGGGAAGATCTGCTTGGCGCAGGTGGAACAGAACCATCTGATAGTTCCTTGAGCAGGTCCCGGATTGGGCTCGACGCCGGCAATAAGAAGAAGGATTTGGATCAACCTCGCCGGATGAGGAAGATCCATTCTCGAAAAAACGATAGAGACAGAAACATATATACTGGCAAATTTTGGTATGGGGGGTAAGGGAAGTGCAGCTCTTTGCTGTAGTCCATCCGGAGATAGGTCCATATGGAGATAGGTCCGTCCGGAGGTGAGTCCATCTGAAGATGGGTCCGTCCGGAGATGGGTACAGTCGGTTCCACCAACGTGAAGGCGTGCTGCTTGGGAACCCTGAGGACTTGGTCGCGGATAGCTTCAGTTGCTTATCGTCTAGGTGCCGGAATAAACTGGGGATGTAGTTATTTAAGGCATCGGCAGCCATGCGAAAGTTTGGGTGAGAGGACAGCAGGGTGATGTCATCGGCGTAAGACACCATTTCGACTTCAGGGGGGGATTCGGGAGGTCAGCCATGTAGATGTTGAATAGCGATGGCGAAATGACAGAACCGTGAGAAACTCCTGTCCTAGAGTTGCGGGCTTTAGATAGCGTGCCTGAGAATTTGACTCGCGTTTGTCTGCCACGGAGATGGCAGTTCAGCCATCTGCAGAGCTCGTTCGGTAGAGACGAATCCATGAGGGATGTCATCAAGGTGTTAATGTTAACCGAGTCAAAAGCTTTATTAAGGTCGAGGGCGACCATTACTGTTCTGTCCGCAGGTTTCGTTTTGTTGAAACCACATGCAATGCGGTCCGTGACACGTTGTAGGGCTGACGTCGTAGAGTGGAAGGCTCTGAAACCGTGTTGGTGCTCTTGGAGGTTGGCATGTCTATTGAGTGAGGGGAGAATAAGACGCTCAAGTATTTTCACGGCTGGGCTGAGAGGAGTGGGGGGGAGCCGTTAATTTTCACACGTTTGCAGTTGCATGGTGACTGTATCCTATAGACACTGCAACTCCCTGTGTATAAATTACATGCTTCTGTTCTTGCCTCCTCCTAGCACACTTGCATGACCTATCAGTGATAGTCTTATCCTTATTTGTGATCGATCTAGGTTCCAGGTTTCTCAGGCCCTGTGTACATTGACCCCGCCTCGCCTCTGGCTCGAGAGAACTGCAGTTTCGTCGCCTACGCAGAACTGCACACCAGCGCCAAACCCTTCCTTCGCTGTGAGTCCTAGCCACTTGGTCACTAACTGTAGAAATTATTGATTGGGTGGAAAGGCAGCACATACTCGTGTTATTGTGTTTTTCCACGGCCTTATTGGATCCAAGAAAAACGACATTTAACCAGACTCCTCCGATATAACGTCCTATTTCCAATCTGTTGTAAGACACTAATAGGTTAGAAAACTGAATCAATCCATCAAAAGGATGTCTGCGAATGCATGTTGCGCATTCGGTGCGTTGTTCTGTGGTGACATGTATAAGATTTAGGCTTAACACCGCGTCAGTCACTGCGCTTAACCTCAGCATCAGCTAGGTGGCAGACTTAGGCAGCTGATTAGTGCATAGGATAACGAGAGAAAGAGAGACAAAGTGGGGAACTGGTAGAAGCGAACGGGTGAGTTTATGGCTTGTGACAATCGAACAAGCACTGGCTTGACATCTGTGAGGAGCTCGTTTCCGATCGCCGCCAATGGGCCGCCGTTATCCATGAAGTCGATTCATCCAACAACAAGAGCTAATCAGATTAATTCAAGTCAATGGGCGAGTTCAGGGAAGCAGTTCAGAAGGAGAATATACGACCGTTTATTGGTGATTGTCCCTGATGATGAGCGATAATACAAAACGTCAAACCAATTAACGCCATATTCCAGCGACCGCATGTTCTTTTGAACCAGAGGATCTGGTCTCACGGTACATTAGCGCATTCCTTTGCATATCAAATCTGACGCGCAAAGAGTCATGATTTTGAAGCCTGCCAACTGGCGGCATATCTCGGTAGTTCTCTGAGTCGGTTCGCAATTCATCCCCTTATGGTTCTCTCCCTAGTAGGCCAGTTCGCGTGCGGCACGCTGCATAAACGTGCTGTTTGATTTTACTAGGCCTTGCGTCTGCGCCCATCGCTTTTCGTTGTACCAGGCTGATGAAGGTATAGTGGGTGGATTATATGCGCCTACAGCACGCGATAAATGTCCTCGCTTGAAGTGTTTCAAATATTGTGTCACTGCTATTATAACTCTCCTGGATATTTCAAAGCGACACTTTGGGAAGAAAACTCGCGCAGTTTGATTACTGAATAAACACCTCTCCCCCAGTAAAACCAAACCTTTGATCGTACGGTAACCCATGAAGGCGTCAACCCTCATCACCACTACAAATTCACTGTGAATACTATCCGAAAGTCCTATGCGAACGGCGCCAGCATATCCAATGCCCAAGAATTGCAACCCATATTTACGTTCACATGTTTGAATCGTGCTTCTGCTACCAATCTCCCGAATCCTTTATGTTTCGAACCTTGAGGTTATAAACGTACGTCCTTATTATTACGTTTGGTACCACATAAATAACGACCAATCCCCATTATGTTGTCTTATAAAGCAGCCATCGTTGGTGTTTTTAGTGTACACCGAAAATAAGTAAAATTCAGATACGTTTTAGTAAATTATTTTCTGGATAGATATTCAAACAGCAGTCCAACTATTGTCCTACAAAGAAGTGAAGTTACTAAAAATACTGTTCAGGATTGATAATTTAATGTCGTTATTCACTCAACCAAAGTAAGTAGCAACCATGCAGGCATAGCTATGTCACTCGCAAACCTTAATATTTATGCGGGATCCAAACCTTCATAAAGTCCAGAAAAACTGACTTTGGACTCTACTTTAAGGAACCGTATGATGCTAGGCCGGCTGTTAATGTACCAAGGCAAACCAACGTACTTCGTCCGTGTTGCCTTGCACAGACGCATAAATCACAACTGGTTGGTATTGTGAAGGTAGCCAAAGCCAGGATGTCACCGCCTAATTACGTCTTGTTCGAGCCCCTAAGGAAGAACACGACAAGCAGAGCGCAAAAGCAAAAGTCTTTGAGCATAATTAGTACATAATAAGGGTAACAAACGCGTGTAAAGCTATCTCCATCGGGCCAATCAGCTTCTGTCCTCACGTAAGTAGCGACACGATTGGCTTATGACTCAACGGCTGGCTGCAGCTTTACATTTCGAATTATTTATTGATTGCTTGCTTGCCAGTCTGCGTTCGCTGCGTGTAGGCCGATCGATAGCCGGCTGTGAGCGCGGCTCACTACCTGCATACTGGCTGCCAGCTGGCTGTCTGTTAGGCTCATCCTAACAGCTGACACAGAGCATGAGCGAAATGGCCTAGATAATTAATAAGGATTTATCAATACGCGTAGCCAGGTTGTTGCTATCACTGCCGATACGCCCTCTAAAGCCTGGCACATTTTTTGGTCTATGCGTTTAAAACATTATCACCAACCTGATAGTTGCCGTCCTCCTAGGTACATAAATTTTTTGCAGGCATTCTTATCGATCCAAACAGTCCGTATTAGCAGCTGCTGATGAAACATCGTTAAGTGACAGCCAGTTCTGACTGCTTCATAAGTGGGAACATATCATATTAACGGAGATCTGAACTGCTCGTGATGTTAGATTACTTCCAACTTCTCACACTACGACGTCTCAGTCGGATAGCAAAAAGGACCCGTTTTAAAGATGGTGTTAACTTCCCCGCTCTTTACAGTGCTACAGGCGCCTTTTAAAAAAATTTTTTACCTCCTTCCCTTGAGTACGTTCCTTACATTGTTTTGTATCTTTTAAGACGTCTGCGCCGTTGCACCCGATTGGATCCCCTTTCTGACGCCACACAGCTACCGCGTAGAGGGCTCTCCGTGATGGAACCAATGGCTGTTGATGCGCCGACACAGTCCCGCCCTCCATCTGCCGAGGAAGAGCAAAATGAGGATCAGGAGGAGGCCGATGACGACGAGAAGCCAGAGTCCGCATCCAAGTCAGCCACCACTGCCAGTCTGCCACCACCGCACTATGATGCCCAACAGGACGTCGTGGTGGCTTTCGCCAAGCGTGTCTACTTTGTCGGCGCTGATCTCGTCTCCACCACCACGATGACCACCTCTGCTGCTTCTGCTGTTGGCGACCTGGAATTCTCCTTCGAGCTGCCCGCACCCCACGTGCCAGTGCCGCTCAGTGGCTCACCTGCGGTGTCCATGTTGGGTGCACACGAGTCTCTGGTGTGGTCTGTGTGTTGGTTTGCCCGGGCTCTGCTCGAGGGCGCTGTGTTTCCCAGCCTCAAAGACTGGCTGCCCCGGCGTCTGAAGACCAGCACTCCGACCCGTATGATGACCCTCTCCTGGGGCCTGTAAGTATCTCTCTCTCTTGAATAAACTGCCCGATACCGGAAGGACGTATTAAGCGTAGGGGACCTGTGGAAGGCCTCGCCCACCCCGAATCTGATGACGCATCACTTCGGGTGTGTGGAAGTCCCTCCAGCGAAGCGCTAAGATGGGCTGAGACCTGGGCAGAGTATGCGCAATAATAATAGGAGTTGGAAGCCATGACATCGTGTAAAAGCGCAGATTACATTTCAGTAGATAATACGAACCCTTGTTGTTTTACTTTCTAGTGTTAAACGTAACTACTTTCTCCTATACTACTTGGCTTTTATGACCAGTTTTAATCAGTGCATTTTTTAAGCACAAGAATCGTCGTAATACAGGTTGGTTGACGCCAAATTCTAGATAAATTTGATTTTAATTTGCGAAAATTCCCATTTTATTATCAAAAGATAAATTGGCCAGCTGTTGTTGTTGACAGGGGCGGTGGAGATGGGGTGCGGGAGGAGCGGACTCGTGGCCAATGCGGGTGATAAGGTACGCGTGGTTGTGTTAACGACCTTCGTCCATGGTAACTGCGGCGCTGGTACAAAGTCCCGCGTACAGTCCCGGTCTACGTAGCCTGGTGGCAGCTGCTTCTGCTGTAGCCAACAGACGTCATCCAAGTTATTTTAAGTAGCTGGATGGCACCTTGGAAAGCCTCTCTGGTTTTCACGCGATTTTTGAATCTGCCAGGTACCCTAAAATAGAGCTATTAATACCCTTCTCTTACCATGCCGGAAAGTGTTGTCGTACTCTTTTGGACAGACGCCAGCTCGTGTGACCTTAGAGTTTGGTTTAAGGTGAAGGCCTATTCCCGTGTCTTGCTCAGGGAGCTCTGTAACCAATCTTTAACAAAATATATAAGTCTAGTAAGTTATTCGAAAGTATACCTTGTCAAAATAGCTAGGCTAATCCGGATACGATTCATGCAGCCAACCGTCTGTGCGTTTGCCTGCCTCTGATCTTCTTGACGTGGTCATGGCATGGTGTAGAGGAGGAGAAACTGCGGTATGTGCAGCGTAAGTTTACTAAACGCGCATGTCACCATCCTTGCGCCACCATGCTGTGAGGGACAAGGTGGATCGTGTCGAAGTCAATTATCGAGCTGTACTCCTATCGTGCTTTGTATAACAAGAGAAGTAAAAAAGTTGTGAAGAACACGACTAAGGGTGAAAAGTCATGGTTGTAAAGCAGTTAAGTAGGTAGGCGTGTTTATTGTGTTATAATTGTGATTTTAAAAGTCATACTGTCTAGTGCAATAATACAGAGTTAACCGGTCGTAGGTCAGGAGTATGCTAAAAGCTTGTAGCCACTTATCTGAGGGCTTGCTCAAAAATCGCTAGTCAGACTCCACATTCCCCTGCATCTTTCTAAGGTACATTACTTTTCTGTTATACCCTATCTTTCATCTGATTTAAAAAGTGAAAACTCTGCATTCTTAATCTTCACTAATCCTTCTGCAGCAACTGTCAGTACTAGGCAGGTTCTGACCTCGTGACTTATGTAGTCCAAACTACTTTAAAGAGTTAAGTATACATTTTGAACTTCATCGGGTACCAGTTAATATTTAACTACATTTTGCGTTTCAGAGTTCGCACGGAGGTTCGAGGTGTGGTGTCAAAATTGCTGGCTAAGAAGGTGTCCTCGCGGAGGGCGTTGGAGGCCTGCCTACAAGAGGATCCCCAGTGTAAGCGTTCATTTTTCCATCACTATTCTCTCATTTTTTTCTAGTCCTCCTCAAGGAAGTGACGCCGTGGATACAAGACGAACACCGCGCTTCCTTTCAAACCAAGTGGCCGCCAGTATCATCGAAAGAGTAGAACGCCAAAGTACTTATTTACCCTTTATTTTGTAAATTGTAAAATATATGAAATGAACTTATCTCGCTCTTTTCGTTGTGTATATTTTCTGGACATAGGGGTTGTGTAGATAAAAGTAGTGCAAAATTAAATGGGTCGTTTTTACTCGCTAGGATACTGTAGCCTAAAAGACCAGGAATTAGGATACACATTTGGAGTATAAATTTTACTTGTCAGCTATTCGTGCTGCCATCTCATGCCGCCAATGGCGGAGACCTGAATTCAGGATGAGATACTTAAACGAACAGGTACGATATCACTGTTTAGTATTCGGAGATTGCACACGCCGATTCCGTATCTACTACTTTGAGCAGTCCCATTTCTCCCACGTCGCGGCTGAAAAAAGCCGTTAGATGGGAGCATCTGAGTACTGGTTTCCTGTTGGGACTCAACTCCACTGTGCAAGACACCTTTCAACCGTCTCGGTTGGCCCTGCTCATCTTCTGAATGCCTTATTCGGGAAGTATTTAGAACTTCTAATATCTATTCCCTCTTTGGGAGGATATTTGAGGCTCTGTTTGAATGATTCCATGTATTTGCTACAATCCACATGAAATCCATGTGGTTTTGGTTTATTTTTAGCGATTGTAGTTTATTCCTTTCAGTTGTTACCTTCTGTTCTCGTGAGCTTTGTCAGGTTCCGTGATTAATGAGGCCCTGCGGCCCGTTTTAAACTTCAAAAACGCTCTGTTAACTTGGAAGATCCTTAAGCTCGGTTGATTGGTTTAAAATTCTGGCTTATTTTTGTCTTTTCGGGAAACCCGAGGACGTCAGGTAGTTTTCTGAGATGCCTGTTGGGGAATGTTTTCCGTATCTGTGACCGGTTAACCATTCACCATTCTACCTGAATGTCCAGTCATTTTCCATCTTTGACGCTACGTACGCAACCTCACCTCCCTCCTATGCAGAGAAAGCGAAGAGATTTCTAAAAATTAACCAGGCACATTTTTGGACGATGTATCTCTTCTATATCCGAAAATTTTGAAGCATGCTATTCCAGAGAGAACTTGAAGATGGTTATAGCTGTAAGATTTAATGGTACCATAAATTTCGGGTGAGCTCCTCAGTTACAACCCCTCGTTGCATTAAGGTCCACGAATGAGAAAAACACGAAATCGAAAATATACAGAAAGGTCATAGGTTCTAGTCAGATAGAGAGAGAAGGTTAAAACAAAATTGGAGGAAGGAAAAAGGGAATTGAATTGTGGGGAATATTGGGCTGGGGAATGTGCGAATCTGGGGCCTGTGGTTACCAAGGTAAGGCAAGGTTAACCACGTGCTAAAACTGTTTGCAGAGGTCCGGTTTAAAGCGTCTAATATAAGCAGCTTCCAGGTTACACAATATTTGAGATGTTCGTGCTCGAAAAAGAACTGGGAAAGAAGTTATAGGATCTACCGAATGACCCGTGTCCAGTAGGTGTTCAGTGATAGAGGAACGAGGAGAACGGTATTCTTGCTTAAATAGCCAGCTAGGTAGATGTTTCTTGGCTCTGGTTGCCAATTGTCTTTGCGTACGCCCTATGTACTTGCATCCACAAGTGCAAATGAATTCGTAAACGCAATTAGAGTTTGCGTGAAAAGGAAAGGCATCCATGACACAAGGAATCGGCAGGGGCTTTGTTGGAGAGCAAAGTATGAGTTCTGCGGCGTAATAGTTTCTTTCTATGATCTTGAGCAAGCGCCTCTTGATAGTGTTTAGGACGTTATCCCCCTTGCAGGGCAAGGATATAAATACCGGCTTCTTTGGGGCTAATTGTTCACTCATTTCGGTCGTAGAGGTTTACTATATTTGTCTATAAACTGAGGTGGATATCCATGCTTCAATAAAGTAGCTTTGAGACAACCTAATTCTACGTCCGAAATATCCACAGAACAGATTTTTCTGGTCCTCTGGAAAAGGTTAAAAACCAGGTTACCTTTCCAGGTTTTCTTGTGGAAGACTCTCCGTAAAATGGAGCCATCTCTTTGTCTGGACAAGTGGATGGCAAGGACGGAATGTTGGTTATCACGTTCCAATTCCATAGTAAATTTTATCTTCGGATGTAGCTTGTTCATAGTGGACAGCAATTCCTCGGCTTATTTCAGGTTCTCAACGATCTTAAAAGCATCGTCTACATATCGTCTATAGATTGTTGTGTGGTTCAATTTTGCGAGTACTTTTTTTTCCAGATGGCCCATAAATATGTCTGCAAAGGTTGGTCCGAGTGGACTACCCATTGCGACTCCGTCAATATCCCTATACAGTTGGCCATTGAACAGAAATTGGAATTTTTAGTGCAACGTTGTAGTAAGGTTCGTAGTAATTGTGGGGACAGGCGTGTGTCGGATGAATCAGCACAGATAATATTAATGGTCTCATCCAACGGCATGTTAGTAAACAGGGACTCCACGTCTAGGGATAGCATGCATTTGTCTTGTAAATTGAGCTGGCTGATCTCATCGATAAACTGGAAACTTTCTTTGAATATAACTTTGGAAAATCTTTGGCGAATTGGTTCTAATTCCTTAACTAGCCAATGCGCTAGTTTGTGAAAGGGGGAGTTCGACATTGAAAGAATGGGTCGTAGAGGAATACCGTTTTTAAGGGTTTTTGGTAATCCGTAGAGTCGCGGAATGTGGGAACCTCTGGGTTTTAAGGAAGAAGCGGTTTTGGTGTCAATTAAATTATTATCCAACAAAAATTTGATAGTCTTCCAGGCTGAATCTTCTAGTGCCTTGATTTCATCTTAACCTTTCAATTCTGGCCGAAATTTGCTAGAATCATTTAAGATTGTCTTCATTTTATTGACATAGTCCATGCGATTGAGGATAAATGCTCCATGCTCTTTGTCCGGTTTGGAACAAAGTATTTCTTTGTAGCATTTCAACTCGGAAAGAGCATTCGTGTGGTCTTTGGTTATAGGAGAACGTTGTGTTATTGGAGCTCGCCGGTATTGATGAGCAATGTCCACAAGTTTTGCTTTTATCCATCTTCGCTCATCAATAGAACGTGGTTTAAGGTCGGATAGTTGAGCGCACAAATCTTCGAATTGCGCTTCAACGTCTACAGGATTTATTCGTTCGTACGGCAACGAAAAATCAAGTCCTAAAGAAAGGGCCTCTGTTTGCAGCTTGTTAAGTTGGAAGTCAAAATGATTCATGATGAATTCATCCAGGTTTGAAGGGAAGATATCATCGGTAGGTAGAAAATTCTGTAGAAATTCCATTCGTGTCTTCTCTTTCGTAATTCGGCATCGTAATTGCCCATTGGGCAATGTAATTGCCCATCTGTATATATTCAATTTCGTCTTTTTCTCATTCGTGGCCCTTAATGCAATGAGGGGTTGTAAAAGAGGAGCTCTCCCGAAATTTATGGTACCATTAAATCTTACAGCTATAACCATTTTCTAATATCCGAAAATTTTTGAAGAAGTTTATAGCATGTTTAGTAGGCTTCTGTTTCGTAATTTAACTCCCTTAAACATAGTAGACATGTAATCCGTTTAGGGGCAGGCGTTCTTATTGAAAGCCTAGAATTGCGATCGTAAATTTAAATCCACTGATTAGGTTGACACCCAGCTGACGGATTGTCTGAAAAGACTTCAAAAGGATGGCGTCATAAGCAAATATGTCTTCGAGCATCTTCGTCCCATTGGCACGCACACACCTCGACTATACGTGCTGCCTAAGATTCACAAAGATGGCGTGCACGTTCGTCCCATCGTAGATATGAGAAACTCGCCAAACCATGTGACAGCAAAATGGCTAGCAGACAAGCTGAAATCCATACAGAGTCATCTAGCACCTCACAGCCTCAGAGACACCTTCGGATTCGTAGATGGTGTGAACGATCATCACATGAACGGGATGATGATGTTCTCACTGGATGTCTCGTCCCTATTCACGAACGTGCTAGTACCAGAAACAGTAGATTACATCTGTAAATTCATCACCTTGACTGAGCAAGACATAGGAATGCCGGTTACTGCACTGAAGGAATTATTACTTGGATGCACTTTGAATGTACAGTTCCTATTTGACAATTACCTGCACAGACATTTGGACGGCATAGCTATGGGCTCGCCCCTGGGTCCACTTCTCGACAATATATTCATGGGCAAGCTAGAAGCTACACAACTTAACCACCAGATAAATAACCTAACATACTATAAACGGTACGTAGATGACATATTTGCAGTTGCATCAGATCAAACAAACTTATCAACGTTAATGCATACAGTACATCGGGTTCACCCATCGATATAATTTACCATAGAAGAAGAACAATCTGGATCGCTTCCATTCCTTTATTAACTATTGAGAAAAGTGGCTGATGGGAGCTTTCAAGGTAGGGTATATCGCAAGAAGACGTGGTCCGGGCAATGCAACAATTTTGCGAGTTTCGTACCGTTTAACTTCAAGCGCAATTTCGTATGGTGTTTGGCGCAAAGGGCGAAGAGGATTTGCTCGACTGATAGCACTGAAGAAGAGCTTAAGATTGTTGAAGGCGTGTTTCAACAAAATGGGTATCCTTGTCGATTTATCACTAAAAACATGGCTGAATGGCCGTAAAAGCCCTCAGTATTAACAGTGGAGAAGAAACGAATCTTCATCGGAGTCCCATTTCAAGGGGGCGGACCAAGCGAACTACTAAGGAGACATCTGCGTTAAGCCACAGCAACTACCGTCCCAGCAGCCAACGCCCATCTTTTGTTCTCGACTACTCCCATCCTATACGGAGAGCTTAAGGATAAACTGCCAGCCCAGACCACCTCAATGTGCATATATTCATTTAACTGTTCCTGTTGGGCAGTATATATTGGTGGCACAAGCCGGCGCTTGTCCAAAAGAGTGAGGGAACACATACCCCTATGGTTAGAAAAGGTCCAAATTAAAGGTGTCAACAGTTCAATCTTAGCGCACCTGGTAGACTCAAACCATCGCGTGGATGCCAAAGAGGCCGTCCGAGTGATTTAAAAAGTGCCTTCAAGCTACTCAGAACTCCTCGGACAGCGTCTGTTGGCGACGGCAGAGGCGGTTGCCATCAGGAATCGCAGACCGCTTCTATGTGCCCAAAATAATTTTGTCGTGGCACCCCAGTTGCCATGGGCGAAACAAGGTAACACGGCCAGCCACAGTGGACCACAGGCCTTGGAAACGGGCCCTCGCAGAGACGACCAAGTCCCAAGTCCAGCCACGCACCCCCTATCGGCGGTCCTGGACGCCGGACCGTCTAAACATTGACACTCTGATCTCAACTCTCCCAAAATCCCTGCCCCATACCCTCCCTTCCTCCCCCCTCTTCCCCACTGTGACAACGAGAGCAGTTTAACACCAGAGTTTATTCATACCATAAAAATGTAAAGGCCTGATGACAATCTATCGAAAACAAACGTATGTTCGCCAATTTATCTTCTGAAATTTTGAATGGGAATTTTCTCAAACTTATTATTATTACCTCTGGATAATTGGTTTTGCCGACGTTGCGAATCTCTTAATAATATGTTTATTATGTCAGTTTACAGGCAATTGTAAAGAGTTGGTAATGCACCTCTTGGGCGCCTTCCAACACCTCGAAGACCGGAAAAAAACCTAAAACAAACTCTCTATGTTCCAGCCAGTGTTGGTTTTGTTTCAGGTTTTTTGTTTTGTCAATACTGGGCGAGGTAGGGAGTTTGTTTCAAGTGAAAAACACCTGCCTTCAAATGTATAATACAAACGGAATAAATGTACAGTTGTAAGCTGAGTTGACTTATCAGCAGGAGAACTGTTTCATATCGCTTAAGAACATTATTTCCAGACGGAGAGGGTTGGCATAAGAACACAGTGTTCTCATAATTCCTTCAATGGTTGTCGGCAAAAGTTGCGCGCTATCGGCTGAAGGGTTAGCAGACGGCGGGCTGCTGCTTCAGCAGCATTATATTCAGCATAAAGCCTGGCGGGGTTCAAAGTCCACGAACGCCATCAGAGTGAAAGAGAGATTCCACCAAGTCAGCACCCAAAATTCGTGAAAATGGTCCTGAATGTAGAAAACTAGTTATAGCTTACTTAAACATAGGGTAGTTTTGCTGGGTTTTAATAATTTTGGGCAGCTTATTCCAGATTGATATGGCATTTACTGGAAAGAATTGTCGGTACTTAACTGTGCATGCCATATGAAGAAATAAAAATACGTCTCGATGACTGGCGCGTCGAGAGTGCTCAAGCTGCCTTTTTGTACTAAGAGGATTAAAGGTTTGACCATTCAAAAGTTTAAACAGTAAAAAAAGACCCTTCTGCAATCGACGAAGCCATAAAAACTTCAGCTTTATAAGTTCGCACCTTTTTTGGTAGGTAAAGTTACGGTGTTTTGTAGTGAAAACTCTTCTAGTGAAGAAGTGCTGCACCGATTCTATGTTCTTCTGTACACTAGTGCGCAGAAGACAGAATAAAGGCGAGCAGTATTCAAGACTAGGTCTCACGTACATATTATAAAGGCTAGTTCTCGCCTTGATAGTCTTAAAATTCCTAAGGATAAATCTGGTAGTTCGGCGTGCTTTCGAGACTATGAGGGCACAGTGCTCTGACAAATTGAGACTATTCGAGTAGGATATGCCCAAATCCTTGATAAATCCTAGCACATTTAGTTCGTGGCCGTCAATGCTAAATTCCGGTTGATGATCGTCGCCAACAACCATAACGGACATTTGTGCCATGAAAGCGTGAGGCGCCATGTGCAACACCACTGGGCGAAGGCCTGAAGATCCTTCTTTTATCAGCTCGAGCACGATGTTGCAATCTGCCGGTTTATATCGATAAGCGACTTTTAAATCATCAGCGTACATGAAGGGTCTGCCATACTGAAAACAATCTGAAACGTCGTTGACAAACAGGCAAAATAGGAGCGGACCCTGTACACTACCCTGTATAACTCCACTCCTCACATGCGTGGGGTTGGAGATAACAATGAAAATTTTTACTCGTTGTGTGCGAGCACCCAAATAGGAAGATATGAAGTTCAGTGGCTTGTTCCCTATGCCGAAGGAGGCCAGTTTCAGAAGGAGGAGGTTATGATCGACCCGATCAAAGGCCTTAGTAAAATCAAAATAGAAGCTATAAGTGGCAAAACCGCTGTCTCTAGATTGCTGCACATAATCAAAGAAAGAGGGCTGACAGGTGTCACTAGATCGTTTCTCCATAAAGCCATGTTGAGCTGTATTGAGCAGGTTGTTCTCTGTTAAGTGACGCATCATCTTTTCTTTGATTAAGGTCTCCAAGATCTTCGAGGCTGCGGGAGGTGTATTTATTGGCCTAAAGTTTTCGAATGACGTCGATCGGCCATGCTTGTGAATAGGCATTATGTGCGATTCCTTCCAGGACGAAGGAAATCTTTCGCTCTCAAGAGGAAGATTAAATACCTTACAAAGAATAGACGGAAAGATATCATTCGCTTCAGCTTTAAGAAGGCTAACTGGGACGCCATTTGGTCCTGGACTATAGGATTGACGATAACGACGAATGGATTAAGAGTTTAAAGAGTGGATGAAGATGAGAAAGTTAATAATAGAGCTGGTAAATCGGAGAACAAATGGCAAACAATATCTTAAAATAAGAGAGGGACAAATACTTTAGGTGAAAAGGATACCTCTCCGGTTGAAGCCGATAACAGTGACAGCCTAGCTGTCCCGCCACCGGAACATAAGACATGCATTCTAAAATTGGTCGTTTTAAATGCCAGATCACTGCTCCAGACTCTGGTTTTCGTCAACCGCCCCGACATTGTTTTGGTAACCGAGACATGGGCATCGGCCTGTATTGCTGACTCTGAATGTTCTGTTCTATGCTTTGCATGCATTCCGAATGATTGAAAAAATGGCAGTGGTGGAGAAATCTGCATCTTTATTAGGCAGCCACTTACATTCCTCTCGTTGTACTTTCCTTCATTTACGGCGGTGGAGGAGAGCTGCTAGTCACGAATTGTTCTAAAAAATACTCCTTTCTTGTAGGATGTGTGTATCGCCCACCTAATGCCAACATGGACTTCGATCTTTGTCTCTCGCAGGCATTTCATTCCGCAGCTGAATTGACTCTTATGTTTCGCTTGATTGCAGATGATTTTAACCTTCCTGAAGTGCAAAATTTTCCACCCTCTAGTCCTTCACATTTTAAGACCTTAGTAGAGGCTGTAGATATCGGCATGTGGGATCAGGTAGTCGATTTTCCCACTCGAGGAGCAAACAAATTGCACCTAATTTTCCGTAGGGGGTGCGACCAAGTTTCAGTGTCACCATTAGACGCCCTTGACAGTTCGGACCATTTCACAGTTGTAATTGCACTAGAACTGGAGGCCGACGAATCATTTTTCAAGAAATATAGTTCTTATCAGGACTTCCGATCAGCAAATACGGTGGCACTACTGACACATCTAAACGCTCTCAACTGGTCTGCATTTGTTAAATGTTTGGATGTTGATGTTTATACGCATTCACTGTAAAAAGTGCTGGTTCCACTCATCCTCCAATTTGTCCAGCGTAAGAAAGTTATACGCATCAAGGATGAAGTGTACCTTCCTCCGTCTCTCCGCCGTAGGCCGTGTAGGCTTCCTCGTCGTTTGCATCAACAGAAAGACACTTCCGTTCTGCCCTTGATCACGCTGATCTTTGAGCAGGCTAAGAAGCTCTACGAAGAAAAGCAGGTAGCAGATTAGGTCAACTTCGCTGAAAACCCTTCCCCAAATGTTGTGAAACTCATTTTGCGCCCAGCCAAAGCGCAGAGGAAAACGTAACACCTCATACTTCAAGAGGCTTAAGAAAACCTCATAGCTGACGCTAAGTTGACCGCTGATAGTTCCAATTCATTCCTTTCCAAAACGTTACGTGAAAACTCATTCGCCGCACTTTCGGATTTCTGGACTTGGACGGGTACCGTCCTCGAAAACATTACTTTGACCGTCTGGTACGTGACCGTAGCCATCCGTCGTTATCGCCACTATTATAGTCCAGGAGAAGATGGTGTTCCAGTTAGCCTTCTAAAAGCTGAAGCCAACGATATGTTTCTGTATATTCTGCCTAAGATATTTTATCTTGCTCTTGAGACCTGAAAGTTTCCTTCGTTGTTGAAGGAATTGTACATAATGCCTATTGGCTAGCATGGCCGAACGACATCATTTGACAACTTTAGGCCAATAAATACACTTCCCGCAGCCTCGAAGCTCTTGGAAACCTTGATAAAAGAAAAGATGATGCGTCACTTGACAGAAAACAGCCTGATTAGCGCAGCTCGACGTGCTTTTCTCGATAAAAGATCTTGTGACACCTGCCAGCTCTCTTTCTTTGATAATGTGCTATAATCTAGAGACAGCGATTTTGCCCTTTATACCGTCTATTTCGATTTTACTGAGGCCTTCGTTCGGGTCGATCAAATCCTCCTCCTTCTGAAACTGACCTCTTTCGGCAAAGGTAGCAAGCCTTTGAACTTCATATCTTCCTATTTGTATACTCCCACGCACCGAGTTACAGTTTCTAATGTTATCCGCAAAACCACGCATGTGAGGAGTGAAGTTACACAGGTAAGTGTACTATGGCATCTCCTATTTTCCTTTTTGTCAGCGACGTTCCAGATTTTTTTCAGTATAGTAGACCCTTAAAGTACACTGATGAATTAAAAGAAGTTTATCAGTATAAACTGGCAGATCGGATCATCGTGCTCGAGGTGATAAAAAAGGACCTTCAGGCCTTCGCCCAGTGGTGTAGCATATGACACCTCGACATTTCATGGCACAAATGTTCCGCTATGGTTGTTAGCTCCGATCATCAACCGGAATTAAGCATTGATGGCCACGAACTAAATTCCCCTGGAATTATCAAGGATTTGGGCATATCCTTCTCTAAAAGTCGCAATTTCTTAGATCACTGTGCCCTGAGAGTCTCGAAAGCACGCCAAACTACCGGATTTATCCTTAGAAATTTTAAGACTACCAAGGTGCGAACTAGCCTTTATAATATGGACGTGAGACCTAGTCTTGAATACTGCTCGCCCCTATTCAGTCTTCTGCGCACTAGTGGATGGAAGAAAATAGAATCGGTGCAGCACTTCTTCACAAAAAGATGTTTCACTACAGAACACAGTAACTTAGCCTAAGAACCAAGGTGCGACCTTCCTGCCTTCAGGGGTTTTTGGCGGCGCCAAAGATGTGCTTTACAAATAAACCTTATTATTATTACTGTAAAACTGGACTCTCTGTGGCTTAATAGATTACCGAAAGGGTCTATTATACTGTTTAAACTTTTGAATGACCAAACCTTTACTTCTCTCAGTACAAAACGGCAGCTTGAGCACTCTCTGTGCGCCAGTCATCGATATGTGTTTTCATTTCAAACTTTAAAAAATCCTGCCCCCGCGCGGTTCGCAATTTTTAAGCAGTGGCATTTCAAGAGGAAAATACTTGTTTCCAACGAGCAAAAGATAGTGTGTCATGATCAACACACTTGATTTAGAACAAAGCCGGATATCACAAAATTTGTTCCCTGAACAAACCGTACTAC
>JAYGXS010000002.1:3073245-3219599 GCA_036362985.1 Ligula intestinalis | reverse complement strand
CCACAGCAATGCCAGTCAGTCAGACTGACAGTTTGGAAGAGCAAATTATTCTCGAGCTGCATCCTCGATCAGCAGAAGGCACCCCTGGGGACTTGTGACAGTCAACTCGAAGAAGTAGACGGCTTTGAATACATTGGGGCGATGCTGCTACCGAATGGACATAGTGAGGACGATATCGTCTCCCAAATCGATGCTGTTCGCCGGGTTTTCTGAATGCTCCGAAAGTGCCTACGGACCTGTTGAGATATTTATATTTCCATAAAAATTCATCCAGCCAGTCCTCCACTAGGGGTGTGAATGCTGGGCTCTGCGCGTCGAAGATGCGCAAAGACTGTGAAGCCATCTGACCACCGTTGCCTAAGGACTGTCCTTCGAGAAAAGTATACCGAATTTGTCTCAAATGAAATAGTCCGCACTCGCTGCGACAGTATCACGAGGATATCCGCTCAGGCCATCCAAGAAAGACGACTGAGGTGGATCGGGCACGTTTTCCGTCGTCCGCCTCTCGAGCTTTGCTACGCTGTCCTCGATCTGTCCCCGCAGCTCGCCCGGAGGTGTCGAAGAGGTGGGCAACTCAAGATATCACTCGACACCGTTCGTCATGACATCGCTGCGGTTATTGGAGCTTCGATTTTCGGTCTCTGTAGCTGGAGCAGGAAATTGGTGGAGTTTTCTGGATATAATTGCGCCAGTCGTCATGCGTGGAGTGGTATCATCCGTAAAGCCGGCTAGATCGGGCATGATCACAGCCGTATCAACTAAAAGTAAGTACTGATAATTCCGCCACCACAAACGACCGTGTATCCCTTGGACTGGCCGCAACACCGGTCTCTTGTACTTGAATCGGCTTATAGTCAGATCAGAATTCCGCAGCATCGTTCCTCCCTCACTCAATTGTGCCAGGACTCAGGCCCCGTGGCTGACACAGCTGAACAGTCCATCTACACGTGTGTTTCACCTCACCAGAACCACAGAAGAAAGGGGGCGATTCAAATCCCGTCTGAGTAACTGAAGGTGCCATAGAGACTATATTTCTGTTTGAATCTCCGTTATGAGAGGACTGAGGTCTCTCGTCCGTTGGCAGCCTTCCAAGGCGTGACTTTTAGCGTGGCAAAATGTTTATGCTGAATAATTAGTTAGAGGTATGTTGATAATGTATTCTGCTGCGCCGGCCTCACGCCTCCTTCCGTCCTTACCGACGAGGTGCTGCAGGGCGTTAAGTAAAGCACTAATGTTAACCCCCAGGTTGACTATTTGAATCAAATACCGCTTGCCTCCTAACCTCTTCCCTGCGTACCCTAAATTGCACTTGAGAAGAAGACGACTCGATCCCTGAGACAATACTCTTATTCGCCTGACGTTTCGATATCCATCGCGGATTCATAATCGTCATTCGTGATAATTGCTCTGCCGTGTGACCCTCCGGTACTGGTATAGGATGAGGCGGTGGCCTGTCCGTTCCCCAAGCGGTGGCTTGCTTTGGCCAAATTGAGTCTCAGCACCAAATATGGATTGGGCAAATCGTTGAACCTGTTGATGGATTGGGGGCCCGAGAACCATGACTCAAGTAATTCTCCGCTCACCCGATTGTCACCTCTTGCAAGAATTTCGGCCTCATCAAATTTCAATGTGTGGCCGAGTCTCGTCAAATGAGCCGCAACTTGAGAATTAGCATCATTTTGCCGCCCTGCTGCCGCCTGTTCGGCAATTCGCGTCTTGAGAAGCTTGTCAGTTTCTCCGACATAGTTGCTTTGCCCGCAACTGCACCAGATCCTGTAGATCCTGCCATTGCGACCTGACTATGTCTCTGATGATGAATCCGCGACGGATATCGAAACGTCAGGCGAATAAAAGTATTTTCCCAGCGATCGAGTCGTCGTCTTCTTCTCAACTACTTCCTGGGACTCGCATGTTCGCTTGCATTGGCAACGAAATTGCACATTCAATAGCTGGATGAGCCTTTATTTGCTCCCCTGCTGATTGTCGCTGTGTGTCAAGGGGTCTCTCTCTCTTGGGCCGCTTTGTTTACATAGAACAATGATTTATTTCCCAGCGCGACTTCCGTTGACGGCCACTGCTGGCGTTTCAAGGTCCAGTGTTTGTCATTGATTTTGGCTATGTAGTAGTATAAGCCTCTGGCTGTGTAGTTGTACAAAGCACCGCCCCTCCGCTGCTGCTAATGTGCGCAGACGCTGAAATATGACAGTGTTTGTGCATCCGTGCGGCAGCGGAACTCATGGCAGCATATAAACGCGCTATACACACCCGACAACTCCCTCCCCCCACCTCATCTTCAGCACTGCCAATTCCTCTCCCCCCCATCATCCTTCACCAGCGCGGCGAACAGTGACAGAGCATAAACACCGCAACTGACTCAGCGACTCCTAGGCTATCCAGCTCGCACTGCACGCGTCGGCTTGGTCGGTCACTTGTGCATCCATCGTACCGAGACGGAGGAAGCAGTGCCTGGTGCTTCATTATATCCTGCTTGGCTACATGCTTATCCATGAAAATCCGCGGTAAAACCCTGTAATCTTCTCACCAGCTTATAGCTCACACCCGGCGACAGTTCCCCCGTCGATTTCGACGATGTGCACCGCGTGCTCCAACAGCTGCAGCAGACGCTGAAGCAAGCCGCAACAGTCACTAAGGCGAGCTGGGCAAGTGACACGAAGGCTACAGCAAGCAGAAGAAACGCAGAGAACTAGCGCGAGAGAAAACAGGAGTTTAAGCAGACTCACGCAGAATCTACCCACTCGCTCGCCACTCCCACCTCCGTATCCGGTGTAAAGACAAAGTCAATAAGACCGGGGATGAGGGAGGGTGTAGATGGTTGGCGCGGTAACCCCTCAACACGCGCACACTCAAATCAGCCAACTCGCTAAGTATGCTCCCACCTTCGCGGAAGCGCCACAAAGGCCACATTAGGAGGGAGCAATTGCAGCCTGGCTCTCAGTCCGCCTTCTCCTCCCATGCGCGCACACACAACACATGCGTACAAGAGAAGCAGCAACGTAGGTGGATCCGAGTTTTCCCGTCAGTTGGCAGACCCTCCAAGCCACGGCTTTTAGCGCACCGTGATAGATTCAGACGCATTCAGATTTATTATAGTGAGGGAAGAAACGCGCCGAGGTCGACCTCACTCTCTCCCCCACCGCATAGTGACCGCCTAGCTTTTCGGGCACCCGCAGTGGGGCCTGAAACCCAGTGGGAGCGCGAGCGCAGTCACCAACAGGGAATCAGAAGTGAGAGAATGTGCCAGCGCCTTCCAGGCCGCAGGGACTGTGGTTGGCTGAAGACTGGCATTGCATGTGCATACAGACCATTGGATATCAGAAGGGTGAGAGCAGCCCTGCATGAAGCCTGGGCCAACACCCTCCTGAGAGGGGTAACCAGTCAGTCAACGACTGAAAGGCACTACCCATGCTCCGTTGCCGGTCAACGTCCGTGGGAGAGGCTGAAAGGAGAGCAAGAGACAATTGGTGAAGTTTGCAAGTGTGGACGTGCAGAAGAAGAGGAAGATGAAGTAGAAGAGAAAGGAAGAAGGAGGAGGAGGAGGGGAAAGGACGAAGGGGAAAAAATAGGAAAAGGGATAGAAAGAAGAAGAAATTGAAGGAGGGAAATAGGGAGACGAGGCGAGAGGGGAACGCAGACGGGCCGAGAGAGAGGGGAGGAGATGAAGTATGGAAAAGAGCAATGAGAGCAAAATCACAGCTTACCTTGCAGCAGAGAATCTTCAGTAGCTACTGAGGCTGTCGTTTGTGCTAAAGACAGAAATGCAGGCGCCGCTATAATGAGTATGATTGCGGTAATGGAGCGAGTAATATAAACTACAGGAGCTATAATGGGGCAGTAAGACAGGACAGTATTCGACAAATTCAGCAAGAACGGCCTCCACTTACCTGAGGGAGGAGGCACTCACCTGCGTTCCCGACAAACTTGAATACGCAATCGTGACGCGAGGCGACTAGTGAGTGGGGCTGAGGCTGGTGGTGGAGATGTGTGAGGTGCTGGGTGTGCCGACATCACGGTCAGTGCCGCTGTCGTGAATGCGCATGTGACCTAGTAGGCCCATGCGATGAGCGAATGATCGGGGGCAGTGTGGGCACACACACACAAACACACACACACACACACACTTCCATTAAACTTCTTGACCCCGCGCGGGATGATGATCTCAGCAGCCAAGTAGTCCGTCAGCATTTTCACGCTGGACCCGAGGGAATTCAATCCGCGCCAGACCATCATTGTCAACGGTTCGGCCTTACCGCTCCTTCTTAAGCTCTAGCTCCTTGGCGTACGTTGCGATCTGCTGATTTGCGTTTGCAGACCACGCCAGGGAGGTCACAAGCAAAGTAAGCCGCTGCACCAAAGTCCTCAAGGCTCTAGCGGGCACATCCTGGGGCTACCCGAAGGAGACTTTGACAACGACATTTAAAGCGCCGGCCACGTCGCGCCTCACATATGCGGCACCAATCTGGTCTCCTACAATCAATTCTTCCAGCCTCCGCCGCCTTCAGTCAGCACGGAACGCTGTCCTTCGTTCGATCACGGGCTACTATAAAATGTCGTCTATCGATCAACTTCATGCTGAGGCTTTTTTCTTGCCGGTCGCCCCTCATAACACACTGTTAGGCCAGCAGTTCTGGTGGACCTGTTCGCAATCCGGCCATCCGAATCACCACCGTTGTCCCGCTCCTGAACCCATCCGCGATGTTCGGCTGTCTACTCGAGCTCTGCACAAGGAAGCTGTCGCCTCGTGTCTCTCGGATCTATCCGTTAATACTTCTGCCACCATGACAGACTTCCAGCGATTTCACCAGAGAGCCGTTGTCGAAGAAATGCGAAGCTACCATCCTACGGTCCTTTTAGGCGGCTATCCACCTACGATTGCGGCCTCAGAACAACAACTGCCGATGATCACTCGCTGTACACTGGCTAAACTACGCAGTGGCTACTCAGTGCTCCTTGGCCACTATCAACACCGGTTCGAACCGTCCACACTCGACAACTGTCCCCTCTTCCAACTACAACCAGTTTGGACTCCGGCGGGGATTCTCGATCCATCAAGAGCTACGACACACACTTCACCACCCAGCAGCGCCACCACCAATGTGCTTTAATCTCTTCATTATATCATAACAGATTTGGAAATCGAGAATGAACGGAGGGATTCTACGTTGCCTGAGTCTGTCTCGTTATGATACAATTCGTTGGCGATTCACAACTGCAGTTAAGGTTCCTCGTTGCTTTTGACAGTGTGACAGTGTCCTGTGCGTGCGTCAGTGGCCGGAGTGATGTGTAATCAACCTCTGGACTATTTTCCAAGCAGACTACCACATAGATTATTACTAAGACTCCCTTTGCTCCTGTCTATTTCGGCTTACTGACCCTCCACAGTCAACGCCAGTACTCACCGTTTGCACATTGCCCTCTCCCTAAAATGCAGACCCCGGGAGCAAATAACTCGCAGAATGCTTGAAATTGGAAGTCATCTGGGTTGCCTATGTTTAACTATGCATCAATACAGACTGGGAGTATTAGTCCTTTGTGCTGTTTTTTTTTCTTTGCGGCACGCTCCGGTAAAAGTAATTGAAGTCCTGTGCGTGTGTGCGTGCGTGAAAAAGTGATGTGTGTATTTCTGTGCCAAGAGCCCTGATTTTCGATGGGTTTCGAAACATTCATCTTCCTCCTCCACCGCCGTCCTCCGTGGATGTCTTTCTTTAACAGGGTGCATGTTTTGCAGTTTGGTAGCACGTGTATGCCAGTATCGGCAGAGGTATGGTGCACCCCTTGCTTTTTCGAGCTCTCTCTCGAATGTCGGGCCATTAATTTCTTTCGCTGTCGCCCCCACCCCCCTTAAAGGCCAGCATTTATGTACATGCATGCACGCACGCATGCATGCATGCACGCACGCATCGCTTTGTCCTGCAGTATCCTGCGTGCAGAAGTTGATAAATTAACATCATTTAGACCCCATGAGTGCGTCCTTCCCGTTTCGTCCCATCTCCTCCTACTCCTCCTCCTCCTCATCATCATCATCCCCACCCCCCTTCTGACACTCCAAACCAGCGCTTTTTGTCAGCCGCGTTTCAAACGACCCTCTCCTCTCTGTTTCGCCTCTAGTCTGCTCCTCGACCTGTACCAAAGCTGGACTGGCTTGCGAGATGGACAATGTCCACCGTTGCTGTCACCCGCAGTGTCTTGCCGGCTGCTACGGCCCCGGGGCTGACAAGTGTGTGGCCTGCAAAGCGGCCCTACACCGGGGTGTCTGTGTGCCAAACTGCCCACCGGGTACCTTGCTCTACCTGAAACGGCGTTGTGTCACCCCGGAGGAATGCTTTAATCGCCTGCCAGTGGGCTACCGGCCGACCCTGGCTTCGGTGACGGCGAGTCTGACGAGACAACCGGAAGGCAATGCCTCTCTGGCCTCGCCAACGGCCAAGAAGTTTGCGGTGCATCGCGGCGAATGTGTGTCCGAGTGTCCTGCCGGCTACCAACGTGACCCGCAGACTGGGCACTGCTTCTCCTGTGGCGATAACTGCCCTCGCAAACGTAAGTACCGCCAACTATCTCTCTCCCCCTCTCTTTTCCAGTCCGAGCCACTTATTCCTGAACCATGTCCTTTGCCCGTCCACAGGTTGCAATCGACTTCTCATCAACACCGTCAAGGCGCTCTCCAAATTGAATCGTTGCTACTCTGTCCTCGGTCTGTACATTTCCATTCAGGAGGGTGACTGGGGTAAGTGCACTCTCTCTCTCTCTCTAGCCTTGAAGGAAAGTTCTTGAAATAAATAAATAAAAAGAATAATAAATAAATGAATTGTTTTTGATTGAGCACCCTTAAAGTTGCCTTCAGACAATCTTTTGTATTTTTTCATGCATATGGTTAGAATAATCGCCCATCCCACCTCAGGCGGCCGACAGCTAGGCGGTGGACTGTTGCTGGCGGTGAGAAAAAGATTGATGTCGACCCTTGGCGCGTTTCTTTCCTCACTATAATGAATCCAATGCGTTTGAATCTATCGCGGTGCGCTAAAAGCCGCGAATTGGAGGGCTGTCAGCTGGCGAGTTAACTCTGACACCGCAGTCGGTCCAGTGCGTCTTGTTGGTTGGTTGGTAGCCCTTGTTGCGCCAGTCCAAACTGGGTGCTGTTGGTAGAGGGAGAAAAGCCGCGACCTCAGCCGGCTTGAGCCAAAGGTCCTCGGGGGTGAGTTGGGTGCCTGGCCGAGAACTGCAGGCGAAGAGATGACGGCAGTCATGCGGCAAGACGCCGCAGTCCGGATAGCAGTCGGGTATAGACTGGTCCAATCGGTGTTGATACTGGTGAAGGAGCATGCAGTAGCCACTGCGTAGCTGCGCCAGGTACAGTGAGTCACCCTTGGGCAATTTATTTCGGAGGGGGATAGCCACCCAGAAGGACCGGGGGGGGGGGGGGGAGCTGGATTTTGCGTCTTAAACGACTCTGGTGAAGGCGCTGGTAGCCTGTCTTCATGGGGGAGCCATCAGCGGGTAGATCCGAGAGACAGGAGGCGACAACTGCCTTGTGGAGAGCTCGGATAGACGACTGAACGTTACAGCTAGGCTCAGAAGCGTTGCAACTATGGTGGATCGGATGACCAGGTTGTGAACAGGTCCACCAGAACTGCTGGCCCAAGAGTTTGTTGTGCAGGGCGACTGGCAAGGCAGAAGCCTCTGCATGGAGGTTATCGAAGGGCGACATTTTATAGCAGCCCGTGATCGTGCGGAGGATACTGTTCTGTGCTGACTAAAGGCGGCGGAGGCTGGAGGAGCTGATTTTGGGAGACCAGACTGGTGCCGCATAGGTGAGATGCGACTTGGCCAGCGCTTTGAATATGGTCGCCAGCGTCTCTTTCGAGCAGTCGCAGGATGTGCCGGTGAAATCTTTGAGGACCTTGGTGCATCTGCTCACTTTGTGTGGCTCACTCTTGTTGTGTGGTGTGGCTGTCTGCGGGCTGAGAGTCAGATTTAATGGTTCCTTCTTAATGCGCTTCACGACGCTACCTGTCGGGAGCATACCTACCCAAATGTGCTCTTTGGTACGCATGTTGCTTAGTGTTGATCGCGCCAGCCGTCTGCACCCTCCCCATTTCCGGCCTTCTTGACTCTGTCTTGACAACCAGTTCCCGGTGCGGCAGTGGTCGGAGAGTGTGGGCAGATCCGGCGAATCTGCCTTCACTATAATTGAGCCACAGTCAGCGCATCTGCCTTCCGCTTGCTGAAGCTCGTGGTGGATATTGTCGAAATCGACGGTCGAACTGTCGGTTAGAATAATACTAATGTGAAATACTTGAGACTCGGTCGTTTTTTCACAGTAGACAACGCATGGCAGTCTGTGCGTAGGCATCTTCTGACCGTCAGATAAAATCCAGCTATGTTGACACGCAAAGCTGCAGGTGGCTGAAGTTCATCTAATTTGGTTTTCTTACTGCCAAAAAAGCACGCTTGCAACTGATTTTTCGCTGCTGACTATTTCCATTGAGCACATGTTTGGGGCCGAAAGCTGGGAAACTTAGAAATATAAGCTGTTAGGAGTTGAGCCCGACCAAATGCTAGCAGCATTGTAGGCTCTCCTGAGACGTCCTGCCTGCCACAGTCTCTTTGTGTCTTCGCTCTGTCCGCCTTCATGCGATGACCCTAAAGGCTGAACCGGAGACAGGCACGCGTGTCAAGGCGCCTGCCCCAACTGGTCGCTGTCACTCAAGGGCCCACTTAGAAGCTCCACGGCAAGTGACCTTATTCCGTTGCGCCCAATGAGACCACAAGCGAACGCGCTTGATAATCATTTCTAAGCCACTGTTACCTCTCAGCCAGTGAGTTGCACACACGGACTGCGAGGACACCGCTAGTCCGCTCCCTATTGTCCGGGCGAGCCCCGAAGCGGGGACAATGAGCGCGCTGGATATCAACCAACGACAAAAGCCACCAGAGAAAGCAACTCCAGGTTTGTACACAATAAACCCTCTTCCAGGTGAATTTCGATGTTACGCCCTTCTTCTTGTGTTCTTCCTTGGGGATTCCAAAGGGCGTAACTAGATGGTGACACCATCATCTGTCATCGTTATAACATGAGCCTGTGTGTGTGTTGTAGCCCATAGTTGGATCAGGAATCCCCGCCGGAATCAAACTGCGAGTAGTTAGGAGACGGAGAAAAGCCGCGACGTCGACCGGCTTGAGCCAAAGGTCCGCGGGAGTGAGGTTGGTGCCTGGCCGAGAACTGCAGGCGAACAGATGACGGCAGTCATGCGGCGAGACGCCGCAGTCGGGACAGCAGTCGGGTGTGGATTGGTCGAGCCGGTGTTTGTAGTGGCGAAGCAGCATACAGTAGCCACTGCGTAGCTGCGCCAGAGTACAGCGGGTGATCTTCGGGAGATGTCGTTCCGAGGCCGCCATCGGCGGTGGATAGCCACCCAAAAGGACCGGGGGACGGTAACCTCGTTTCTCCTCGACAACGACTCTCTGGTGGAGAAGCTGGAAGCCTGTCTTAGTGGCAGAGCTATCAACAGGTAGATCCGCGAGAGACGAGGCAACAGCTTCCTTGTGGAGTGCTCGAATAGACAGCCGGACGTTGCGGCAGGGCTCGGGAGCGATGCAACGGTGATGATTGGAATGGCCGGGTTGCGAACAACTCCACCAGACCTGCTGGCTAAGAGAGTGTTGTGATGGGCGACCGGTAGAACAGAAGCCTCCGCACGAAGATGATCTATAGGTGACATTTAATAGCAACCCGTGATCGTGCGGAGGGCAGCGTTCTGTGCTGACTGGAGGCGGCGGAGGCTGGAAGGGCTCATCGTAGGAGACCAGATTGATGCCGCATAAGTAAGGTGCAGCTTAGCCAGCGCCTTGGAAGCAGTAAACAAAGTCTCTTTCGCGCAGTCCCAGGATGTGCCTGCTAGAGCCTTGAGGACCTTAATGCAGCGGCTTACTTTGCTTGCGTTCTCCCTGGCATGGTCTGCGAACGTGAAAAGTGGATCGAAACGCACGCCAAGGCGTTTGGGCTTGCGGACTAGCGGTAAGGACGCACCGTTGACGGTGATGGCCGGGTGACAAGTAAACTCCTTCGGATCAAGCGTGTAAACAGTTACGGACGACTTGGCTGCCGAGATCGTCATTCCGCGCTGGGTGAGGAAGTTTTCGACAACAGGCATGAACTCCGTGAGGAGCTGTGCAATCTGATCGATGTCATGGTGCCGGCAGAAGAACTTAGCATCATCCGCGTAGGATACTACTTGCACAGTTGTCCGGGGAAGTGAGAGCTCTCGCATGTAGATGTTAAAGAGCGTCGGGCTGAGCACAGAGCCTTGAGGGACGCTACAGAACTGCTTACGGGGCTTAGAGAGAGCGCCTCAGAAGAGGACACGATCGTGACGGCCACGGATGTAAGCCGCCAACCATCGGACCAGGCCAGTCTGGACGTTCAACGAGACCAAGTCCTGCAGGAGCTGATCGTGGCGGACGCAGTCAAAGGCTCGTGACAGGTCAATTGAGACTGCCACGGTCCGCGAAGCGGGCTTCTGTTGATTGAAGCCCTCGAGGATAGCGTCGCTGAGCTCGAAAAGCGCCGTTGTAGTTCCACGACCCGATCGGAAACCATGTTGGTGGCAAGATAGTTCCGCCACAGACGTCAGAATTGGATGGATGAGCCGTTCCAGGATCTTCGCCAATGGACTGAGGAGGGCAATTGGACGATAAGAGGTCGCTAGGCAGGGGTCCTTACCCGCTTTGACCAGAGGGATGATGATCGACTGGCGCCAGCAATCAGGGATGATTGAAGTTCCCAGTGAAAGGTTGAAGAGGGCGGCAAGGTAGGCAGCCACCTTCGGGCCGATGTGGCGCACATGGATAGGCGCCAGACCATCTGGTCCTAAGGCTTTCGAAGCTCTCATTTTCTTGACGGCGGTGAGGATGGCATCAGCCGAAAAGGAAATATCTGGGGGCGGGGCTTTATGGAGGAGGCGAAGAAGGGGCGTTGGCTTTTGGGACTGGGCGCCGAGCGGGGTGAGAACAGCTTGTTCATCTTCGCGGCGATCTTACCGTTGTTGGAAATGAACTTACCGTCCCCAAAGCTAATAGACTGGTTTGATGTATCAGCCCGGGGTTTGGTCAGGTTGCGTAAAAGCTTCCAAGTGGCAGCTGAGTTGCCGCTGAAATTACAATCTGAAACTAGTTCATGCCAGCGTTGGCGTTTGCCATCGTTGATAGTCTTAGTGATTAAGCCATTCAGTTCGCCAACGCGCGGGTCACTGGCATCACGCGCTCGTATTTCGTCTCTCTCTCGTTCCAGGCGGGAGGCTTCGGGCGGATAGTTAGGACGAAGAAAGGGAATGCGGCCGTTAGGGATGTGGTGACTTGCTGCTGCCAGGAGTAGTCGACGAAGGGCTCGCTCCGCCATGTGGACACAGGTGGGAGGCGGTAAGCCATCGATCTCGGCTTCGCATTCGGTCGTGAACGCTGCCCAATTGGCTTTCTTGAAATTAATGAAGTGCCGGTTGGGGGCCTTGATACGCTCGGCGGCGGTGGCCAATTCGAGCACAATGGGGAGGTGGTCGCTACCCAGGCTGATTTCCGTCTTCCACATGGTGGAGGCTACCAGACTGAGACTGTCGAGGGAAACATCGGGCGAGCTGGAGGCGCCGTTGGTCGGGAGCCGCGTTTGGCTGTTCTCGTTGAGAGCGGCAAAGGGGGCGTGTTCTATTTCATCAGCCAGAGCTTCTCCTCAGGGGTCGGCTGCCAAGTTAGAGCACCACAGGTCATGGTGAGCGTTGAAGTCACCTAGCACCAGACTGTCTCCAGAAGGTAAGTTGGGAGCGATAGAGGCGGTGAAACCGGGAGAACACCTGGAAGTTGGAGGGATGTACACGTTCACGATGGTTAGCGGTGCCGGGCCAATGTCAAGGGAAATCGCCAGTACTTCCGTGGGATCGGCTCCAAGCAGGGGAAGCTGGTGATGGGCAATGGATTTGTCCACCAGGAAGGCCAAACCTCCGCCTTTGTTGCGGCCGCGGTCGCGACGGACAATCGTGTAATCGGCACAGGAAGGGACGTTAGTGGAGTTAGACCACTTTGTCTCTTGGATAGCCGCCACAGCTATGCTGTGCGAGCGCATGAAGGCCAGGAGCTGGTCAAGCTTCCCAAAGAGGCCGTTGGCGTTGAATTGTAAGATCTTAAGATCAGGTAGTGAGGCAAGGTCGGAGACCAGAGGATTTGGGTTCAGGACTGGACGGGCTGGGGGCATGGACAGGTGGGAGGCAAACATAAACTTATTTCTCAGGAGATTAAAAAGCTGAACAGTCGTCAAACTCGGAAAGTTTTGTTTGAGATTTGATGCCACGAAATCGAAGTCTGTGCCATTAATGTCACTCCTCCTACTGGGTGAGAACCTCGAGGCATCCTGTTCTCTCGTCTGGTTAAGTTTTATTAAGCCGTCTAGAACAGCCTGCGGTCCATTAACAAGTGCAACGACCTACCGTTCCCATACTCCCTAGGGAGAAATTGTGTCTGCACGAGAATCAGTCAGGCTTAAAGGGCTGAGGCCAGCAACATATCCGATGACAGCGAGCATAATTGTCGCTTAATTATTTAGGCCGCAGCGGACTACCAAGCCAACACCGTATCAACTATGACCCCCAGCGGTGGATACGGGAGCTGATAATTATAGTACGCATACAGTCGCGTGGCCACTACGAACTTAAAATACAGTGTACTCCGTGCATACATCAACCTTATCCTCCGATTGATTCGGGCGAAAGGTTCTCCACAGGATCCGAAACGTCAGGCAAATAAACCTCGTGTTCCAGCGATCGCATCTTCTAGTTCTGAGCCCACCTTAAGCATATTCCATTTCGCTGGTATCATCCGTGCTCCGCACAGTAGGATTATTCAAACGTCTGTCGCAATTGTGTTATCTCTATATATCTTTTCCTATTGGATACGTTTTTTTAGCGTCTGTCAGCAGAGGGCAAACCATGTTTTAATCAGCTTCCTGCCCCCTTGTTTCTTTCCCGCAGATGTAATTGAGGAGCAGTTTGACATGGCTTTTTCCAGTCTGCAAGAGGTGGAGCTCAACCTTAAAATCATCCGCGCCACCGCACTGCGATCGCTTTCATTCCTTCGACACCTACGTCGCATCGGCACTGCTCCAAATATGTCTCCAAACGCGTAGGTCTTCCCTGTTCTCCTCTGTTGTTGCCCATACTTTTTGTTCCTCTGCTTTCCAACACTGTTATTAGGAATAATGTGTCATGTACATATCATTTACCGTGACACACACAGACACACGATATTTCGACCATCGATTTCGACGATGTCCATCAGGAGCTTCAGCGCGTTGAGGGCAAACGCGGTGACTCCTGCGGCATTATAGTGAAAATGGACTGACAGTGAATCTGCCCCACTCCCACACCAGAACCCGATATCAAGACAAAAAGGAAGAAGACTGAAGATTGGGGAGGGCGCAGGTGGCTGGCGCGACCAAAACTCAAAACGCCTGCCAGCAGTAGTCTTCGCTAGGTAGGCTCCTGCCTGGTAGCGCCAAAATCAAGATTTGCGTGCGAAGACGGCCCAGTGACGAAACCACCAGAATATGGAGCAGGATTGCCAGCATCCTCTACCGTGGGGACAAACAGAACACTATCTGCTGTAAAGCCAAGTAAAAATCCACACGGAGGGCCAAAAAACGAACAGAGAAAAAGTGATCGGCCAAAGACCAACATGTACAGCTGCAACTTTAAATTTTCTGATCAATAAAGTCAGTATACGCTTCAAAAAAGGACAGCTGGCCCAGCTGTCCGAAATGTCAGCAAACAAACAAATCTATTCCGGTGAACAAAACATGAACTATAATTCTTAATTTCGATAGACTTGAATCAGATGGGTTCCATGAAGTAGGTCAAAAGCAGCAGAAGAAGCTGCGATCGCTAGATCAAAAAACTTATTGGCCTGACATTTTGAATTGTCATTGGAACCTATCATCAGAGGCAGTCAGAGGAAAGGCCAACAGACGCGAAAGGTGCGTAGAATTTATAGGCCATAATTGCCTGGCAATCAAATGCCTATACCCAACTTGCCTTGTCCATCAATAGATTATTGTCGAGCTGCATCGCTGACCTGCAGAAGGCGCACTCCCTGGGGAATTAATGACCGAATTGAATTGAACCCGCGTGGTTTGAATTTTGAACAAAACTAAGGCGTTATATTTCAAGTTCTAAACCGATAGATACCGTCTTTGCACAAAAATTAGATAAAAAAACACATTGTTTTTAACGATCCTCCGTCCAATTTCCTTCGATACCCCCACTGCTCGACGAGGAAATTTTCTCCAAATTGGGCATCTCGCTGGAAATATTGACTCGGCCTACATAGCTTACTTGTCCCAATCAATCTTGTCAGGGTTCTGAGGAGTATCCACGGACAGGCTGTCGTTATATTTTTTTATACTGGTGTTTATAATTACTAGAAGATTATAATTATCTAATTGAAGTCCACCCTATCGTTTGTTATCTTGCTCTTTTCAACCCAAATTAGTTCCAGTTGGCAACTATTAGACTACACTATCTCGGTGTATAATTGCTAGAAGACTTTATTTATATAACTAAAGGCCACCCTATCGTTTATCTTTCTTGCTCTACTATAGCTCCTAGTAGTAACTTTAAGACTAGATTATCTCGGTTGCTGCTACGTCTAGTCTGACCAAGGCCACAATAGTTTCTTAGCATAACCTTTTAGCCTAAAGTTATAGTATGCGAAACGTAGAAATTCACGACTCAACTGTCCCGGGTGGAAAAAAATTCCTTTCCAGAGCCGGCGTCGATTCCCCATCTTGCGACTTAGAGAGCGAGCGTCGAAGCCGCTCGGCCACTGAAACCCAGCTACGCGAGTTACAGAAAGTTAAGTGCATTGACAGGGTTGACACGATAAATTCCGCCAACGAACTCTTCGACCAAACTGTCCCGTGCGAAAAACAGTGTGACGGGTCATATACCGCACGCAGTTCAGAGGAAGGGGGGGCAGAACCTTTCATAAGAGGTAGACAATTTTAGCGGGGTCTGGCAGGGAGTCAATGAAATCAGACGTTGAGTATTTCCAAGTTCTTCAAATGGAAATAACATACCTTCTTCCTTCGTTCTCTCTTACGAAAATTCACTTATCTCTTAACCCATTTTCATTTTTACAGGACCGTTTTGGAGGTTCGCGGCAATGATAATCTGCGTGAACTCTGGTCCCCCCGCTCAAACGACTCTGCAGGCACGAGCAGGGGCCTACAGGTTGTTTCCGGCGGCCTAGTGCATTTCATTCTCAATCGCCAACTCTGCCCTCAGCGTGTATTTGAGCTGCGCAAATCAGGTGCCCTCATTCTGCCTGGCGGTCGAGACTTTCATTCTCAGGAACGCGAACTAGCTGAGACCACCAATGGAAAATTCGCAATGTGTAAGTCAATTTCTTTGTTATCCAACGTTGTCAGGGGGAACTTTGTAATCATCTGTTGTAATTGTTGCCAAGGCCGAGATGTCACCGCGTAATGGGGCCTTGATTGAACCCCCAAGGAAGAACGCAGTAAGAAGGGACTGAAACGCAGAAGTCTTTTAGCGTACTAAGTACGACATATTTAAGGTAAATAAACGCTTCTATAGCCATGTCCATCAGCCAATTAGATACTGTCTTCGTGGGAGTGGTGACTTGATTGGCTTGTGACTCATCCGGCTAGCTTGTAAGAATCCCAACCTGGCTGGAACTTCAAATTAAATTAAAATTATTATTTGACTGCCAGCTTACGTGCGCCGCGTGTATGCGGGTCGATAGCCTGGAGTGAGCGCGACTCGCTAAGGCTGCCTGCTCCCGCTTCTGTTAGGGTGACTCCTAACACCATTCACCTCATTCTCCCTTTCTGGTCTCAGAATTTTTTTATTAAAACCCCCCTTCCCAGTAAAGCCAACTAGAGATGTGTTCGAGCGTAGAAGTTAAGTCGGCCTTTTTTGTCCGCCACTTGCACTTGACACATCACCTGACGCCACTAAAATACGAATTATCACGAGACCTCATTGAGGAAAAGCGATCGCGATCGCGACCGGGTTCCTAGTCTCTGGGCCGTCGATTGTGCATAAGTGAATTGGTTATTCTCTAACTCACTGTTTTTCGAGATCATGGTAACTCAACAGCTCGTTATTTTTTTCACCCTGAAGTCGTTTTCTCATGAGTGATATAACTCTTAGCTTTCCCATCGTTTACTATTGCCAGGATTGGGTTCAGCTAGTTACACGTGCAGTACGCATGCAATGTGTTAAGAGCTCGGCCAGCAACTGTACTTGAAATTGATCCGATTAGCTCCTGTTGTTGGATGAATCGGCTTCACAGATGTCATGGATAGCGGCGGCCTACTGGCGGCGATCGGAAACCAGCTCCTTGCAGATGGTAACCCATTGTTTGTCCCAGTGTCGCAAACCGTAAAGGGTTACGAGGCCCATCTGCTAGACGTCCAACTTGACGGTGTTGAGCCATGTCTTCAGTTGACCGCCATGTTGGTATCTCCACTTTGCACTACCAGGGGGGTTCACGACCAATCCACAGAGATCCATCGATGGCCAAACTATTGCAATCGGCGATGCTGAATGCACGAGGCTAGACTTGGTCGTTTGAAACATCTGCGGTATAGCTCGACGTTGGAAATTAGATCCTGCCCAAAGACACTTAAGAGGCATCGAAGACACCAACGGTCAAAAACTTCGAGCGCTAGGATGTCTGCCTTTCTCACTGGCCATGCTTCGCAGGTATATCCTAACACCGGTCTGATTGATGCTTTGCGTATCAGCGAATTAGTGCGTAAGCTGATGTCTAAGCGAGGCCCGAGTGGTCTGGCTAGCAGTCTAAATGCATTTTTAACCAGCAGCCTTACGGCAGGGGAACGCTGCCAGGACCGGTGTGTCCCGCAACCGATTGATGGACCTGTGGGATACGAAGTAGTCCGGCCAACTAATAAAAGATAGAACCTATCCCAATAGTTGTAAACTAGTCGATATGATAAGGCGTGGAAGGCCAGTGTATTATAGATAATGTAATTAAGTGTAAAAACGAGTAGAATATGAGTAATGGGTGAGTGACTCTCAGACGAGTGCAGTCCAGCCATGTGCAGGCCGAATCCAAAGTTCAATTCCCGCGGGTGTAGTCGCCAGGTCCGGACGTCTGCATCCGAGCGTGAGGTCGTCGGCTCCAGGAGTGTCTGAGCGAAAGCAGTCACCACATTAGGGTCTTTTATGAACTGACCTTGGGAAGTGATTGCTCAGTTAGCACAGACAGACGTCCGCAACCTTAACCGGAGCTTTGAAATCGCTTGGGGCGCATATGCTGATGGATACGAGAGCCAGACATGCGGGACATGCCTCAGACGAGTGCGAGCAAGGTATGGCTTAGAATTGGAGGTCACTAATAATAATAATAATTTGTATATTTAAGGCCTGCCAATACAGTTTTTCCTAATCTAAACTGGAAAGACAGAAAACCCTTAGCCCAATAGTTGGAGCTTTAGACCTCAGATCAACAGGCCGCTGCACCACCCGCGATTGGATATGGCTAGCTGATGACGGCTTATAAGTAGGAAGTGGCCATTTCAGTCTCTATCTCTTGCCGTTGTCGGCAATTTTCATCTCAATACGATATCTTCAGGGATCAACTGTTCCAAAGTAATTTTCTACCAAATAAGTACAAATTGGATGTTTTTAAAAAAATATGATGGGATATTTTCAGATATTAAAAATTAATGTGAAAATCGCCCCTAAGTAGGTAGCTCTTTTTCATGGTGTCGTCTGTGCAGGCGTCCGAAAAGAAGCTTTTTCAAAAATGGCGGCTTGTCGTGATTTAAAAATCCCACTGAAACAATCCTTTCCAACATTTCGTGAAAGAGAGAGGCCAGCTATTGTAAGTGCCCCTCATGGCCGGTCTAGTCGGAAAGCACTATTGCTGGAAAGGGGACAATTAAGATTGATAAAACAAGAGGGAGTGTTTACAATTAGGAGTAAATTTCCAGAGCCGGCGTTTGGAGAAGCCATTCCGGCTACCCATCTGCAGAAACCGGAGAGCATTGAATGAAGACATTATTATCTAGCACACTTTGTCTGATGTCAACATCACTAATGTCGACTGTATTGTCGAAACGAATACCCTGTTTCACCGTTGTTGACTGCTGCCATAACTGGCACAGTTTGCAGCACAGCCTACTCTCTGCAGATCTGTTACCAAAGTCACTAATCGAAACTTCAGACCCCAAACACACCTCTGACGGTGAATTCGCTCCCCCACCTGCAAACTTTCCCTCATTTTGGCATCTCAACGGTACTATAACTATGCCATGGCACTGTCAGTAGGGTGATTCATTCAGAAAATACACTGTACCCTGCAGTTTCAAAAATTTCCAATTTGACAATTCGACCGCCGATTCCGACGATGCCCACCCTGCGCTCCACGGCAGGGTGGTGCACCGACGGTGGCTAGTATTCAGTGGTGGTAGAAGAAGAAGAGGATGCGACCACTGGAACGAGAGTTTTATTGTCCTGACGTGTTTGGTAATTGCGCGACATTTATGTTCGCTGTCATCAGATTTATTGTTTGGCCCGGCCCTTCCCATGTGGAGATGCGACCACTGGAACAAGGGTTTTATTTTCCTAACGTTGGATTTACGCATAGGCCAGAAGCAACCATCAGGCGTCGGGTCATGAGACCGAAAGACCTACTGCCACGGCAGGAAACACCTGAAGTCGTTTACCGGATCAGGTGCAGTTATGGACAAACCAGCTATGTCGAAGAAGCGTGGACGCGAATGCCCGAGCATGCAGCGGTGGTGAGGAAGAAAGATGCCCACTCGCAGGTTGCAGTTCACTCGACGGGACACGGCCATATTTTCATGTTTGATAAGGCCGAACTCTTCACAAGAGGTGACAACCGTATGAGCCGCAAGCGGCTCGAGTTACGTTTTTTAGGCCCCAATGCATCAACAAGCGGGGTACGATTTGCGTTACCATGCGGCGTACTGAGACGTTAACTGAGCAAGAGAATCAGTCACGTGGGAAGGTCCGGGCTAAATAACATTAACTCTGACGACAGCGAGCATAATTGTTGCGCCATTACTAAGCCCGCATCCGACACGGAGAAGGGCATCGCGGCATTTAATGAGTCAAACGCCAAGTTTCGAGCCATCACAACTACAGGAGTGGATAATTATAGTATGCACGCGGATGATCGCTACGAACTATAAATAGTGTACCATCTTTGCATGTTTCACCCCTATCTGCGCATGACTCAGACTATCCTACCATGCCCTATGGTAAAGGATTCTTGACAGAATTCGAATCAGATAGAGGTAGGAATACAGACTGCTGCATTAAAGGAACTACTACTAAAATGCACATTGCATGTGCAGTTCCTTTTTGATTACCACCTATATAGACGGCGTCGCTTTGGGCTCGCCTCTCGGACCTTTCTTGGCTTACATCTTCATGGGCAAGCTGGAGAAATCGCAACCCAGTGACCAGATCCATGGTTAAAAAACTATGGTTGATGAATGAACGCAGGTGTTTCACCGATCTAGTCAAGGAACAATGTTGATATGTTGATGACGTCTTCGCCATCGCCCCAGCAGAAACCGACGTAAATGCGTTTCTAAGTATTGTTAATCAAGCACACCCCTCCATTAAGTTCACCTTGGACGTGGAGACGGCAGGTTCGCTTCCCGTCTTGGGTGTCCTCCTAAGTCGAGGACCTGACGGTAGCGTCCGACGGAGCGTTTATCGTAAGAAAACCTGGTCAGGATAGTACCCGCACTTAAACAGTTTTGTACCCATCCAACAGAAGCGTAACTTGATCCGCTGTTTAACGCAAAGAGCCAGAAAAATCTGTTCAGCAGACACTATTGAAATGGAGCTCCAGAAACTCCAGCAAGCGAACTTCTCAGCAGACGTCTCAACCAAGCCGTAGCACGAACCTTCCCAGCAGCGAACGTTCGGATGCCATTCTCAGAAAACCCGGTCCTGCAAGGCGAAGGTAAAGATAGCCTGCAAAGTCATACCACTTCTATGTGCATATACTCATTCACTTGTTCCTGTGGAGCAGGCTATATCGGTCGCACGAGTCAAAAAGAATACGGGAGCACCTCCCGGCATGACTGGCCAAAGGCTAAGTCAAAAGCATCAATAGATCTATCCTTGCCCACATGTTTGACTCCGTACATCGTGTGGACGCCAGCGAAGCCTTCACGGTAATTTACAAGGTGTCGCCAAATTACTGAAAGTCCCTCCCCCACCTTCCCCCCATCCCTTGTCCGGACTCGTCAAACTCTCATCAACTTGCAACCAGCTGATTACTATCAAACCCAAACCCCTTCCCTCATCCCCATGACTTATTCGTGTTTTGTCATAACATACTTACCAGCATATTACTTTGTACCCCCTCCCTATCTAAATGTAACGGCCCGAAGAGATTTTATCGAAAGCTACGTATGCTCGCCAAATACTCTTCAGAATCCGAAACGTCAGGAAAACAAAAGTCTTGTGCCATTGGTCGCATCTTCTTCTGGTAGAAGACTTGCATAGGATCTGCCACACAGTCCCCCTCTCCCCCCCCCACGCCACCCGTCCGTTCTAGGCGTCAAGAGACAGAGCGTGAAGAAGACCGGAAGCGGGATCTGGTGCAGGTAGCCGGAGTTGCGCCATGCCTGACTTTGATGCCACGGGTGGCTGTTGCCTGAGTTTGCACCTACGCCTGCCACCATCAACCCGTAAATAAATGGGGCCATAAAATATTCCCCTTTTTATGCTAAAAACCTTGGTCTCTCTCTCTCTCTCTCAAACCTAAAGAAAGGCAACTCCAGTGGACGGCAAACATGATGCCGTATTGCGTTTGCAGTGGAACCTATTTTGCCAGGGATAACCGTGGCGCAGCCATTTAAATAACGTAAAGCCTCTACCCTCGCCAAGGCAACAGTAGTTAATGTAGCCTCACTCATGTACCCCTAGTCCCAGTATTTTGTCCTGCAAAAACGGCGGTTATAGAGTTTTGGAAGGTGGGGAAATAGAATAGACAGACAAGGCCATTTTTAGAGGTTAGTGTAGTGTAAAAATTTAGTTGAATTTGCTTCCCGCGGCCGCTGGGAGTAAGTTGTTTTGCATGTAAATTGAAGATGTGCGTGGCGCTTGGCGCCGTGGACCATACTTATCTATCTATAGAACGGTAAGTTGAACCTCAGGTAGGTTGAAATAGACCTCCTAGTCATCATTTCAATTTTTCGGGAAATTCAAGAAACCTGCAGTTTGATAATCGGGTTTTTCGGCAATAAGTTACACGATAATATAGATTAGGAAAATCTATAGATATAAATCAACAGCACTTTTAAATACGCCAACACACTACTCCAAAGGCATGCGCAGAGGGGTGTTAGCCACAGCAGAAGCAGTGGCAATTCGGCTAGCAAAACCCATTATATGCTGTCAAAAGGCGCTGGTTCAAGCCATCGGCCTCCCTTGGCCGACAGCACGCAAAAATCAAGCACCTACTGAAGCCAAAGAAGAAAAAGCTACGGAGAGTAGTCAAGCGCAAGCTGCGCGGCTGACATACAGAACTCAATCCGCGGACCGCGAGAACATCCCCCCCTGTCTCATCTGGGCATGGCAACCAGCTTTCTACTCGCGCAGGTGCCCGCGTTCAAGAGACGAGGGAATACTCAGCTGCTTAATTACCCTCCCCCCTCCCTTAATTTGACGATTATATAATCGCTGTGATTAATTGACCAATTTTATTCCCCATGGCCTGACGATGAATGACCGAAAAGGATCGTTTGTAAACACGACTTTTCAATCGTTGAAATGGGAATTTTCGCTGCACTTATAAATACAGTAAAATAGAAATGAATTTAGCATTTATTAAAGTATATTCCACTGCCTATCCTCATTTCCCACCCGTAAAACCCGATAAGCACCGTTTTCGTAGGAAAACACGCAAGTTGTAGGGACTACTGAGTGGGGCTACATAAGTTACCGTTGCCCTCGCTAACATTACGAGGGTATGGATGTCCATTTCTGTCGTATATGAAACTTCAGAGGCGCGAACTGTGGCCACCCGCTTTAGTCGCTGAGCAACCTGCTAAAGCTATTGCTGCATCGCCGCCGCCGCCTCCCCCACCAGAAGAAGCAGACGCGCCAGCCAAAACCTTCTTTTTTCGCGCTCTGCTGTCTCTATCCGCGTGCGCAGCAGCAGGCTAAAGCTATTTTTAACGCTGACCTTTTTCTCAGTTTCCCACTGAGACGCTGGCTTGCCCCGCCCAGGTATGCAATCAAGCCTTTTACTCCCTTGCCGGCTGGTCTTGGGTAGACGATGAGAAGGAGCAACTGATTCTCACCCCCCTCCTAATGGGCCTTTCAAATTCATTAATCACAGTAGCTCCCCCATCTCATTAAATGTGGACCGAAATCCTGAAATGTGCTTTCCATTCAGACAACTGACTTCCTGCTAATACAAGCCATCATACTGACAACGAATCAGCGCACAAAAGCATTTATCGATTTTTCTATACGTTTAAATTTTACAGCAGAACCCTGTGCACACACACAAACTGTTTCCGCTACTGTTCTGTGAGTATGTATCTGATGATGAACCCGCGACTGATTTCGAAACGTTAGACAAATGAACATCGTCGCAGCGATCTAGTCGTCTTCTACTTCTCAATTTTATTCCTTTCGTAGGAATACATTATCGATTATCCTGCAGTCAAGATTCATGATATTTAATTCGTGGCAGTGTCATCTTTTGAGCGAGCTTCCTTCTGACGTCCGGCTTGTAGAAAGCATTCTCTGTAAACCAAGTGCTACTCAGGTAGTGTGTATATCTTTCTCATTGATTTTTTTGCCGTTATCAGTTCAAGTCTGTTTTTTTTGGAAAACGAAGTGAATCAAAACATGTTGTAGCAGCTTACGTCTTCTTCCAATTGCGTACTTAAAAAAGCAGACTGTTTCGGTTTTAAAGAAGTTAATAAATAGGAATTTTTTGAAACTGTGAAATTTTATTTCATAACAGGTCGTATCCGTTATTTTGTTAAAGTAGCCTTTCAAGTATATAACATGTTCTATCTCCACTGCAAAATTCTATGAAAATTTGCTGATCTCTTACTCATAGTGTAGGGAAATATGGGTTTTTTCTTAGGGAGAATTTATACAGCTATGTCCCTATCTGACTGCTTGTGCGGGCTCTAATTATGAGCTCCTGGGCAACGCGTAACTTAATTCTTCATCCACCAGATCGGGGAAGCCCATATATTCATCATATTCCTGATTTCAACGGACAAATGAACAAGCCCGTGGTGCAGCGGTAAACTCAATAACCATAGGTCCCGGGTTCGAATCTCGGGGTTTCCAATCCTCGAGATTGGGTATGGCTGGCTGATGACGGCTAACAAGCCAGAAATGGCCATTCCGGTCACCCTTCGCTTTGTTTCATAGTCGCTATGTGACTGCCTGTGCGGACTCTAATTGTGAACTTCAGGACGAAGTGAAACTTAATTGTTCTTCCTTTCAGATCGGCGAAGTCCATATATTCATAAAGTACGCGCCAGAATTAATGCAAAATGCCGACATATGCGAAAGATTGATACTCTTTCACTAATCAGCATTGGCTCAGGTTGTGATACTGATTGTCATGTAGTATATCCTGAAGTTGTTTCAGTCATGATAGGATGTGGGCTTTTTAACGAGCTTCGTTCTGACTATCAGCAAAAAGTATATATTGTTAAAACTGGCTACTTAAGTAGTATGTCTTTTACCATTTATTTTAATGGCCTTTATAAATTTAAATATATTTTATGGAAAACATATGCGCAAAAAATTATTTCTTGTACTCGTTTGATAGCAAATTATGCGTACTTAAAATTTTATCCTCAAAGAAAGGGTAGCGTTTGGTTTTAAAAAATATTTCTTGTTATAAGCTTTTTTACAATTGTGAGGTGTTTATTCATAATGCATTGTAACCGTCAATTTATTAATGCTGCCTATACTGCATAAAATATGTTCAACATCTATTTTATGACAACTGTGTGGCGCCTTCCTCAAACTGTAGGCGAAAACGTCTTCTTCCTTAAACAGGATGTACACAGTGCGCTGATCTTAAACGTTGTATTCGAGTGTAACAGTCAGTAGGTTTAAAAATTATTCGGCCATTGAGAACCTTTTTAAAACCGAAAGATACCCTTTTTTGAGTATAACAATAAAAGAAGGCCCGATTTTCTATCAGCCAAGTACAAAAAATAATTGTTTCTTGTATGTTTTACATAAAACATATTTTAAGTTATGAAGGCAGTCAAAATAAATGATAAAAAGGCATACTGCTTAAGAAGTAACTCTTTACAGTACATACGTTTTGCTAGTGGCCAGAACGAAGCTCGTTAAAAGGCTCGCATTCTATCATAACTGAAATAACTTCAGAATAGACCTCGCGATAATCAGTATCACAACCTGAGTCAATGCCGATTAGTGAAAGAGTATCAATCTGTCGCATACATCGGCATGTTTCACGAATTCTGGCGCGTACTGTATAGCAATTAGTTTAAAAACCTTCAAGAGAAGCGGAACGGCTGGTAGGATTTAAAATTCTAATTACCATGAGCAATATTTTAGTACACATATTCAAATTTATAAGGACAAATAAATAAATGCGAAAAGGGCAGATCATATAAGCAGCTATTTTTTAAAGAACATAATTCTAGCAGAGACTCAATAAAATCGTTTAGAAGTCGGTGTATTGCCGTGATTGCAATGCTTTGAGATTAAGTTTTGCTGTTCGAATCGAAAGATCATTTTAGAATTTCAGTACTTGGTTCTCAAAATGGAGAATCTACTGTAGTATTAGATTTTGTTGCGTAAGTTTTGCCTCATTGACCTTGCAATAACAGTTCATTGTATTTTACGAAAATTCTTAGAAGAATTGGCACTTGACTTTGTAGTGACACGTCGAGGGATTCGCATTCCCGCACTTATTACACCGAGCTTACCACTGGAGCTCACTTTAGGCTCGCAAATGATTCTTGTGTGTGGTCTTGACTCTCTAGACCTATATTTACCACCCAGGACGTAACTCGAGAGCATCCCTTTTCAGGAATATTAAACATTTTGTACCCTGCACGCCACTTCTTACCGTGTGTGCTTTTTAGTGGAATTATTTCGCAAATTTTCCGAGTTTTGTCTTTTACCCATGAAGGCGACGGCTACTAGCAATGGCGCCCTAGATGTTTAGGTCTCGGTCAAAATTACTTTTGTCACTGAATTCAAGGAACTCATACCGATTTTAGGAAGAAGCGCGTTACCAAAAAAGACAAAGGGGACAGGAATAGCCATTTCTGGCTTATCAGTCGTCGTCAGCCAACCCCAACCCCAGGGTTGGCCGTTCCCGAACCCTGATGCTCGAACCCGCGGCCTTCTTAGGTAGGAGTCCAACGCTCCAACTTCTACGCCACGGGCTCCTTGCTTTGCCAGTTTCGATTGGGAGTATACTCAATTGATAAGAAGACGACTCGATCGCTGGGAAAATACTTTAATGCGCCTGACGTTTCGACACCCGTCGCAGATACATCATCCGAGACTCAAGCGGAAAATGGTAGCAAAAGCGGGTGCTATCTGTTTTCTGATAGTATGTACAATGATATGTGTGTGAGAGAGAGAGTGAGGTCGACCTCGGCGCGCTTCTTCCCTCACTATAATAAATCTGAATGCATCTGAATCTATCACGGCACGCTAAAAGCCGTGGCTTGGAGGGTCTGCCAACTGACGGGAAAACTCGGGCCCCACGTAGCTGCTCCTCCTATACGAGTGTGTCTGTGTGTGCGTACGGGAGGAGAGGGAGGACTGAGAGTCATCCTGCAAAGGCTCCCTCTTAATGTGGCCTTTATGGCGCTCCCGCGCAGTCGGGAGTATACCTAGCGAGGTGGCTGTGTCAAGTGTGCGCGTGCTCAGTGCTTATCGCGCCAGCCATTTACACCCTCCCTCATCCCCGGTCTTATTGACTTTGTCTTTACACCGGATACGGAGGTGAGAGTGGCGAGCGAGTGGGGAGATTCTCTGCAAGTCTGCCTAAACTCCTGTTTTTCTCTCGCACGAGTTCTCTGCGTTGCTCCTGCTTGCTGTCGCTTTCGTGTTGCTTGCCCAGCTTGCCTCTGTGTACGCTGCGGCTTGCTTCAGCGTTTGCTGCCGCTTGTTGGAGCGCGTGGTGCCCATCGTTGAAACCGACGGGGGAACTGTCGTGTGTGTGTGTATGTGTGTGTGTGTGTGTCGTAACCCATTATTGAATCAGGAATCCCCGTCGGGATCCAAACTGGGAGTAGATGGGAGGCGGAGAAAAGCGGAGACCTCGACCGGTTTGAGCCAAAGGTCCGCGAGAGTGGTAGACAAGTGCAATGGTAAGGGCGTCGGACTGCTAACTAAGAAGGTCGTGGGTTCGGGCCTCAGGGGAGGCTACCCTTGGAGATGCGTATGACTGGCTGATGACGGCTAATAAACCAGAAATGATCATTTCAGTCTCTTTTGTCTCTTTCAGTCATGTCTCTCTGCCTGTAGTATATGCTAACCGTTGAGAGGCTGCTCAGTAGCGAACATCAAGCCACAATGGGACTATCGGCGAGCGTCTGTTTACCATCAAACTGATTGTAGTTAAACTTTAATCCCCATGTAGACTAGAAAACGGATAAACAGCTTTTTACTGAACTCTGTTTATTGGAAGTCTGCAAGAACAGTTTCCACTATTAAATAGACGTGACAGGAGGATTCAGTGTATAGCCTGTATCACAAGACGTCTGGTTAGAAGGCTGCAATGTGCATTGCTCGCAGTCATCCGATTTGACCGTTGTTTAGCAGCTGCCATCCGCTGTCATTCTCTCCGCTCTCTCCTTAAAGCCTAAATTATCTCCATGTGGGTGCTCTGAGTCTCGTTTTTCGATATTTTGATATGCCTAAATTGAAGTATTGTTTCCCCGGAAAAAAAAATAGAAAAAAAGGCAAGTAATACCACGAGACTAGGAGAATTTATTGACGTCATATAATCCCACGACCTCTTATTCAACTGCAAACGGTCCTTGCCTATTGACAGTTCGTGAGTTTATATGACATCAATAAATTCTCCTAGTCTCGTGGTATTACTTGCTTTTTTCATTCTCTTTTTATTCTACTTTCTGAATGCTCACCACTTAACTCCCCTGATGTGCGAACCTTTTTGTCGGCATAAGATACAGCCTGTAACTGGGCGTCCGATTTATGGATCGCTAGTAGGTGTTTTATCATAATCTCATTTGAGAAGAAGACGACTCGATCGCTGGGTCAGTACTTGTTAATACTGCTGTTTTTTCACCTGAATAGACGTACCCGAGGTCAAGAGTTATGTCAAAGGACACTCAGATAACTCGGATATTCTTTATATGTCAAGTGACAGTCAGGATAACTCGGTGTGTGGTTCGACAAAAAATAGACAGTAAGGTTAAGAGTGCATGATGGGTAGAAAAATGCGAAATAGAAAACGAAAGGAGGGTGGACTTACAGTCGAGGTGCTTAGAATAGCAGCCGTGTGAATGACTCAGACGAGTTGCTGACAGTTTATACGGGAATAAGCACACGCGGCTGGAACACAAAGGACGAGGGAACAAATAAGGACACTGGACTGAAAATTGCGGCGTGTCCACGAATGAGACGGCACTCATCGAGGTCAAGGTGTCTAGACATGGGGCATAGGGTATAGAACATCGGTGGCTAACTAAACGGGTTTAAGGACACTGCTTCGGCCAAGTGGGCCAACTCCTAACCTGCGAATAAATCCGAATATGGCATTGACATGATAAATGTCTCAATGCTTTTGTTCCCCTGACGTTTCGTGATCCGAAGCGGATTCGTCACCAGAGACATAATCTTATTTATGTTTTTACCACCTTTCTCGAGCGAAGTTGTATTTTGCACAACTGCATCATAGACGGTAGGTAGAGGAATTGGCCTCTTTTATTTCGTTTCCGCTAGTCCGGTTGGTGTGTGGAAAAAGGCCAACTGCGGTGTCTGCGAAGTGGTCCGCCACTACATAGGCTTGCTACGTTTCTAAGCTCTTTCTCATTGTAATCATGCATTTCTCCCAACGTTTGTCTTACTGCCTTTTTGACACTTTGGAGAAGATAGTTGAGGAATTCATCATCTTTCTTAATTCCGCCATACCCTCTACCCTACCCTTGCATTCCTCCTCAAGGCGACCGAACGGATCTGCCGTTGATTCTGACTAACGTCAGCTCCACTTCGGTGACCATTCTCTGGCCGCGACTCTTTCATACCACAAACGCCGCGCAGCCGACCTCGGATGTGGCGCTGGTCTTCTTTCAGTCAACGTGAGTGCTACTCTACATCTTCAATGCTTGTCCGATTTAAGTTTTACTTTTTATTTTTTCATACACTATTGTCTGCCCCTGGCGATGAGGCATCTAGTGCCAGAGGGGGGGGGAAGGGGGCGTCAAGCAAATGTTTCTAGCTCTTTGCGTTAAGCAGCGAACTAGATTTTGCTTCTTTTGGAGGGGTACGAAACTGCTAAAGTTCGTCTATTGTCCAGACCAGGCTTTCTTTCTAAACACACTCTTTCGGACGCTACCGTCGGGTCTACGACTAAGGAGGACGTCCAAGAAGGGGAGAGAACCTGCTGTTTCCATCTCCAACGTGAACTCTATACATGGATGGGCTTGTTTGACCGCGCTTATCATTGCGTCTCTATCGGTTTCTTTTCATATTGAGCAATTAACTACAAATACGAATAACCACGAATGCACTTAAGGAACTACTAATTAAGTGCACACTGAACGCGCATTTTCTTTTTGACGGCCAAATATACAGACAAATAGATGGCGTTGCCATGGGCTCGCCTCTGGGACCACTTTTGGCTGAAATATTTATAAGCAAGCGGGAAGAACATCAACTAAGCGATCAGATCCACAAGTTGAAGCACTACGGTCGCTGTGTGCATGATATCTTCGTGATCGCCACAAACGAAACCGCTAGAGACGCGCTCTTAAGCGCGGTCAATCAAGCCCATTCTTCCATACAGTTCACATTGGAGTTGGAAACAGCAGGTTCTCTTTCCTTCCGGAACGTTCTGCTTCGTCGTAGACCCAATGGTAGCGTCCGAAGGAGCGTGTCTAGAAACAAAACCTGGTCTGGACAATATACGAACTTAAACAGTTTCGTACCTCTCCAACAGAAGCGAAATCTAGTTCGCTGCTTAACGCAAAGAGCTAGGAAAATTTGCTCTGAAGACACTATTGAAGAGGAACTCAAGAAAATCCAGGACTTACTCCGTGAGAACGGATATCCTGAGAAGTTCATTACCAAGAATATGGCTACTAAAGAAATGAAACCCACAACACCCAACAACATGATTTCTCAAAGTGCCCTTTCGAGGAGACGCGACAGGTAAACTCCTAAAGAGACGCCTTGACGAGGCCGTGTCACGAACTTTCCCAGCAGCGAGAGTTCGGGTACTATTTTCAACTAACCCAGTCTTCCATGGGGAAGGTAAGGACAGGTTACCGACTCAGACCACCTCCATGTGTATCTACTCCTTTGCTTGCTCCTGTGGAGCAAAACAATATTGGTCGCACAAGTCGGCGCCTATCCAAAAGAATAAAGGAACACCTCCCGCAATGGCTAAGGGTGAATTCAATACCAACAGAACCATCAACAGGCCTATTCTAGCGCAACTGGTGGATTCCGTACATCACGTGGACCCCAACGAAGCCTTTAAGGTGATCTACAAGGTCCCACCAAGCTACCCTAAGTCACTGGTCCAGCGACTGTTGGCAACAGCAGAAGCAACTGCTATCCGGTTGAGGAAGCCAATTTTGTGCGCGCAGAAGAACCTGCTGCAAGCCCCAAGCTTAGCATCGCCAACGGCCACCTAGCTACCGGCATTTCCCCAAGCCTCCTCTCCTCTTCCACCACCCCCCCCTTCTCCCTAACCTTACCGCTTAATTAGCCGCCTGTTACTACCCCACCCCCTTCTCTATCCCCCGGACTAATTTGCCTGTAACGTTGAACGTAATTTGCCTACAATTTTATCTTTTACGCTTTACCCCCTCCCATATAAATGCAATGGCCTGATGCGAATTTATTGAAAGTATACATATGCTCGCCAATTAATCTTCGGATCTCTGTGATGGGAATTTTCGCAACCCTTTTAGGGAACAGCAAACTGACTGCCCAAGCAGGATTTCCTAAACAATCACCTAGAATCCACCAGAATGACTACCAGGCTGACTTAATTTGGGCTACATAAATTAAGCAAATCTGCCAAAACCCCCTAACTATTGTTCGTTCGTCAATTTTTGTAGTTTTCGGTATCGTAAGTTGGCTGATTGGGCCCGCAGAGTGCTTTTACGGGGCGCTCAGGTACTGAGGCATTGATCAGCTTCTTCGATACATCCGACCATAGTTTTAAACTGGTTGATAACACTCCCTCTGTGAACGAATCGAATTCGTCGTTGACCTATATAATCCCTGCCACACCTCCCGCGACGACAGCGATGAGAGGATAATTATCTCTCTCTCTCTCTCTCTCTCTCTCTCTCTCAGTGCCACCAAGAGTGGGAACCCTCCCGAAACACCGTAAACCACCCTCACCATCACCACCAGGATATTCAGGAAAGAATTCTGAGGTGGTTTTGACATGTTCTTCGTCATTAACCTGAGGAGCTAAGTGCTGCTGCCATCGACTTGAAACCGTTACCTAATTGAAAACGTCGAAGAAGGGTTCAACTGAAAACTGACTTAGTCCGTCAGGACATGGAAGTGGTCCTTGCACCTTCGGTATGCGGTCTCTGGCGCTGGAGTAGAGGTTGGGTAGAGCTATCCAGATCCGCTGCCGCCAATCCTCTCACATGGAGAGTTACCGTCGGTGACATCATTGAGGCCGGCTAGATTAGTCATGATCGCAGCCGCAACCACTACAAGTAAGTACAACCCAGCACAATATCCACACGCCATGCCCAATCGACAACCCTGCCATCCTCCGCACTATCTACCTCGTGTTCAAGATGGCGGCAGCAGCAGCAGCATCACCGCCGCCGCAACCGACTCTACGGTTTCCCCCAGTCTATCCTGCTCCGTATTGTCACCGCACATGCACAACGCGCATTGGCCTGAGCGGTCAGCTGCGAATCCATCTCACAGAGTCTGGCAAACGAAGTTCAGAAGCATTCACCTACACCTACTGCCCTCCCCTTGCCTTAACTTCCGGCAATGCGGACGCACATTCCTTCACCTCATGCGTCTACTGGGGTATACGTGCAAGCCCGCGGTAACACACCGCTGGTCAAACTATGCATCACCACACCTCTCTTCGCCTCACACCTTGAACGAACCCGTCCCAAATCACCCACTGTAGGTCCAGAATCGGAGCCTCTCATAGAAATGGGAAGCCTGTTTTTTTGGCGCCTTTTCCATGCCTCTGTAACACTCTTACGCGTCTGAGCCCCAAGAGTCCATCACGTTTGCGTAAAAAAACGCAGTGTGGTGTGTGTAGGGTGCCCCCCTAAACAGGCTGCGCGGTAGATGCACCGGACTAACACCGGGCGGCCAGATCAGTCTACAGTAGTCGCCAAAGACCACACAATTTTCATAACTTTGTATAAGTTTGATCATTACTCGAATACCAGTGTGAATGCATTTAGGAAAACTTAGAAATAATAATGAACATTATTAGGCATATTAAGTACTTAACTGAAATTAGTGTTTGTAAAGAAAAATAAAATTTTCTCGATAATCCCGTGGTTCTCGAGACGTAAAAAAGAGCTGTTAATTAGAACAATAAATTTAGATATTGTGTTAAATTGAAAACTTGAGAGTGCAGTAGGTGCCGTGCAAGTCACCGTTCCTGCACCACCACCCTCTTGTTGGAGCACACGGTGGAACTCGTCGAAGCCGACGGTCCAACTGCCGTGTTATGTGGAGGTTCATGTCGCGCGCTTGCAGGTGCGATGCAAAATATATCGGCCTCTTCGCTCGATCTCCGCATCAATTGGTAGGCCAATTCGGGCAATCGGCCAATGAACGGGAGTGAGGGAGGTCGACTATGACAGCTCGATCCCCATCGCACTGCCACCTCTGTTTAAATCTAAAATGGTGCGGCCTTAAGGCTGTCAACTGTCGGGATACCTTGGTACTCCTCTCAGAACGGAGAATCAGAGTGCAATGACCCCTCCGGGGCAATCCTCTTCGCAGATGGGATCTGAGGTGGCCTAATTCTTGTTAAAGGAAACCTCTCGTAGACAATCTGTTTCACTTTGTTAACTACCAAGTATGATTCTGCTTCCAGTCCTCTTGACGCTGAATCATGTAAGTAAGCGAGGCAGATGCTGCGAAAGTCCACATAGTGCACGCGGACGTCACTGGCTCTGCGCCAACTCCATGGGGCATTCGATAGCCATCAAAGTTTTTGACGGTCAAACTGTCATGTGTTTGAGAGAGTCAAAGGGTGGGGTTCGAAATTATTCAGAAATTGAAGAGTTTTTTAAACGGAAAAATACCCTTCCTTCAAGTGTGAATTGGAAAGAAGGCGTAGTTCGCTACTACATCAGCACGACAAGAAAAAAATATTTTAAACGCGTTTTCTGCCTCACGACATACGTTATCCTTATTGGAACTGTCTACGAGCAGAGGCCGTCCTGCAACAGTTGGAGTCACTGGTTTTCCGGCCCTATAGACCGAAATTCTAGACTTGGTATGTGGACAACATCTTCGTCGAACTTGAGCGGGATTAACTGCTTACATTCAAGGAATATCTAAACGCCGTCCCCCCGGACATTCAATTTACGATAGAGGAGGACGAAAACAACCAACTAGCCTTTCTGGGTGTCCTGTTTTGCCAAAAACACGGTGGTGGCCTAAAAACTGAAGTCTTTAGGAAAGCAACCAACACTATACAAGTCCTGAACTTCAACAGCAATCAGCCGCTCAGTCGCAAGCACAGCTGCGTAAGAGCGCTATGCTGGCGCGTTGTGACACACTGCAGCGAAGCGGAAGATAAAGTTGCTGAATTAAAAAAAATATTCCACGGGTACTGAGAGAGAATGGTTACCCGCTAAATTTTGTCAACCAATTCATGCGCAAACGAGAGAAGAAGCCACATCCAACTGACTCAAGAGTTTGGCGAGCTCTTCCATACGTGAAGAATGTATCGAAAGCGGTCAGCGTCACGTTTCTTAGAGTTCGAGTTGCGCACAGGCCAGAAACAATATCAAGCGCCGGGTCGTGAGACCGAAAGACTCACTGCCACGGCAGAAAACGGCTGGAGTCGTTTACCGGATCTGGTGCAGTTGTGGACGGAGCAACTACGTCGGAGAAACCGGGGGATTACTTTGGACGCGAATGGCCAAGCACGCAGCGGCGGTGAGAAGGAGGAAAGACGCCAACTCCCAGGTTGCAGTCTTCTCGACGTGACCGGGTCATATTTTCAAATATACCGAAACAGAAATCTTTGCAAAAGACTATAACTGCGTGAGCCGCGAGCTGCTCGAGTCGTGGTTATCTGACCCCCCAGTCCATCAACAAGCGCAACGATTTGGCGTTCCCATACTGCGTAATGCGCGATGCCTGAGCAAGAGAATCAATCATGTGGGAAGGTCCGGGCGCAGCAGCAATTCGGAAGACAGCGAGCATAATTTCTGCGCAATTACCAAGCCCGCCTCCGACACGGACAAGATAATCGCAGCAATTAATGAGTCGAACGCGAAGTATGAAGCCACCATCGCACCAACTAAGACCCCAAGTGGTGGCTACCCGAGTGGATAATTATAGCATGCACGCGGATGACCGCTACAAACTATAAATACCTTGCAATCTGTGCATGTTTCACCCCTATCTGCGTATGACTCAGACTATCTTACCATTGCCTATGATTGAGGATTCCCGACGGAATCCGAGACGTCAGGACGATAAAACTCTTGTTCCAGTGGTCCCATCTTCTTCTGAGATATATATGAATTGATAAGAGAATCTAAAAGCAACGGATAAAATGCATGCTATTCCAGTAGTCCTTTTTGTCACAGAGTTTGGTTTTAGCAGGTTGCCGGAAAGACGTTAGTTTCAAAGCCCAGAATTTTGAAGTGCTTCAATTATCTTGAGCTTCTGTTCCATAGTTAGGATGTGATTTCGAATTTTGGAACTTTCGGTTGATATTTTTATGCGATAGCACACCTAATGTATCTATCCCGGATCCGACCTAGTCGAAAATCACGAGCATAACATAATTTATTCACATCATAAAATTTCGTCACATCCTGCTCAACTGCAAACAGTCATTACCTATTAAAAAGATAGATTAACTGTCAAATTAAGTGTCGACCTAGAGGTGTGAAACTTGATAGGTAGATAGAGTAGGAGCTATTAGTCTTAGATGTGGAGGCACTTATCACAGCCAGGCTGTTCTTTTTACAATGAAAGCCTGTGAAGTGCGATTAAAGGGGAGGAGAGGTTAAATTAAGTCATAGGTAAATACCGTTTGCAGTTGAATAAGAGCTCGCGAACTTGTATGACGTCGATAGATTCTGCTAGTCTTGTTATCTTTGCCTCGTTCGCATTTCTTCCGGGAAAACAATGTTTCAATATCCCCGGTCGTTTTTCTATTTTGACACGTGTGCATTTTGCGCTAACATTCAAGCCACTATGCCCATATCTCCTTTTCGTAGGTTGCTTCAATGTTTTGCACCTTAGGCCCCTGCATCTGTTTGCTTTCTTTATAGAAAGAAAAATGTGACGCAATACTCGGGCAGATTATCGTGTTTCGACGATCGGTAAGTTTTTTACAACCCCCAGTCTTATTTAATTTCTCGCTTTACTGTCTTTTTTAAATTCGGAGCGTCTTTATTACTGTTTTGTTTCTCAAATTGCTAACAGTCATTTACAGGCCCTTATTAGTCTAAGTAGTAGTTGGTTTACTCGGATCACTAAAATCATCACGCCAAATCTCCAGGTTAAAGGCCAAGGACAGAAAGCACCTGTAAGCGAGATTGTTGTGTACAGAACTACCTGTTGCTGTCTCAGGCGGCAAAGAATGAAACCAGGGCTAGTGTTGATTTGTACTACTTCTTCTACGTGATCCGATTAGTTCCCGTTGTTGGATGAAGCGGCTTCGCGGATGTCACGGATAGCGGCGGCCCATTGGCTAGATCCTTACAAATGTTGACCCATTGTTTGTTCCAGTGTCACAAGCCTTAAACGGTTATGACATCGTTATGACACCGAATTGACGGTGTTGAGCCGTGTCTTCAGTTGACCGCCATGTCTGTTTCTCCAGTTTCCACTATGCTAGGGGTTCACGACCAATCCGCAGAGGTCCGTTGATGGCTTGCGCAGAGCATGGCCCAACTATTGCGATCGGCGCTGCTGGGTGTATGATGCGAGACTTGGTATTTTGAAACATCTCTGGTATTCTACGACATTGGAACTTTGATCCTGTCAGAGGACTCTTCAGAAGCATCGAAGACACCAACGGTCAAAGACTTCGAGCGATAGGGTGTTTGCCTTTATCACTGACCATGTTTCACAGGCATATACTGAAACCGGTCTGATTGATACTTTCCATATCAGCAGCTTAGTACGTAAGCTGATGTCTGAGCCAGACCAGGGTGGTCTGACTAGCAGCCTAAATGCATTTCTAGCCAGCAGCCGTACAGCGGAAAGATTCGTACGCAGGGAAACACTGTCAGCACCAGTGTGTCCCGCAACCGATTGATGGACCTGTGGGATACGAAGTAGTCCGGTCGGATAATAGAAGATAGAACGTATCCCAATAGTTATAACCTAGTAGATATGATAAGGCGTGGAAGGCCGGTTCTTTATTTCGTTTTTGGTCTCTCCGTTGGCTAGCATATTCGAGCCCAAATAGCGGAAGTAGCTAACTTCTTCGATGGAATGACCGCTGATAAGCAGTGGTTGTGCTCTGCTGAGGTGCATAGTCACGAGCTTCTTTAGCTGGTGATTCAGTCTAGCGTTGCCTGTAGTGACCGAGGAGTTTTTACGAAGTACGACAATGTCATCGGCATATTCCAAGCCAGATACTCTGAATTCAGGGCTGATTTCACATCCACTGTCAGGTAGAATTGATTGATGCATCACCCAGTCGATCAAGAAGTTGAAGTGCTCTGGGGAAAGGGGCATCTTTGTCGAGCTCCATAAGTCAGTGGAAAAGAATCTGACTTTTCAACGAGGGTTCTTACCCGAGCTGGTGTTGTGCTGTAGTAGGCTTTGATCAGATTGAGCAACTTTAGTCAGGCACAAGAGAAGATGATACAATGCGGAGCAGGTTCAAGTGTTCTCCAATTTATGTGTGTATGTGACATTACTCGAGGTTGTCGTGTCTGGTGGCTAGAGTCTGTCGGCCGAAGATGTATGAAAAAGGCATGTTCATGTGGCGTTTAGGCAGGCTCGACAACCTGGACACACTTGTATGTGTTTCTCCGAGTGGCAGTCGGTCAAGTATCTTCCGGTCAGGGCTTCCGAAAGCGATGGCTGAGGTATGGGATGACTTTGAGGCAGCCGGCCTTGAAGAAGGGCGCAGGACAAAGCAGTATTGGGCCTAAGTTGCAGACCCTATCAGGACCGAATTGGCACATTTTAGCTCTCCATAGGGGCCTTTGGTAACCTTTCCTCGAGTCTCCGTTTCTACTATTTCCTATTTCAGCTGGCAGATGGTCTTCTCGCCGTGCAACCAATCCTCTGTGTCAGTGCTTCCGAATTTCTCCGTAAAACCGCAACCGGCCGCCGATCGATACGCAGCAAACGTGTCCCACTGCACGGAGACCCTGCGTCATCTGCAGCCAGCCACGCGCTACGCCGTCTACGTGGAACGCAAGCAACTATTTAGCCACCGCGGAGAAATCAGCCATATAATTTATTTTACCACAAAACCAAGCAGTATGTCCCCCCTTTCTAACCCTCCGATTCGTCGTTTGCCTTGCTTTCTTGATTGTTAGCTGTTAGTGTCGTGCGGTTTTGCTCCGTAACGACCCTAGTTAATAATCTCGTCGTCTTCAGAAAATTGAAGCATTATTTTCCCGGAAGAAAAATTTTACAAGGCGAAGATCACTAGATTAGCAGAATTTAAAGACGTCATAAATTTAATGACCTCTCACCCAGCTGCAGATGGTGGTTGCCTATTAATAAGATAATTAACTGTCCAATTAAGTGTCAGCCTCGAAGGGTGAAACTTGATAGGTAAAGGGAATGGAAGCAGATGAACCACGTGATCACCCTCGTTCTGTCATAGTAAAGATCGATTAATTCATTCCCGCTTACGCATCCTCGTCATCCTTAGGACTGGCTACTACCCTGCTCCAACCCCTCCCCCTTTTTAACCACGTCCTACAGCCTTTCATGAACATGCATTAACATGAACTGCCATGCTGTGACAATTAACTCCTCTCCTCTACTCCTCATCACGCACCCACCTATGTCTAATTACATCTACTCCCTTTGCCTATCAAGTTTCACCCTTCGAGGCCGACACTTAATTGGACAGTTAATTCGCTTATTTACAGGCAACGATCGTCTGCAGCTGAATGAGAGATCACGAAATTAATGGTCATTAAATTCTGCTAATCTACTGATCTTCGCCTTGTATGTATCCCTTTGTTCTTCACTGTTGGGTCCTGGCCGTGGTAATGGTTCTATAGGCAGACATTTCGCTCTCTAAACGGTCCGTATGGTAGGTGCGTTGAACCGACACGGGGCCTAGATCAACGCACTGTAGGCCACACGTGGTGACAGGCGTAGGTGCGCGCGCATGCAAATGTCACCAGTAGCCTTTGTGGCATTCCCACTCTGAGAGACAGATGTAGCGGCTTCTTCTGCCTGGGTCCGATTCCCCACCCCACTCCTCCGATCTTCTTGACTTTGTCATGACACCAGGCATGAGCGGGTGTGATTTATACAAAGCGCATCTTCGGTCAAGTAAAATTAATGTACACGTAGGTCATCTCTGCACCAACGCGGTGGACATAGTCGGAATCGATGGTCGAACTGTCGTCTAAGCGTGCCGCAACACATGCCACCCAATGAGACTGACAGTTTGACTGTCGCGAATGAAGATGTACACCGTGTGTCTTACGGTGCCCACTGCTGCAAGCGTTAGGCCTATCCCGACAGCTAGACGGCTGTCTCTTGCTGGCGTTGAGGAAGAGAGTGAGGTGACCCTTGGCGCGTTTCTATCCTCACAATAATGAATCTGATGCGCTTGAATCTATCGCGGTGCGCTAAAAGCCGTGGCTTGGGGGGTTGCCAGCTGGCTGGTAAACTCGTACACAGCAGTCGGTCCATTGTGTGTTGTTGGTTGGGTGGTGGTAGCCCATGTTGGATCAGGGGTTACCGCCGGAGTCCAAACTGGGTGCAGTTGGGAGGCGGAGAAAAGATGTGACGTCGGCCGGCTTCAGCCAAAGGTCCTCGGGGGTGAGTTGGGTGCCTGTCTGGGAACTGCAGTCGAAGAGATGACGGCAGTCATGCAGCGAGACGCCGCAGTCGGGACAGCAGTTGGGTATAGACGGGTCCAGCCGGTGTTCGTACTGGCGAGGGAGCATGCAGTAGCCACTGCGTAGCTGCGCCAGGTACAACGAGTCACCCTTGGGAAATTTCGTTCGGAGGGGGATAGCCACGCAGAAGGACCGGGGGGGGGTAGCTGGATTTTGCGTCCACGACGGCTCTCTGGTGAAGGCGCTGGTAGCCTTTCCTGATGGCGGAGGCATCAGCGGGTAGATCCGGGAGACAGGAAGCGACAGCTGCCTTGTGGAGACCTTGGATAGACGTCCGAACGTAAGGGCTAGGCTCAGGAGCGTTGCAACGATGGTAGTTCGGATGGCCAGGTTGTTAACAGGTCCACCAGAACTGCTGGGCCAGGAGTTTGTTGTGCACGGCGACCGGCAGGACAGAAGCCTCCGCATGAAGGTGATCGATGGGTGATATTTTATAGCAGCCCGTGATCGTGCGGAGGGCACCGTTCTGTGCTGACTGAAGGCGGCGGAGGCTGGAGGAGCTGATTATGGGTTGTTGGATTGCGTCTTGTTGTGTGGTGTGGTTGTCTGCGGGCTGACAGTCAGATTCATTGCGTCCTTATTAATGTTGCCTTTATGGCGCTCCCTGTCAGGAGCATACTTTGCGAGGGGTGCTGTTTAGTACGCGTGTTGAGTGTTTGTCGCGCCAACCGTCTGCGCCCTCCCACATTTCCGGCCTTCTTGACTCTGTCTTGCCAACGGGTTCACGATTGGGGGGGGGGGTATTCAGGGAGTGGTCGAGACCTGACGTGTTTGCCTTCACTATAACCGAGCTACAGTAACCGCGTGCTTCAACTCGGTGAAGCTCGTAGTGGATATAGTCGAAATCGACGGTTGAACTAGCGCATACAACACCGGTGACCTGCACGTGAATTAGTTTATCGTTAACCGGCGCAGCATCTGCCCTGTTATCTTCTCCCTCGCGCACTTGTGTCAAGAGTGAGTCAAGACACAGCTTAACAGCCAGTCTACACCTAATCTGAGCCAAGGTTTCCCCAGAAGACATGGGGGGCGGCTTGGATCTTATGTCATTGAGAATGCCATAGAGGCAACTTTTAAGTCTGACCCTCCGCCCTAAGGAGACTAAGGTCTCTCATCAGTTACGCAATGGAATCTCGCTTAACGAGTTTAATTTGTTTCAGCCCTGAGCTTGTCATCTGAAACGCTCGTCTTTCGAAACGTAGCCAATCAAACGGCATAAGTTCGCTGATTTGCAATAGTTGACCGAGGACCCACGCTCTGGGAGCAGCACTGGACGGCGGGCATAGACCTGCACACACACACACACACACATGCACTGAAAACTCTTTAACTGAGCGGAAGCTCGTCAAGCGAATCAAAGTTTATTCTAGTCACTCCCTCATTACCTCGTAGGTGGGGCCGCTCGTTACACGAGGCTCGACATTATCAGTAATGAAACTGACCAAATGAAGCACTTTTTGGATGTATTTGCTCATTTGTTTTGTGCATTAATTGCTCATAACATTGTTGGCATCATATATGCTGCCTTCAATTAACAAAACTAATTCAAGTAGAGCGTCTGAACCGTGCATTGGATTATGTAAAGAAATCCAAGGCAACAGTAGCTTGTATAGCCCCACTAATTAATCCCTACAACCTGCATTTAACTTATTGCGGAAAAACCTGATTATCAAATTGCAGATTTCTTGAATTTCCCGAAAAATTGAAATGGTGGTTAGGAGGTCGTTTACTTCAACTTACCTGTGGTCCAACTTACCGTTCTGGAGTTACATTAGTATAGTCCGCGGCGCGAAGTACCGCACACACCTTCAATTTACATGCGGAGCAAGTTACTTCCAGCGGCCGCGGGAAGCACCTTCGACTACATTTTTTCATTTCACACTTCTAAAAATTTCTTTCCCAGCCTATCTTATTTCCCCACCCCACAAAACTCTATAGCCACCGTGTTTGCAGGATGAAAATGCTGGGACTAGGGGTATATGAGTGGGGCTACATAAGCTACTTTTGCCAAATCCAGCAGTCATCCTTGTCACAGGCAGGATGAAATTTGCACATCCTTGGCAGTCAAATTTGCTCCAATTCTTGTTTTATTCATTGAAATCTTGCACGTCTCTCCCTTAGTGCATACCAAGCTACTGAGTAGGACCGCCTCCTGTCAGGGAATAGCATTTTTGCATGGATGATGTCATTTTTAAGGACCTGACATTCGTTGCCCGTAGCTACTGACAGCGGATTTCGGGTTACAGGTACTGCGGAGGCCCCGCTAATGCAGTCGTTTGATGTTGTGATGGCTACGCAGGAGATCTCATGTGACTGGAATGTGTGTTCTCGCCTTGGCGGTATGACGGCACACCTCTGACGGTTCCTGCTCCCTTTTATGGGTAATAAATAATGAGTGAGTAATCCAGTAGTCGTAGTAGTGGAAAGGAACCCTTGTGTCAAAGGAGACGCGGTCCTGCCCTTTTTGCGTGAATTCGTTTATTATTAAGCATACCTGTGCTTCGCCTGTCTCCCACCGTCTCCCCCTTTTTCCTCTCTGCCACGTATTTAAATGTCAAGGAAGTATGAAGGCGTGCGCAAAAAGTCATGAGTAGAAAGCCGGGCCCGTGTGAACGGCACATGTGGTGACCTCCTTTCACTCTTAGGCTATGCATGAATCAGTCTGACACAGCGTTGTTTATCGCCCGGTTGCCCGGAAGGGACGAATGGGAGGTCCAGCAATACTTCAGCGGTGTGGCCCGCGTGCATACTAGATAAGTTTACAGTGAAACCGATCTCGTGCAGTGTAAAGCTAAATTTTAAATGTCCTTTGAGATCAGAAATGATTACTCAAGTAAAATTCTAAAATTTATTTTCTTTGAGCATAGTCCCCATATATTTTGTATACATTAACGTGCCGTCTAACTTACTTGGCGTCACTGGAAAAACTCCCACTCAATATAGATGACTACTTAAATAGTGTACATTTTGAGAAGAAGATTCGATCGCTGGGGCAACACTTTTATTCACCTGACGTGTCGTGAATTCGCCATCATAGACAGGCAAAAACTATTGAAGCAATGGGTCATTTTTCCAAAAATTTTCGGTTTCCTTACAAATTCAAATAATTGTATAGGAAATATGGTCACAGTTCAACTTAGGTCACTAAACAGTACGAGAAAACCCCACCCCTCTGTAATACCGGACAGATGGTGTAAGAGGTTAAGGCAGGTGAGGCATATGACGGAAAGAAAGAATGATTTAAAAAGGAGAGCGTATTAAGTATAAAATAATAGGAATAATCATTAAAATAACTAAATTACCGAATATTTGTGCATGATTATTAAAATGGCTCAATAGGGTCCAATTGGACATCTGTAGCATCTCTATAGTGTGTTATACACATGGTATAGAGAGGATAAACAGGTGATACAGAGTGGAATATTGTGTTGAACTGATAAATTTTAATTATTGCGCGCAAATAATCGAGTATTTGAATAAGCTGTTTGGTGACTTAACTTGAACTTTTATCGAAAATATATCCAAAACATTCTCCCTACACTCATTTTATAGACAATCATGTCCTATACTCAAAATAAAGGAACGCTTAGCTATTCAAAAAAAACACATTTTAATTCCCGAATAATTTTAGGTCCCATCTGCTTTATGTACTTACGTTGAGAGTTTTCCGTCTACAAGGTATATCTTGCATTCCTGTATAGAATTAGCAAGATAACGCATAGTTCATATGAACTGGAACACGCGCATCCCAAGAAGTTTAAATTTGAAGAAGATGTTCCTTTGAGATAAAATAACTTTAATGGAGGAATTTTCGAGGTTGGCACCCCAACTCGTCTTCGCACTAACAAGACTAACAAGAAAAGTGCAAGGAACAACTAAAATTTAAAAACCGCCGAAAATGATCAATAGTTATACAAAGGGAGACATGATTGGTAGGTTTGATCTCAGCTAGTTTTTTTCTGTGGTCTCCGTATTTTCGATCGTTCTTTGATGTATTTATAAATACCATCCAACTCGACGTGCCGGTTAATTCATGAATGGTCGGAGTGCATGGCTTCGAGGAATTATCGGCCATTTTTGGAGTGGCAAACTCCGACGATGCGTGTTTTATCCGAAGTCGAATTGGGGTGCCGAACTCGAAAATTCACCCATTTAAGTTATTTTATCTCAAAGGAAAATCTTCTTCAAAAATACCGTATAGTGACCATACCATTTTAAAATGGGTATTGACTATTCCCGGGACATTACTTAAAGAAAGGATACGATGTGATTTGATTGAACATTGTATCGTCCGAAAAGCCACAATTAGAAACTTAAAGCGTTGTTTTCCCGGAAGAAAGTAAAAAAAGGTGAAGAGCACGAGATTAGCAGATTTTATTGACGTCATACGATTTCGCACCCACTACCTACCTATCAAGTTTCACTTTTCAGGGTCGATACTTAATTGGATAGTTAATTGATTTTATTAATAGGCATTGACCACTTGCAATTGTATAATAGCTAGCAAAACTTGTTTTTAATGTACACGTACTGTTCATTTCAGCATAAAGTTCTGAGGAGAAGTGATTAAGTATCAAGTGGGGACAGCACATTTTTAATGTTTCCTGAGAAATATATTTGAATTCGTAAGGTAACCGAAACACTAGCAAAAAGTGTTTGCTACTTAAGCACTTACTCCTTTCCGATTGCGGATTTCACAGGCTTTTCAAAAGAAGTGCTTTAAAGTCCACCGACATTCTGTTGTCCGAACTGTCTTAGGGCACATACTCTAAGCTAATAAATATTACAATTCCACTTGAGGGATCATTTCTAGTCTCAAACCAATTTTTTAAGCTTTCTATTTTACACTGCTTAAGCTCGGTCGCTGTATAAACTAGGACCGTCATGTTGCGATGGTTAACATGCTTCCAGGTCTAAATGGATAGAGTACCTTAGTCGTTTTCAGTCGCTTGTGACTATTTATAGAAAGGAGGCGAGACCCTGGATCCGAGCTGGTTCTCTTCATTTTCTCACATCAGCAGTAGGTACGTTTATAGCCCCGCTGCCTAACCGACGAATGCCCCATTGATGATGCTGCACCCGTCGTCAAACGCCACTGTATGAGTGGTGTGCTAGGTCTTAGTGTGCGCGCATGCGACATGCATGCATGGAATGCCGATATGTGCGGGCCGGTGAACGGACCTGATAAATGTTTGAATGTAACCCACGAAGGCAGTGACAAATGTAGCCACACCAGCTGACAGTCTGACTATGACTTTCGACGGTGGCTACCGCGAGCTTTAGCAAACTGTAGGCAATCGCGGTGACTGGCAGCTGCCTTATTGTGAAAGCAGACTCGCGCAGGATTTACCCCCATCCCCACCCTCTCCCAACTTTCGCACCTCTGTCCGGTGTGAAGACAAAATCGGGAATACCACCTCTATGTGCATCTGTACATTTACCTGCTCCTGTGGGGCAGGATATATTGGCCGTAAGAACCCGGAGTTTGTACAGAATTATACGAGAACACATTTCAAAGTGTTTTGGTAGGGACCAAATAAAGGGTATAAACAGTTTCATGCTAGTGCACGTGGTAGACTCAGACCGTCGCGCAGATGCCAGACAGGCCTTCCGAGTGATCTACGAGGCGCCCTCAAGCTATTCAAAATTTATTAGACAGCGTCTGTGGGCTACGACAGAAGCAGCCGACATCAGACGACGCGGACCGGTCATGTGATCGCAAGAAACTTCGTTGTGGCGCCGCAGTCACCACGGCCGAAAGCCGCTAGTCCAACAGCCCGTAGCTTATCACCTCTTTCGGCTTCCAGTCCCCCCTAACGTGGTTTTGGCCCCTATTTATCTCACCTCACCCCTTCTGACAATCGCACTATTTTTTCTATGAACCCGCATAATTTGTTTCGTTAATTACCATGTAAATGTAAACGCCTGACGAAAATTTATCGAAAAAAAATCTGTTGTCGCCAATTCATCTTCTGGGATGTTTAGGTATTCAGAAAAGTGTTCTAATGCCCGAATAATTTTGAGCCGCGTCTGCTTTTGTATTTGCACTGAGAGTTTTCAGCCTACAAGGTACAGGCCTTCTACGGACGGAATAGTATAGAATGCGAAGATAAAACAAATTTAAACTTTTCCATTTTTACATTGCGTGAGATTAGTCACTGTCTGAAGTAAGATCTTGCTGCTGCTGCGTCGGTTAACATACTTCTAAGTCAGAATTGATAGAGCGACTTAGTCCTTTTCAGGCGCTTATTTATAAAAAGCAGACCAGACCTGGGATCTGAGGGCGATCCGAGCTGGTTCTCTTCATTTTCTCACATCAGCAGCCCCGCTGCCTAACCGACGAATGCCCCATTGACGATGCGGCACCCGTCGTCAATCGCCACTACATATCCTCCCACTGTATGAGTGGAGTGCTAGGTCTTAGTGTGCGCGCATGCGACATGCATGCATTCAATGCCGATGTGTGCGGGCAAGTGAACGGACCTGATAAATGTTTGACTGGAACCCACGAAGGCAAGGACAAATGGAGCCACACCAGGCGACAGTTTGACCGTGGCTTTCGACGACTTCCCCCTCTAGCTTAAGCAGGCTGAATTCAATTGCGGGGTGACTGTCAGCTGATTCATAGTCAAAGTAGTTTCGCGCAGGATCTACCCCACTCTCTCCGCGTCTGCACTTGGTTTCAAAGCAAAGTCGAGAGCACCGGCATTGGGGGGAGGAGAAGGGGGCACATTTGACTGGCGCGACCGAGGCCCCTTCTAAGCGTGGCACCACGCTCAGAGTAGTCGATTTCGTAAGGTTAGCACAGAGCGACTAGCCAAGCGGCCCTAACGACTACACAGACGAGGGCGTGATAGCCACAACCGCGGCCCGCAACTGCGTTAGGCGCCACCAACCGGTATTCACTCCTCTACATCAGAGGGTAAGAAGATACAATTTACCGGGTAACCATGTGCGTGGCCTGTGAACCCCGTTGGAGCGCAGGCGTCTACACCGAAAGGGAATCAAATGCAAGCAAACTGCCAGCGCACACGGGGCCTCAGGCGTCATGGTCTGCCGAAGCGTGACATTCCATATACATACACAATCCTTAAATCTCAGAAGAATGCGGGAAGACTCCTGCACTTAGCTTAGGCCATAATTCTTCGGAGACAGATGCTCACTGTGGGGGCGACGCATTGGACCATACTACGGGTAGATACGGCAAAATTCATTGATAGTTCTAAAATCCCATGTCACTTGTTTGACCGCATGGATTTGATGCTGACTGAAAATATGCCTTCAGAGACCTGAAGGCGACGATTTTTGTGTGCGAAAGTTTGCTGTACTGCACCCGAAAGGCAGATTCCTTATACTGCCTCCGGCGGGGCTGCTTGCCCTCTTGGGCTATCGTCTTTTGCGTTTCCAAGTCCTGCGTTTCTTTGTGAGTCATAAAGTGCTGATCACATTGCTCGTTTAAATGGCGGAACGGTATTTATTTATTTACTAAATCTTCTCTTAGCCGTCGTTTGCCATTGCTGCCAGGTGAAGCCAACATCGGACGATAATCCTCAGAAATGAAAGCAATGGCATTCGATGCCCACGTATCTCTGAGAACTTTTGGTCAGAGCTTGAGAGTTGATCGTTATACTGCGTGCTAGGTGTGCTGTTGCATAATAGGGTCACGTGTTTCATTGGACTGTTTACTGAATGCTCTGCGTATTATCTGTGAATAGTATTCGTGTTCCCCTAAACGGGCCGCCTGATAGGTGCGCTAGGCTACCATGGAGGCCATTTGCTCGTCGCTAACAAATGCCGAACATAGGGGAAGGGAGAGGCGTAGTGTCGTACATAAAGGCGGCAACGGCCGCGCCAGCCACCTGCGCACGATCCTGCCCCCCAGTCCTCTTGACTGTTTCTTGATACCGGGCTTAGGTGGGGGAGGGAAGAGAGAAACTGCACTTTATACCACCCTTTTGTGAAGCATGTGGCGGATATAAACGAAATCGAAGGTCCAGCTGTCAGTGAAATTCGTGCCAATTCGTCTCCTCATCTGCCTTTTATCTCCGAAGCAGCTTGCAAACATTTGTTTAAAAGCCGCTTCGAGACTAAATGCCTTGTATTTTCGTCTTCGACCTCTAGATCCATCAGTACCTCGTCTGGACAAACTGCATGCCCTCAATGACACCCACATCACAGTCAGGTGGCGACCACCAGTCCACGCTAATGGTGTTTTGGACGTCTATCTCATCTGGTTTCGGTCCATTAAATTCGAGACTGAATCCTACCTTCATCGAGACTTCTGCTTTACTAGTGAGTTCCCGTCCCCTCACTTGACAAGCACGATTCACCCGCCCTTCACTTGCTCCCCTTAACTCCGCACGTTTAGCCAACCTACTTCAAAAGACAGCCGCTTTAGCAATATATACGACCACCAGCGGCGTTTTCCGCGTCAAGGATAATTGAACCGATTGCTAACAGCGAGCCCTTCGGCCAGCTACGGACGGAGCATAGTGGATACTAAGGTTGCTCGAACTGTTCGATAAACCCGTCTTTCGCCCAAATGAAACAACATACTCTTGCATGCTTGTGGATGCGTACTTATTCATCTTTGTAAATGTTCGCGATCACAAGCGATATGAAAATGAACCCATGGCTAGATGGCTGTAATTTAACCAACAGGTTGCGGCGTTGACAATCAGGTGTTACAACACCTAGGGTTAGATTTGCTGGCTGATTACGGCTAGTGGGCCAGAAATAATAATCACAATAGCTTTCGTATTTTTCCCTAATGCCTTCCTGCCTACAATATATACAGCATTGCGAGTGCTGCAAGAAACTTGCCGGCGTGAAGAAATTTCTGAAACCTTAGCAATAATAATGAGCAGCATTAGGCATATTTAGTACTTAAAATAACTACAGGAATTACTAAGTGTTTGTTAAGATAAATAAACATTTTCCGATAATGCCCAAGTTCCGGAAACGTAAAAATCATTATGAATTAGGATAATAAATTTAAATCCTTTCGTCAGAGTGTATGAATCCTTTCGTAAGTTGAAAACAGATTGTAACGAATTTCTTTATCTAAAAGGATAGCTATTTATTGCATATCGTCCAATAAAGTCTGGCATTATTTCGATCGCTTTCAGCGTCTTCATTGATAAATTGCGCTTCTTTTTAAAGTTTACTCAAACCTTTCAAATCATATATAAATAAAGGGCATTTACTGAAAAATGAGTTTTTGGATATGAGTTCTTATGAAGATGGCCATATGGGTCATATTTAGAAATCCCTCAAAACTGTAAGCCACACTATCGAGCATACAGACCGTCCGCAATATATCGCAGATATTGCTATTCCTAAGATTTATGAAGAAACTCTTCATGATAGGTTACCTCTTTAAAAAGTGTTTTCATTGGATATTCAACTGACGAATTTCTGTGTGTTTTAACTTTTTCCAAGGTAATATCACAACGGGATTGGAGACTTTTGACAATTTCTTTGATTAACCTGAAGATAAACGATTCAATTTGACTTTATATGAAAGGACTAACTTTTCTCTTAACAATGGGTTATTTTACGCATAAGTGGATTGGTTCCACGATCTGCCTTAAGCTTGCGAACGCAAAAAAGCTGGCCATATATGGCTCTTTTTTGAAAATTTTTTTATTCTTCTGTCTGTTGCGTTTTAAATAACACACAAGTAGAAAGTATAGTTTACAAAAAGCATATTTCGACATTACTCACATTGCTTAAGGCTTCCTTTACATTACCTTCTCGGTAAAATATGCGGGCACTTTGTTTCTGTGCAATAAGTGGGGTGCGTTTAAACAAAATTCCGACGAAAGCTTTTTTGTTACTGCACTTTGTGCAAAAAATTCACAGATTAGTTAAACAATTTTCAGGCTTAAATTGCTGCTTTTTTCGGAAAATATGTTTGATTCCTTAAATTTGGCTTCAATTCCATTTGAGCAACTTCGGACAAAATTTTCCAAGTCTGGAAGGAATAATTTTTCGACTTTCTAACCATCCTTGTCCTGGAATTCTTCCATAGCACAATGCATATTGATAAAAATTTTGGTTCTGTCATATCTTATAGCATAGGAAATGTCTTCGTTATAAACCTACTCATGATTTAGCCAAAATCCGAGGGGACCTCATATTAACCTTCCGTATCATGAATAACTTCCATTGTTGTTTCGTTTCTGGTGATTTCTTTGCCCAGGCTAACACGCCAATGTTGCGCGGGCATTCCCTTAAACTACGCCCAGGCAAAGCAAGGAAAGAGTGACCAAAGAAAATTCTTCTTTACCAACAGAGTAGTTTAAGCGTGGAACGCTCTTCCAGAAGAGGTAGTCCTCTACACTTGTGTCAATGCATTTAAGAGTAGACTGGACATGAATCAAGCGCAAACGCAATGAAGGTAAAAACTCCTTCATCAGATTACAATGAATCACGTTGCTTATCACATACACTGCATCCAATCATACGACTCGCTATTTGCAAGTAGCCATATATGTTTATGTCATATTTTTGTGAAGATTGTTTTCCCGGAACATGTAACTGTCGTACATTTTTAAATTTTTCTTTGTTTCAACTTATTTCCTATCATCCTGTTACCAACAAAGAGTTCAAAGGCATTCGCCTATCTTTCCCTCAATAAACTGATACTGATACTGATTTCACCCCATAATTTTAACTAAAAGGGCAGTTTTCCAAACAAAAGCCTTTCTATTTATTAAATTCACTTAGTTAATCAAAATAACCTCTCTAAATATATGCTAAACTACCAAGTTAACTTTCGTCATGAAGGATTCTTGCAGCACTCACAATAATGTATATAGTAGTCGCTGTGCACATGCTGACGGGGCTCAATAGTGAATCCCGTAACCGAAAAATGCTTGCAAATCCACCACAGCTTTATGTATGTACATTCTTCACATTAAATCATATCATTTTTAACTCGAGTAGATCATAAATTTGACCGGCCCTCAATGCTTAAGTGTTTTCTTGCGGCTAGAAAACATATAGTAGGTTACATCTGTTTAAAATCAATGCAATTCGTTTATTCCGTTTATTCCTCACTTCACGGATCCCATATACCAATAAAGTCAACATACCTTGTCTCTCCTGTTTTCGAATTATAGAGCCCGATTGGGTACTCTCTTCTAACACAGCTGGCTTCTCTGCCGACCTGACAAAGTTTACTGGCAAGTCGTGGTCAGTACTCAGGGGTTTATTTACGAGGTACGTTCCACATGCACTGAATGCGTTTGCCTTTTTTCAAGCTTATTCGTATAAACAGCAGGCTGGAAGCACCAGCAAAACGTCGGACCCGATAGCTCAGTGGTGAAGGTGTTTGACTCTGACGGGAGAGACTACCCTGGAGTTGGGTAACTGCAGCTGATGACGCCTAATAAGGTAGAAATACGTATAATGCAAGTCCCAGTCTTTGCCGGTAATGCCTAATGTAATAAAAAGTATCCTTAAGTCTTCATGACGTTTCGTCATAAAGGCGGAATTCGACAAGCGGCAGTGATTCAGGTCTGGGCAAATATTCCGACTTTTCATGAGCATCCAAGCGTTGCTTCTGAACCGCCTTCTGGTGTTGTAAACCCTCCATCAGACGTTGATAGGTGCGGATAATGAATGTGCCAACGCCAAAAGGGGTTGCTGATCGACCACAGCCATTGCCACCGCAGTATTATGAATTGTAGACAATAGGCTAATCGTATATACTTTAAAAGCAGAGAATGCGATAGCTGGAACAAGCATCTTGTTTGCCCGAAGTTGAGGCTTCTTTCGAGAATTCTTTATCATAGGAAACCTGTTGAGCGCATGCGGCTTACACGAGGCAACCGCATACAGGCAATCAAGCAATAAATAATCCAAAATGTAAACTGCATTAAATCGCTGAGTCACAGCCAGTCGTGCCGGTACCCAAGCCAGAACAGAAGCTGGTTGGCTTGATGGACCTAGCTTATTCTCATTTGTTGGCGTAACTATGTTGTAATGTTAACCCTTAAAGACTTGTGCTGACTTGCTTAAAGTGCTTGTCTTAGTGAACGCCCTCTCTCTGTCCGACTCGTCTGTTCTCTGTCTCTCTCTGACGGACTCTTTGGTTCGGCGTTCGTGTTAAGTAAAAGTATCACAAGCGTGTCTTAAAAAACCCTAAGAGTGGCGTGAGACATGCACAAATCGGGGTGATACGTGCAGAGATTGCGCAGTACTTGCAGTTCGTAGCGAAATGGGCAACCCATACGTGAGCATTTCAGGTCATGAAAGAAACACTAACAGGAAATCTGTTTCATTTGACGAGCTTCCGGGAGTTATCAGTGTGTGTGTGTGCCTCTGTCCGCCGTTGAGTCCTTTTCCCAGAGCGTAGGTCACGGTCGCCTGCAGCTTATCAATTAACCGACGCAGTTTAATTTGCTACGTTTTGTAAGGTCGGTGCCGGAATGGATGAACTTCGTCAACCAAGGTTCAATTGCGTTGATTTTGCTACATACTACAAATATGCATGCAGACAGGCCACCGCATCTGCCATCGCCAACACCGCCATTGCTGACGTGACGAATCAGTGCTCACTTTGTCAATTATCGATTTTTCTGCACGGTTACATTTTATGACAAACTCCTTTGCACACATTACCTGTATCTTCTAGTGCTCTGTGATTATGTCTCTGATGACGAATCCGCGACGGATCTCGAAACGTCAGACGAATAAAAGTATTTTCCCAGCGATCGAGTCGTCTTCTTTTCACTGATTACTTTTAAAATTAGCATCGCGCCAGTATAGGCTCTCGCTACGTAGCATCCTTTGTGAACCTCTATCCGGGAGCCGTAATTATTTTTGAATTCATCGCTGTGATCCGTTAAGGGCGGAGAATAAGTCAGAATCCTCGTAGGCGGGTTTATCCGGTCGCTGTTTTGGCGGAGAACTTTGTAAAACGTTGCCACTGGATGTGATATTTTCGGATTCTGGAGCAAGCAACGCTGTACTCAAAAGCTGGCGCAAAATACTTGGTCAGTTAAATTTGAACTTGATGGGACGGGGAAAAATATTGCAGCGGATACTGTGTGGATTGTATCTCTACAATAACTCGGATGCGGCCTGGAGGTGCAAGGGCAATAAAAGTCGTGGCTTTGCATCTCTTAACAACGAACCTTAAATGAAACACAACAATTTGGCCAAATAAGTTCTCTGCTCCTCGTCGTGCAGATCCGAATTCCTCTAACGCGTTTAAGGCCCAAAAGTTTGATATATTCTTCCGTGAGTGAAGAATGAATCTGAAGCAGTCTCAGCTGCCTTATCACCCCGCTTGGAGTTGCCCGCAGGCCAGAAGCAACTATCTGGTGCCGGGACATGAAACCTAAATACCCACTGCCACGGGAGGAAACGACTGGAGTCGTTTACCGGATCTGATGCAGTTGTGGACAAAGCAACTGCGTCGGAGAGACCGTGAGATTACTCGGGACGCGAATGGCCGAGCATACAGCGGCGGTGAGGAAGAGGAAAGACGCTAACTCCTAGTTTGCAGCTCACTTGACTGAAGTTTAACGAAACTGAAATCCTCGTAAAAGGTGACCACTTGAGCCGCGAGCTGTTCGTGTCATGGTAACAAGGCCCAGAATCAATCGAAAAGCGCAACGATTTGGCGTTCTGATACTGCGTACTAAGACATTGTCTGAGCAGGAGAATTAGTCACATATGAAGATCCGGGACCAGCAATAACAACCGACGACAGCGAACATAATTGTCGTGGTATTTATACGCCGCATCCAACACGGTCCACGGAATGGAACATCCTAAAAGCCTTGGCAGGTTCTTCATGGGGCCAGGACACTGAGACGTTAGTCACGACATACCGGGCAACAGGCAAGGCAACGACTGAGCATGCATCAGCCATCTTCGCCCCACTGTTAAGCGATACCAGCTGGGCGAAAGTCCAACGCGTTGAGAACGCTGCTCTCCGCATCGCCACGGGCTGTGTTAACATGACCAATGTAGATCACCTGTATCAGGAAACTCAAGTCCTGCCTCTGAAGGTTCACTCCATCATGCAGGCAAAAATCTACATTGCGCAGTCTCATAACCCAGAACATCCGGGCAATCGCCTTTTAACGCGCCCCCCACCTGCTAGACGCATGAAGCAGTCTACCATAGACGCGTACGGCCCACACGCTTCGGAGTACCCCACTAATCTACCGATAACGGACCTCGTTAAGCGTATCCACACCGAAAGTGTCGAGCAACCCATCAGCAGTTATAAAACCAACAGAGTCCTCAACGCTCCTCCGCCGGTCTCCGATGTCATGGCCAGAGAACGTAGGGCAGCGGAGACGAACTGCAGTTCCGATTCCATTTCTGCGCTAGCACTACTTTCGATCGGATATGAGTGCTGGCTTTTTTTCTGGTGACCTCGTGTCGTAAAGCGCACACCTACGGTAATTTGACTCTGCCATGTATCCCCTGTCAGTTAAATGACGCTGTCTGATATCTCATCTTTGAATTTGCGTCGGTTCTTATGCATTCACGAAGCCCCGTCAATAGCATTCCTCAATTGCCCTCATAAATCATTCACGCCGACATTTCAGCCTCATTATATCCCAGCACATGAACGCGATTTACGGCGTTATGGTGAAGGTAGTTGGAAAAGGAGGGAGACGTGTCGAGCACGGAATCAATTGATTTATTGTCCTGAGTTTTCGAAATATTACAGGAGTCCATCTTCAGACGGAAGAAGCAGTAACCAAAAGGAAGGCCATCCCCTACATAAAGGGAGTCTTCGAAGCAGTCTCACGACTGTTACAACCGGCTGGAGTAGGCATAGCCCATCGACTCCAGGCGACAATACGCCGCCGTGTAATGCGACCTAAAGACAGACTGCCCTCTAACGAAACTTCTGCAGTTGTCTACAGGGTACGTTGCAACGGTGAAGACTGTCATTACATAGGAGAAACAGACCAAAAAATTGTAGACCTGCCCACACGAACACAAACTGGCGGGTCACTTGAAAGCGAATTTTTTCGTTCATTACGGAAGGTAGTTGGGTGTGAGTTTGTGAATTGATGCCGAGTGTCTTGTGAAAGTCCAGCGGAACTGGACTCTTCTTCACTTCTAGATATCTCCTCTGCTTGAACCAATAAAAAGGGCTAACTAATGACAGATGCTAGGCCATAATTGACCACCACCAGCAGCTTAGGCGGGATTGTTTTTGTTTACATCAACGCACGATGTCGGAGGATTTTGATTTGCATCTCATGTTAATGCTTCTCGTCAGGAAAAAAAAATAGCCTGCATACGTGCTTCTTCTTATCCTGTGTTTTTGTAAGCCCACCACACTGATGTCGCCGTTACTGGAAAGTATCCTGCTCCCCACACCCCCACCCTGACGATAAATAATCAGCTGCCTGAGCCGGACCTTGCTTAAACTCCCCAGACACATTAGGAATTAATGTCTTGTCTACCTCATAACGGGGATACCGCGAATACTCTTTTTTCTTCATCCAGCTGTCATTTGCTCAGGCAGAAGCTAGCGAGAGAGGTCTTTGTGTGTACGGTGTGTGTGTTCACCATTTTTGCGAACACACGCGTCTCCTTTTGCCACTGAAGCCCTTCATTGGATTGCTTACCCCCCACTTCGTTTTTGTTTCCTCCTAGACACGAGCCCTGTCTGCCATCCTGTGCATGTAGTTCCACCTTCGCTACCGCCTCTCTCTGGATGACGACTGGTGAAGATTCACAATCTACCGTCATTTTCGGTAGGGCAAAACCATTGCAAAGCATTGTTTCCTACTATCATCATGAATTACTTTTGGATCATTATATGCATATATTCGCTGAGGAACGTTCACCGGTCACCAAACGGAACTTACTCGTACTTGTACTTGTTACGGCTGTGGTCCTGCCTGATCTAGCCGGCCTCGATGATGTCACGGGCGGTACCTCTCCATACGTGACGATTGGCGGCAGCAGATCTGCCGTGCTCCTCCCAGTATCTTCTCCAACGCCGGAGACCGAATACCGAAGTGACTACTTAAGTAGTATGCCTTTTTGTCATTAATGTCGACTGCCTTCATAGATTCAAAGATATTTTTTGGAAAACATGCACAAAAAAATATTTTATGTACTCTTTGGGTGGCAACTTAAGCCTTCTTTTAATTTTATACTTAAAGGAATGGTATCTTTCTATTTTAAAGAAAGTTTCTAAATTGCTGAATAATTTTGGAACCTAGTGACCGCTACACTGGAATTCAAGGTTTACAAACTGCGCACTGTGTACATCCTGTTTGAGGAAAAGTGCGTTTTCGTCTACAGCCTCACAAAGATCTCACATAGTTCCCATAAAATGTTGCAATGGATGTGAAGCATGCACCATACAGTAAAGGCAGCATTAACAAATGCCGAATGCGGTGTTCACTGAATGAACACCTGAAAATTGCAAAAAAGCTCATAATTAGAAATTTTTTAAAGCCGAAAAATACCCTTTCTTTAAGTATCAAATTTAAAGAAAAGCGTAATTTGCTACCAAAAGAGTACGAGAAGTAATTTTTTACGTGAATGTTTTCCAAAAAATTGATTGGAATCCATAAAGGCAGTCGAAATTAATGGCAAAAGGTACACTACATCAGTAGTCTCTTTTTATAATACATGCTTTTTGTTGGCGGTCAAAAAGAAGCTCGTTAGAATGCCGGCATCCTGAGGTGTCTAAAATATGTTGAGATTAGGCTGTATTATCATCTATATTACCACCGTCCGCTTTTAATATGTTCGAATCGAAAACTTATTTCAGAATTCTGGCAGCTATTGCATGAGATAGTGAATCTACTGTATATTCATCTTCCTCTTGAAAACATGCTCAATTTAATACATTTTTGGCAACGTCCTGTCGGTCAATTCAATACCTATTTGCCCTGCTCTTTTGGGCTGCGAGTTTGACTTTGTGTGACAGAAGGTGTCCACTTGTGTGCTGGCTTTACGCACTTTGAGGAAATATCTTTGATCCGATGTTTTGTTACATTTTTTTCGATGGAGTCAGTCTCATCCACTGCCCGCATACTTTACTCGTTGACTTTTTGCCTACATTCCGGCTTAAATTAAAACTGCCGTTCCTATGACCAGCATGAATCAGTTTCAGTATATTTAAGGGATATGTATATATATATGCCTTTGAGTTCCCTATTTATACACATGTATCTTGGTACTAAAAATTATATCTCAGAGGAAGAAGATGCGATCACTGGAACAAGAGTTTTATTTGCCTGACGTTTCGGATTCCCTCGGGAATCCTTAATCATAGGTGATGAAAACATAGGCATGGTCATGCGCAGATTATTAAGGATTCCCCAGGGCATCCGAAACGTCAGGCAAATAAAACTCTTGTTCCAGTGATCGCATCTTCTTCCTCTGAACTGCTTTCTGGGACTCGAATATTCTCTACTAATGGCAATTATATGTCAGTTTGTTGGTGAGGTCAATTGTCAGGAGCCATGAGATGGTACGTAGTTTTTTTGAGCAGACAGTGAAAAAACCCCTTGAGATTTTTAAGGAGAAGAACTGTCGCTCTTGCGGGGAGGGGAGAATCTGATAGGGTTTAGGAAAAAAAACGTCCGGTCTTAGAGGAGGCATTGCAGAGATCACCGGGGTCATCACTGAGTGCGGAAGATTTGGTCTGATACTTCCTTGTTGATTGCAAAGTCCACCGACAGGTTGGAATACAGAAATATCTGCCCAGCTCGTCGACAGTACGCTGCGGGTCAAACCAAGGGTGAGTGTTTAGGCCGCCAGGTTCGGCTGATGCGATTGCTGATGGCGTTATCAAGGTACACAGATAGCTAAATAGGGAAGACCGTGGATACCTACGTACGGGATTAATGGTAGGAGAACCTAGTGCTGTGAAAAGAAAGACATTTACAAATTTTACTTAAATATAGCTACTATTATTATGATTGGAAACGGTTGGCGACGGTCTGTTCATATTTAGCGCGCACTGCTATATCGATCTAACTACCGCTTAAAAACCTCAAGGGACTCTGACATACAGCTTATTCTACACAAATTCTCTTTCTCTTCATGGGCCTCGCAGCTTGTGTTTTGGATTCTGTTGCTGGGTAGATCCTGATTCGTGATAATTGAAATATATACATTAAGAACTTGAGTCGTAAACACCAGACTGCCAGACCAGAAGTATGCTCGAAGTGTGCCTTCAGGTCCGTACCGTCCTGTCTCCATGTCGACGCCGATCCCAATCATAGCAGGGTTCAATGAGGAAGATCTGCTAAAGGAATTTGCCTTCAGGGCCCAGTAGTCAGTTCGTAAAGCATGTGAACTTGGTAAATTCTCCGCATGTGAAGGTGGCCTTCAAAGACGTGATCGGAGCGGCGAATTCGAAGGGAGCGCAAGAAGAATGAATGGGGGGAGGTGCATGGGCCTCATGAATCAAACCCTTTCTGTTGGTGGCTATCTTTTGAGTGTACACACCTAGGAAGTCGTTTATTAATTAACAGAAGCCTCATTCTTGTAACTATGCTCTCCTTAATAAAATGTTGGCAACACCCCTGCCTAATTTATCATCTGCTGCACTGCTTCTGCTACAACATTGACTTCGTATGACAGAAAGTGCACAATTTTGTCAGATAGCTTTCGTGGTTTTGGCAAATACCCTCGATCAGCTGTGTTATTGCATGCTTTTGGGTGGAGTCACGCTCACCTGCTGCTCGTATGTGCGATTAATTGACGTTTTTTGCCTAAAATTCGGCTGAAGTTCGAATTGCCGTTTCAATTACCAGAACGAGTCCATAAGGCGCTACACGAATTATATCTCCCTCTCGACCCTAGCTGTTGAAACGGTGACTCGTAGCTGTGCCACCGTCTTATTTCACCCCTTGAAATCCCCAAAGAGTAACACAGTAGGAAGGGCGTAAATGTGGAAGGCACCCGGAGGAGAGTTTATTGTGTACAAAACTCGGAGTTATTTTGTTAGTTGGTTAGTAGCCCTTGTTGGATCAGGGGTTCCCGCTGGAGTCCAAACTGGGTGCAGTTAGGAGACGGAGAAAAGCAGCGACCTCGGCCGGCTTGAGCCAAAGGTCCTCGGGGGTGAGTTGGGTGCCTGGCTGGGAACTGCAGGCGAAGAGATGACGGCAGTCATGCGGCGAGACGCTGCAGTCCGGACAGCAGTCGGGTATTGACGGGTCCAGCCGGTGTTGGTACTGGCGAAGGAGCATGCAGTAGCCACTGCGTAGCTGCGCCAGGTACAGTTAGTCACCCTTGGGCAATTTATTTCGGAGAGGGATAGCCACCCAGAAGGACCGGGGGGGTAGCTTAATTTTGCGTCTTAAACGACTCTGGTGAAGGCGCTGGTAGCCTGTCTTCATGGGGGAGCCATCAGCGGGTAGATCCGGGAGACAGGAGGCGACAGCTGCCTTGTGGAGAGCTCGGATAGACGACTGAACGTTACAGCTAGGCTCAGGAGCGTTGCAACTATGGTGGTTCGGATGACCACGTTGTGAACAGGTCCACCATAACTGCTGGCCCAAGAGTTTGTTGTGCAGGGCGACTGGCAAGGCAGAAGCCTCTGCATGGAGGTTATCGAAGGGCGGCATTTTATAGCAGCCCGTGATCGTGCGGAGGATACTGTTCTGTGCTGACTAAAGGCGGCGGAGGCTGGAGGAGCTGATTTTGGGAGACCAGGCTGGTGCCGCATAGGTGAGATGCGACTTGGCCAGCGCTTTGAATATGGTCGCCAGCGTCTCTTTCGAGCAGTCGCAGGATGTGCCGGTGAAATCTTTGAGGACCTTGGTGCACCGGCTCACTTTGCTTGTGACCTCCTTTGCATGGTCGGCGAACGTGAATAGAGAATCTAAACGGACGCCAAGGAGATTGGGCTTACGGATGTCTCGGATGGCAGTTGTGCCGCTAACGTAAAGCCAGGCTTGGCTATATGCCGTGCCTCGGGATGAACCCCGGCCATGAGACGGACTGGTAATGTCCTTGTCAGTCCATGTACAATCATAGACTAAGATGTGACAGTGGCTGAAGCTGGGCACGCGCGTGAACTCGTGTGCGTCAATTCCCGGTTCCGAGGTGTAAGGTCATCGCGTAGGCACAGTCACCAGCTAAGGCATACAATCTTGGAGGCGCTTCTCTGTTGACCGAGGAATCATTGTGGCCGCCGGCCTCCGACATGACGTCTCAGGAGAGCCTACAAGGCTGCTGGTATTCGGTTAGGCTAGACTCCTAACAGTAACCCCACCGGGCGAGACAAACAGGCCACACAGCGAGATTGATCAGTTGCATACGTTCGGTTTTTCTGCCTCGTTTTGCCTCTACCGTGTGTTCTTTCTTTTCTAGTGGGCAACTGTACTCATGTGGGTGAAGAGAAAGTTGGTCTGGTGGTAGTGCCTGTGGTTCATCCCCGGGAGGGTCAAGCACTTGCTGCCAAGGACGAGTCTACTGCGGTTGGGGCGACGACAGAGCTCTCTGATGCTGACTCAACGAAAACCCTCACATACACCCTGAGGAACCTTCACGGCTTCTCGGAGTACATTGTGGAGTTGCAGACCTGTCAGGTGCGGTTGACTCTTGCGTAGATCATTGACACCTTTCTGCTGCCTGTTACTACTACCGAGCACTTTATGGATGGCTGTTTGGCTTGATGAATGCCTTTGCTTCTCTAGGTACCCGACCAGAGTGACGTGGCTTGCCGCAATCCACCATGGCACACAGCGCAAAAGAACAGCACCGTCCCGTTTTCAAGGGCGTGGATTCTATGCGCTTGCAAGTACTGCAGCCCGAGGGTCTTCCGAACTCAACGAACCCTCCAAAAGGGTGAGTTCTGGCGTCTGCGCCTGTTTTGTTTTTCAAATAATTTTCTTGACTGCTTACCTATTTTTTATGAGGACCCTGTCCTTATGCTGCCGACAGTTCGTGCACAGCATGTACTTTAGTTTGAAACATTTTTCCCAGGGAGAAATTTGCAACAAGCATATATGGCAGAATTTATTTGATCAAACAAATTTCGTAACTTCTCATCAGCTGCAGCCTGTCTTTGCATGGGAAGAATAACAAGTGGATAATAGCACAATTTGAATATCAAGAAAATCGATAAAAGCAAGGTCAATTTGCGCGCAGGTCAACATCCATATTGTCAACTTAACTTGGGAAGGGGGCGGACATTTGGGGGAAGGAAGTAACACAAAAACAAAGGGGTGACTAAATGTTGGCCTATGGTCACCAAGGCAGCTGTAGGTTAGCCACCTGTTCTAATTGCTTGCATAGGTCGGGTTTCTCCCGCCGTGTAGCGTAATGTCCGGTTTGATCTTGCTCGAACAAGAACTCGGAAAGATGTTTTCGGATCGAAAGGGTGACCACTGTCCAATAGATGTTTTGTAATTGGGGACCATGGTACTTTGTCTTCCTGTTTTATCGATTTTCTTGATATTCAAATTGTGCTATTATCCACTTGTTATTCACCCCATGCAAAGACAGGCTGCAGCTGATGAGCAGTCACGAATTTTCTTTGATCAAATAAATTCTGCCATACATGCTTGTCACAAAAGTACTTTAGTTTATCGGTAAAGAAAACAGATGGTCGAACACCAGAACGATTTGTATTATCTTCTGAGCTTTCGGACTCTTACCGAAGTCCATCGTCAGAGAAGGGAAGCAGCAACAATCGAGTGGCTGGTTATAGCCTGTGAAAAAACAGTTAAAGTTTGAACGTGTAAAAAATCGATAACTGTTAGGTTTCGGTGCCAGATGGCCACGTCAGCACCGAAAATGGGGCGATTATGGAGGATGTTGGACCAACTAATTATGGCGGGCGTTTGGCTGTGATCGTCTGTAATAGCGCAAGGCTTTGTACGCCGGCGCCAATTGGACTCGGGTAAAGGACCGAATGCTGATAATAAAATACAAATCGTTCCGGTTTTCGACTTTCTGTCTTCTTTACTGATGCAAAAACCTGGAACGCGAACATTCTCTTTCATTCGTGAACTTTTGTTCATGTCCGTAATCCAGGAAATCGAAACTGACGACCAGTGTGCTTTATGCGTCTAGCCATAGAGTTCTGCGAGTACTGCATGCAAATTTCCTAAATTTTTAAATGTTTGATTATTTCTCCCATACGGGAGCGCATTTACGAAAACTTATCAATAATACTAGACAGCATTAGGCATATTAAGTACTTAAAAGAACTATAAGAAGTACTAAGTGTTTGTTAAGAAAAATAAAATTTTCTCGATAATTCCCACCTTGTGGAAACGTCAAAAATAGCTATAAATTAGAACAATAAATTTAACTAGTTTTTAAGTATAAAACTTAAAGCAGCCACTTTTTTATGCAGAAAGAACTTGCCTTCAGTCAAAATATTTTGTATATGTGGGAATGATTAAATACATAGTTCAGTTCAGTTGAGTTTTATTAGGGAAATATAGGTTAATACTTTTGAGCGCCCTCTTTGTATATAGCTATGATGCAGAACATGTGGTGCTGCCAGTAACGGAACTGCGGTAAGGGGGCAGGCAGTAAAAAACTCCTTAGGTATCTTTCCTAAATTTTATTTTGAATGCCATTATTGGGATTGTAAGGAAAAAACTGTCGCCCGTGGGGGGGAAGGGGGGAGAAAACGAAGAGTATATGTTAATCAGATGTCTTGTTGCTGCATGTGTTTTGATCATGTCGGGACGAGGCCATCGAGGTTGTTCAATATCCTAATGGCCACACGAGGAGAAAATTGTGGTGGTCAAGAGAACATCACCGATTGTCGGAGATGCGCCCCTCATACGAGACTCACGATCAATCGTTATTCTCAACAAACATATTACTGAAAAGTAGCGAGCACTATGTTTTTTGAAAGGTAATTACTGCCAGAGTGTCTGGTGGTAAATCTTACTTACTGACGGGTGGTAATGTAATTAGGCTCGCATCATTACAGAGAATGTCTTTTTCTAGGCTGATCAAACTGCATCTTAAACGTGTCCACAGATGGGGACATGGCAATATATGCGGGTAGAGCATTCCATGGCTGGATTAAACTCTAAGAGAAGAATAATTTTCGTGTGTTCAATCTTGCCCCATTCACACGTAGCTTGAGAGGATGTCAGCGCAATCTAGAAGTAGTGGCCAGCTCAAAGAAATCGTTGGATGCTTGGCAACAATTTTGATCTCGCAGCATGCGAAATGGCTGTATTAGGTCACCGCGCAGCGGTCTGTAATCCAGAGGAAATAAGTCGAGATTGGTCAGTCATGTCTCATAAGGATGGTACGCTTGGCCTCGCACTAACTTAGTTGCCCGTCGTTTTACTCTTTCAAGTTTTTTTTGTCTTTGACTGTCCAAAGTTTCCAGGCTTGGATGGCAAATTCCAGTTGGGGTCGCACAAACGTGCCGAAGACCTTGCCGAGGACAACTTCATCGAATTTAGCAAAGGCGCGCTTGATTAGATACAAGCTCGACATTGCGGATTTGGCCACCTTCAGGCAGTGGATTTATGGTTTAAGTGAGAAAGTGAACCACACCCCCAGATCGTTCTGGGTCTTTACGTTTGGTAGCAGCGTGTTATTTAGGTTTTAAATCCTCCGATACGATGAGTTATTTACCGAAGCTCGTTCGACTGTGGTCGATAAACCGCCAAGATGTCAAGGGCTTGAGACCCCGGCGTTCTGACGGTGAGCCAAAAAGCCTCTTTATCGGATGCGAGCTAGTCAGTTTTGTTTGACACGTGCAGACCATGTCTAACATAGGTGAGCACACCCCCAGCCTGATTATTGAATATCGTTCAATAAATTTTCTCTTCATTTCTGTAGTTTTTGGTGTATTCATTGATCAGTATACTAATTGTCCGTTTGTTCGACGTTTACATCAAACCCTTTAAAATAAGATATAACTAAACAGCATTTACAGAAAAAAACGAGCGACACTACTGACTGTAGACCATCAAAGCTTAAGGCTAACAGCGCAATATCATCGGCGTAGTCAAGATCAGTTATTCGGCGTCCGGATGCAACTTCAACACCGTCCTCTTCATGTAGGGCCTTTCCGAGAATCCAGTCAATGACGTAGTTAAACAGAATGGGCGAAAGGACGCAGCCCTGTCAAACACCAGACCGGATATCGAACGACTGAGAGAGATTGTTGTGGACCAGGACTTGTGCGGTGGTAGACCGATAGTAGGCCTTAATCATCGCAATGAGTTTAGTCGGATCTCCATCCAGTTCCATTATTCGCCACAGGGACTCACGATGGATGGAGTCGAATGCGGTGGCAAAGTCAACGAAGCAAACGGCCATCGGTTGCTGGTAGCTATGGTGGAATTCTAGAGTGCGCCTCAGTGTGAATATTTGATCCGCACATCCACGCCCAGCTCGGAATCCGGCTTGGTTGGGTCGTGTCCTTGAGTCACGTACAGACTGGAAGCACCTGAGAAGAACAACAGCGAAGATCTTTGCAGCAAATTGATAAGACTTATGCCACGGTAGTTCTCGCATCTTGTCTTATCTCCCTTCTTGTGGACAGGTACAAGGATACCTGAGCTCCAGTCATCGGGAACGGTCCCTTCTCGCCACGTCTGTACAATCACCTAATAGAGCCGAGGAGCCAGGGTGTCGACACAGGACTTGTGGATTTCTGCAGGAATACTCGCCTCTCCGCACGCCTTGTTGTTGCGTAGCCTCTGCATTGCATCGGTAACTTTTTCTTCGGAAGGGAAGTCACATGACACTGCGTAGGCAGGAGACGTTTGAATATCCGCTATGGAGGAGAGGGTGTGTGATGGGTTTTTCGTCAGAGTTGAGTAGGTCCTCGAAGTATTCACGCCAGCGACCGACCTTGGCCAAGTTGTTGCAATAAAACCTCCCTTCACATCGCGAACAGAATCACAGAGTGTCGGGGGTTTACCACTCACCTGGCGGATGATTTTGTATAATTTTCGGGTGTAACCCACATTAGAAGCCTGCTTCATCGAAGTCGCCGTTTCGGACCAATACTTCTGCCGGTCGTCTCTAGCCGACTTTGCTGTCAGCTTTCGAAGTTGGCGGAAGGAGGCATCGTTTCGGGACCTTGCTCAAGTCGTCTCGGCCGATAGCTGCAGGGTTATTCCGCTGATCCAGGCACTGCGGCGCCGCTGAGTGAATTCGAGAATCTTCTCAGCTGCCCCATAGATGGATGTCTTCAGTGATGGCCACTTGCTACTGCCCTCGTTGTCAGCCTGGGTCATGCGACGCGATTGGATTTCTGTGCTTTGAGCATCGATAGTGTTGGTTGCTGGAGCTTTGCGACATCAAGGCGTCTCGCACGTGGTGGTTTGGGCACAGACGAGAGGTGAACCCTCAGGCGCGTGCGAACGAGAGCATGGTCAGACTTGTGGACGTTACCAGTTTCGGCTCCTCGCATCGACCTGCTATCGTGGACCCAGCTGCGGAACCGTGAACCAACTAGAATGCTATCGATTAAACTGGTCGTACGGCCATCGTTCGAATCCCAAGTCAGTAGATGTTTGTGACGATGCTGAAAGAATGTGTTGGTAACAAACACTCTTTTCTGTTCGGAAAACTGCAGCATTCTCTCACCGTTGTCCGTTCGAGAGCCAAACCCAAAACAACCAAGAAGGTGGCTGTTTGTCGGGTCACCGGGTCCAGTCCGGCCATTCCAGTCCCCGGCAACAATTAGCAGATCTCAGCGAGGATGTCGTTCGGCTAGCTCCTGCAGCTGCGAATAGAAATTATCTTTCTCTTGCTGTTCAGCCGCCGACGTAGGTGCATGCACATATAAGACCGAGTAGTTCGTAAAATGGCCTTAGTCGAACATAGGCCATTCGGTCGTTGACTGGTTCCCATGCTAGTAGTACACGGTTAGCTTCTTCCGAGAGGGCAATAGCCACACCGTGTCTACCAGATGAGTCGCTCGGACCGCTGTGTTACAAGGTAAAATGAGAATATACCCCAAGGATTTTGATTTCTCGGGCGCCTGAGTCGGGGAGTCTGACTTCTGACAGGAAACAAACATCCACGTGATATTCATGGAGACTGTGCGCTGTCAGACTTTGAGTACCAGATTCCAGAAATGTTCGCACATTCCAGCATCCAATACCAAGAGTCCGTTTTATGTTTAGCAGTCCAGCTTGCACATTATTCGCCCGCACCACCGGATAAGGTTTGCGGAGCGCATCGGTTCCCGCGGACGCCGTAGCAGTGGTCGCAGTAAGGTAAGGAGACATCATGAGGTTTCTTGGGAATTTTGAATACAGGTGGGTCCCTTACGGCCTTTCGGATTCTTTATTTGAGGTTGTCTCTTCTAGCACTTTGGCTCAAGAACCTAACCACAAGGCAGTGGTTGTGGTGGCAAGCAAACCTATTAAATGGCGGTTCACGCTCGCTATGTAACAGTGTCGTCATTGGGCTTTGGGGCATTTTGTAAGGCAGTCTGTGCGCCAGACCTCAGCCAACCACGCCCTGGTAACTCTGTCGCTGCTGCGTCCGCGACTGCTTATTCGCCAGACCCGGGAGCCTGCTTATTTCGCAGCTAACCTTCACTGGAGGCCGCGCCACTATCCGCCACCCGTGGACGCGCCAGGTAGCCTGCAGCTTGGCTAACGGGTAACCATCCTTTCCCGGGTAACCCGCCTTCCTGGGTAACCCGCCTTCCTGGGTAACCCGCCTTTCTAGGGTAACCCGGGTCGAAACGGCTTCCGAATGAGCATAGTAAGGACGACATTGTCTCCCGTATCGATGCTGCTCGCTGTGTTTTCTCGATCCTTCGAAAGCGCCTATGGGTCCGACGTGACATCTACATCGCCACGAAGATTCGTGTATACCTTACATCCATCTGGTCAGTCCTCCTGTATGGATTTGAATGCTGGACTGTGCGCGCTGAAGATGAGCGAAGGCTGGAGGTCCTTGACCACCTATGACTGACGACGACCCTGCGCGTTAAATGTAGCGAATTCATCTCAAATGAGACAGTCCGCATCCGCTGCAATCGTATCACGAGGATACCTCAGGCCATTCAAGAAAGACGACTGAGGTGGTTTGGACACGTTTTCCGTCATCCGCCCAATGAGCTTTGTTATGCTGCTTTCGACCCGGCACCGCAGCCCGCCTTGGAACGTCTAAGAGGAGGGCAACTGAAGACGTGGCTCGAAACCGTCCGTAAAAACATGGAAGCAGTTCTTGGACCTTCTATCTTCGGTCTCCGTCGGTGGAGAAGGGACTGGTTGGAGCTTTCGAGATCGGCTGCTGCCAATCGGCACGCCTAGAGGGGTACCGTTTGTGACATCATGAGGCCGGCTTGGTTAGGCATGATACTAGCCGTAACAAGTACAAACTGTATATACCGCGCAATCTGTGCATGCATCAGCACAATCGGTGCATGTCTCTTACCACTCTACGGCTACTTATGATAAAGAATTCTCTGCATAATGCGAAACGTTAGGCAAAGAAAATTGTGTTGTGGCAATCGCACCTTCTACTTCTGAACGGCTTCCTGGAACTTGCATTATCGCTCCCAATGGCATGTGTTAATGTTAGCGTTTGCGCTCCCACTGGATTTCAGGCCCCACCTCAGGTGCCCGAGTAGCTAGGTGGTCGCTAGAGAGGGGGGGGGGGAGAGTGAGGTTGACCCTCGGCGCGTTTCTATCCTCACTTTATTCAATATGAATGCGCTTGAATATATAACAATGCGCTAAAAGCCTTGGCTTGGATGGCTTGCCAACTGACGGAATAAGTTGGGCCACCTACGTTGCTCCTCCTCTAGTACGCGTGTGTTTGTGTGTCGCATGTGAGGAGATGGGGGACTGAGAGTCAGGCTGCTATGGCTCCTTCTTAATGTGGCCTTTATGGCGCTCCCGCACAGGCAGGAGTCTACCTAGCAAGCTGGCTGAGTAAAGTTTGCGCGTGTTGAGTGACTATCGCGCCAGACGCCTACATCCTCCCTGATCTCCGGTCTCATTGACTTTGTCTTTACACCGGAAACGGGGATGGGAGTGGCGAGCGAGTGGGCAAATTCTCCACAAGTCTGCTTTAACTTCGTTTTTTCGTTCCCGGTATTTCGTTGTGTTACTTCTGCCTGCCAGAGCCTTCGTATTGCTTGCACATCTCGCCTCAGTGTCTACTTCGGCTTGCTTCAGCGTTTGCTACGGCTTGCTGGAGCACGTGGTGCCCATCGTCGGAATCGACGGGGGCACCCTCGTGTGTATGTCTGAGTCCGCAGTTGGGTCTTGCTCCCAGGGCGTACATTCTCGGTTGCCTGCAGCCAATTAATGAAGTGCCAACCTTGCCGATGTTGGTATTGTTGTTATGGTTGATGCGCAAGACAGCTATTTGTTCTGCAAACAACATGTATGAGATGCTAGTCCGAGTCTAGTCTTGTTTGCCTGTCCTTACCTTCGACTGTCCCTGATTTTTACTGTCCCATTCTTTGCGATACGCCGACTTGCTTCTACAAAATTAATGGTATTGAACAGGTTGGATGTTTATTTAAATAGCAAATGGAATTTGAACAACCACAGCAGGCGGCAGTTATGCGATCATAAGCAACGACTAGAGAAATTTCTGTGGCATTCCTATAAATTATCTTGTATTTCAGTTTTACTATTTGTAGGGCATTTTATTGTCCAGTTTGCCAGCACTCATAATTCAGTATATTTGATGGGCAATGCTCTTGAAACCTTGAGAACGGCACATACAGTATTAGTATTAAAAGTTTGTTACTAAAAGGTTGTCAGTAGCATATGTATTTTGCAGAATATTATTATCAATGTGTGGGTCTGCGACCTGGACATTCTCGGTTGTAGAGGACAATGCTAAATAACAACAAATAGTCATCCGTTGGATTGTTTTGCATGTGCAATGCATTTTTTGAGTTCCTTCGTTTGCGGCTGATCGGAGTATTTTAAGTAAATATACGTCCAGTTTGTGCTTAAGTGTTCCTGTTATTTCCGTCATTATTACCTCCTTCGGAAACCTACTGCAGGCGCCAACAGCTTGCTCCGAAAATGAGTCTTTGAGATTATCTGAGTGAGATAAGTCTCCTCGAATGTTGAGGAAGTTGGCATGCATATTTGGCAGTGTGCCCATTGTAGATTAAGTTGCAGCGTGTAGGAGACAACCTCGAGTCTGCCCGTACTCGCGAGGAAAACAGATTAAGCGCGTCACGATTGCATTTGTATGGTAAGATATTTAAACCTTCCACTATGTTCTTCGATCTTCTTGGAACACTCTCCAGCAACTTTTAATTTTTTTTTCAGTCAAGGGGTGCCATGCCTACATTAAATTGCAAAAGTAGTCTCAGTACTGCACTACATCTACCCCTATTCCTAGCATTTTATCCCATGGAAACGATACTTGTAGGAGTTTTGGGGTGCGAAGTAGGATAGCCGGGGAAGGAAATTTGTAAAAGAAAGAGAAAAGTGAAAAAATGGATTCGAAGTTGCTACCCGCGGCCGCTGGGAGTAAGTTGTTCCGCATGTAAATTGAAGGTGTTAGTGGGGCTTCGCACCAAGAGCCATGCTAGTTTGACTTTAAACGGCAAGTTGAATTAGATGACCTCCTACCCACCATTTCTATTCTTCCGGAATTTAAAGAAGCCTGCATTTTTATAATCGGATTTTCCCGCAACAAGTTAAACGATAATACAGTTTTGGAAAATATACTGATATAAACCAACAACCTTTCTAAACACAATAAAATAGAGAGGCACATAGCAGTTATTTAAGTATATTTCACTACCTTTCCTAATTTCCCACACATGAAACCCCTATTACAACCGCTTCATTGGGCCAAAATGCTAGGACTAGGTGTAAATGAGGTGCACTACTTAAAACTTAAAATAAACTTAAATATTCCAATTGTAAATGCCTAATGGGTCTGCATACTTTTCCAGATAGCTCCTTGGAGGCTCTTATAATATCTAACAGGACCCCAGTTGCATTTATGACTGCTCTGAGGTTATTTGAGGAGGGACTTTATGGAGGACCATCATCAACAGACACATCTACCTCGATTCCCATTGCAAAGGATTGCGTGCACGGCTCAGTGACTCGCATCCCCAGGAGTCACTTCAAGCTACTCGGCCGAAAGAAAATAAACTGGTGCGACCCCCCCCCCCCCCCCGGACATGCGAACCTTATCTGTCCCTTCACACCCGTACCCTCACTCCAATACTAACCGTGACATGTTTATTCACCCTCCTGACGTGAACGATTGTCGACCTGTCCCCCATTCCACCAAATGCTCTAGTCCAACAACCCCATTCCCCACCTTTCACTTCGTCTGACGACGAATTGGTGTTATCTGCTTAAAAGTGCACGAGTACAACTCAATTTTCCGAATACCTTCTTTCTTTTCACTGTCGCGCATTTACATTTGACAGAGAGCTTTTGCTAAGAAAATATTGATGGGTGTCTTCATTGGCTCTCTCCAGTTCAACGTCAAACCTCAGCTACCATCCATTTAGGCACTCTTATTCCTTCTCGCAGTGTCTATTTATCATTCTTACATCTGCACGTTCGCCATACTTTGATGTCATCTGCAAACACGACTACTTTACGGGCTAGTGCATTCATGCAATCATTGAGAACCGAGCGCAGACGTACTGCCTTCAAAACTGGCACTGGCGTTGATTTCGCATTGTCAATGCTAATTTCGAGGAAAACTGATTGGACTGCCCCCCGAGCGAACTCATATCTAGCCTGTGGTCTGACTATTTAGACCTATAGACACTGATGTTTGTCTCACATAGGCCTGCCTACTTGCTATGCGACAGCTGTGAATGTGGTAGTTTACTTATCCTTTTTCTGTTGTATTTATTTACAGCCGCAGCAGATGAAGTGGACTCCGACAGTATCTACTTTGAGGTCGATCGATCCGGGACGGTGCACGTCTTCTGGAAAGAGCCCTCTGATCCCAACGGTGTCATCCTCTACTACTCTCTGCGTTATCGTCGGCTGGAAAATCTCCCCCAGGCTGCCTCAACGGTAGTTGTGTAGGCTCTGTATTGCTTAATTCTACACTCCCCGCTTTTTGCAAAGCAGCTTCCCAGTGGTTTTTTACGAGGGTAGTACGGTTCCTGTGTTTTCCTACATCCGTATCCCTATGATAATCCAACTCTCCAAACCCTAGTCAGATATTTAAATAGCATACTCATGTTTGTTGTTGGTCTTACTTTGGGTGTATTATTTGTGACTGGGGCGTGTTTTTAGGCGAGTGTGAAATTACTTTGCTTGTCCGTGCTTTACCAACGATAGTGGTGTTGAATTCCCTTTATTTGTGCTGCTTATGGTGCATAACTTCACTCGTAGTATTACGCGATATGAATGATTTTGCGGTTCCTTCTTTGGGCCTTGGAATAGTTTACCTGACCAGAATTCTCTTGGGAACTCTTATCTTGCACCTTAAACTCCAGGTTTTTCGCTACACAGACACAGGGACCAAGTATTCATCTAGTCGCGAGTTCAAGCCTCGAGTGCAGCACCACTCGGGGTTGGGTATGACTGGCTGATGTTGGCTAAGGAACGAAAAATGACCTTTCCTATGTGAAGGGCCTTCGCCTATCTTTCCCCCAACACACGCATTGAGCTCGTCGTTAAACAAACATACCAAGTGTTTAGGTGGTTTCAGTTCTTCTTCGACGTTTAAGTCCAAAACAATGAAATAAGACAGACTCCGTATTGTGTGTGGTTGTGTGTCGAAACCCATAGTTGGATCAGTAATCCCCGCTGGAATCCAAACTGGGATTAGTTCGGAGACGGAAAAAAGCCGCGACCTCGACCGTCTTGAGCCACAGGTCCGCGGGAGTGAGGTGGGTGCCTGACCTCCGTATTGTAGGATGCAGCAGCAGCCAAGCTGATAGCTCAGTGTTCATCACTTGGCTCATTAAGTAAACTTTCTGCTTTATTCGTACAAAAAGGTCGGCCCACAGTTCTTACATGCACAACAGACCTTAAAAATATTCACTAGAGCTGTGCTATTACGAATTTAAATGAGCCCATGGTTCGTATTCTGAGTAGGAGTCATGGTTGGCAGTTTTGCCCTGTCGTTGGGATCGAGTTGTGGGGGGGGGCGGGTGAGGAATTGCGCAGCGTCTGCTTCACTCGATCTTCCCACACGTATTGCGTTCCGGTAACAAAAGAGAAAGGTCAAAAAGCCTTAGGCCATGGTTTTGGGCAAACTAGGTAGCGTCTACAGCGTCCATGCGCAAACGACGCCCCACTCAAATTCGCCGATTTCCAAAGAGGAACTGGCTGTCTTCCTCACATGCAGTCAAAGCAGCTCCTAGGTTGTGTTTTGACTCTCTCCGTAGACGAGAGCTGCAGTCTGTACGGTGGAACCTCGATTAATGAGTTTAATCCGTTGTGGCACCGTGCTCGTATTCTGAAACGCTCGTCTTGCCAAACGTAGCCAATCAACCTGCATCATTTTACTGATTGGTTGTAGGCGACCGAAGACCCACGCTCGGGAGGCAAGACTCAATACCGGACACAGACCTGCACACCCAGACGTACTGACAGTTCGTTAACTGGGCGGTAGTTCGTCAATCGAAACAAACGTTTTGTTAGTGGCTCGCTTGTTGCCTGAAATGCTCATAGATGGGGCTGCTCGTCACCCGTGGCTCAACTCTACGTCAAGCATTTGGATAGTCTCAGTTCCCTCCGGATATTAAAGCTTAAAACAAGGGAAGTAGGGAGACTACGTATTGTACAATGCAGTGGCAGTCGGGGTGGCTGACTAAAAACCATTACTTGGCAGATAAACTTAACTTAACGTTTTATCCGAACAAGAAACCCGGTCTACGCTTGTTATATGTACATCAGAGCATAAAATATTGCCGTAGACAGGTGTGAATACTAGGCCAGTTGGACGACCGAGTCTCACGCCTACGGCAAGAAGCGGATGGCTCTCGCACGCGAACTCTATTAATAGACATATCGATCTCCCAGATGCCTATATCGCATTGCGCGAGCACTGGCAGGGTTCAAGGTCACTCGCGGCGGAGCGAACAATGAGAACTAAAGGTCACCTCCGGCAGAGGTGACTTAATCACGCAGTGAGCTGTACGTTTTCATTCTTTGACAAAGTCCTGGAGTGAGAGTCCGAAACGTCGGGCAAATAGAAAATTGGTCCCAGAGAACATTCTTCCGCCTTCTTGAATTATAAATGCGTACACCGACCTGTCAGAGGACCCACTTGTCCGTCCATGTTGCCATTAGAGCTCTTACTTCAGGTTCTATCGCGAGTGGATTAAGATATAAGCAGATGGATAGATCGAATATTTTCGACCATTTAGGTATTTTTATGGATCAAAGGGACTAGATGATTGGTGTCCTAAGTAGTAATTGTGGTTGACAGTTTTTTGAGTCTCGTAGGTCTCTAGTTGAGGTTGTGGGGACTTGCGCTTCGGCTCTCTCACTCCTTCCACATGTACTGCGTTCTGTTAGCAAGAAAAGATTTTTAAAAAACAGTTGTTATGGTTTTGAGCTGTGTGTGCATCTGTGTGTAATACACAGCACAGAAGAGCTCTCGTCCACAAGCGAACCACATCTCGCTTAAATTTGAAAAGATACTAGCTGTCCTGCTCACCTGCAGTCGAAGCAGCTCCTAAGTTTTGTTTTGACTACCTTCATCCTCTCTCTCCCTAGACTAGAGCTGCAGTCTGTGCGCGCTAGCGGGCGAGCAGTGAAGTCGCTTTTTAATTGTCTGTGTGCATTGGACGACTTTATGCGCCATTGGCGCACAGGCCAGTCTGCTGGGTAGACTGCTCTTTGGCAAAAAAGTAACACTCTACTACTACTCTTCTTTTCCTCCGAGACACTCGAATAATTATAAGCAGTCTGGCGAAGAAAAAACAGCCGAAAAACAGTGTTGAGTACGCAAAAACCCCTTCCCCCTCTCTCCCCCTCCCCCTGTCTGCTGCTATCTCTGTCTAGGCGGTTTGGCGGGCGCGGTGACAGTACACCGAAACCCCTATCCTCCTCACACTGATTTGATACGCGCGGAGGACAAAATGCCTACTAGCGTTTAGCTTTCTAACTTTTTTTCTTAATCTAAAAATTTCAGACAGCTCGCCGCATCCACACCGACGCAGCCTTCGAGACGCTGAAATGGTCAACGCTCTGTGTGACTCGTGCCGATTGGCAGCTCTCCGGTCCCAAGGTGCGTTCTCCGCGCTCCGTGTCGGAGCCGGTGTCGGTAGAGACTGGCAGCGCGTCAGAGGCTCCGGCCTTGTCCGTCAATCAAGCCGCGGATGTTGCCGACACCGCTTCCGTTAGGCGGCAGCCTCCACTGGCCCCCAACCGCGGGGGTGATGAAAATAGTAACGGTTCCCTTGGCGGAGCCGCTCTGCTAAACCTCCTGCCCGGTCCCTACGAGCTCCAGATTATGGCTGTTTCCCTAGCGGGCAACAGTTCCTGGACCGAAGCCAAGGTGTTTGAGGTGGAACTCCCGCCCGAAGTGGTCGCCTACGGTTCGTACTCCCTGCCTCTCTCTTTCATTTTCAGTCGCATTGTACTGTTTTTTGGATATGGGCCTCACCCGTATACGCGCCTATTTAGCACTTACTTGTATTGTTCTATATGTAACCTTTATCGTGGATTGCCCTTTTCATAGCTCCTGCCATTTCCCCGAGGGCTTTCTCTTTACGATATCCGTATTTCGAAGAACGGCAAAAAGTCGGAGTCACAATAAATTCTAGCTGTGAAGACATTCTCCGGTAACGCAGTCGTTGAGGTAGGACTCCCTGGAAATGGCTACTCATGACTTTTCGCCCTCTCTTTCGCTACCCGTAGGGCAGCTTCCTCAAAATTTACTGAGCCATGTGCAACAGTTTTCAAAATTGTTATGTCTCTGTATTTGCCTTCGGAAGTATAAGTCGCGAACGATTATCGCGAGGTAGGCGCTTGATCTCGTCTTACCTAGGGATGGACGCCTTTCTACTAGGACGACGGTGTCCGTGGACTTGTGGAATTTCGCTTTGCCTCAGAACTTTTTCGCTGGGCACTCTACCTGCTCGGACACGTCCCGTGATTGCTTATTCGTCAGACCCGAGAGCCGACCTATTTTACAACGTATCTCCTCCGATAGTCAATAAAATGTCCCGCACCCCTAAACTCGCTGCGCAGCCAGCCAGCCAGTAGATCTGCGTGCGAACTCTGTTCTGCCGGAATTATCGTTGCAGTGGTCCGAAAGGGTCGCAACACCAGCTCTGACCTTCTGCTTAAACAACAATTTTCCATGACCTAGAAAATTTGGTTTCTAGTTGCAGGCGTTTTGAGCTGAGTGTGCTTGTGAATATGCTGTAAATGGTGAACTATTAACTCAAATCTAAAGTTACTCAAACTTTCTTCACGTGGATTAATTAAACGCGCACGGTAACAGCAAGTAAGTGAGCCTCGGGAAAACGAAAAAAACGAAGATGTATTTCAGCTCATTCGGGCGTATGAAAATTAGAAGAATTAAAGGTAAAATAGACGTTCTACTACTAAGTTGTTATTAGGATATCTGTTGTTATTAAAGTAATTTAGGAAAGTGTGGCGTGACAGAACGAAAGGTAATCATATGCATCGGCGCTGGCAGTAAGTATGACTACATCGAAATACCAAACTCCAGTCTACTCGAAGAGCACATTTAGTGAATATCTCTATGTTTTCTCCAAACCTATCTATTGTGCCTCCCATGTTTACATACTTGAAAAACAAACGTACATTTTCGATTATTCATCATCAGGTTAGAATAACAAAAAGTTACGCATCCAATCAACAGTAAGTAAGGGCAGGATGGAAGGTGTTCAGAGGTCAAGGGGTCTGGCAATTAGTCCATGTCGCCGCGTCATCACCTTCTCGCGACACGAAGTAATTACCATACCACGTTTCGAAACAGTGATGACGTGACGTTATTAACTACTTGCAGGCCACTTCCTCCCTCCTTGGACCCTTAGGCGCTTACCCCCCCCCCTCCCTTCACGCCAACTTACTGCTGATTGAATGATTAAACTTTGCCACCCCTATATTTCTCCAATTGCCTGATGATGTATTATCGAAAACCGACGTTTACCAAACTTGCCTTCTTCAATGTTTGCATGCTTATCATAGCTGAACTCTAGCAATTTAGTTCTGCGAAAATTCCCATTTTACGATTGAAAAGTCGCATTGGCAAACAATTGTTTTCGGTCATTCCCCGTGTTATGTACCGGTCTGATGATGAATGACCGAAAACAATTGTTTGCCAATGCGACTTTTCAAGCAATTCGCTTAGAAAGAGATGAAAATCCTTGAGAAAAAGGTGATTGTTACTGTATAACCTTTCAGGACTGATCCTCCAGTTTGTTCTTCATCAGACTACTGATGAAGTTTAAAAATAAGTTGTGTTACAGACACGTGGATTTCGTTCGTCCTGCAGCCTGCTGTATTTGTTAGATGCGAAAACTTAGTCACCGGAAGGCAGTTGACGCAGCCTTTGTCCGCACACCGTCCCGCATTTAGGGCACCTAGCTGAAAGTCCAAAATTCGTCCAACCGGAGCATTTGCTGCAGCAGTCTAGAGGACCAGTTTCTTGGGTCCGAAATTCGTAATGGTAGCCAGTTAACTTACTCCGGCGTTACTAGATTACTTGTCAGCTTAAATTCTGAAGCATAAGGTAAAGGATAGTTGTCTTTTCTTCTATGATTTTTGCCTGCTTTGTGTTGATCACTCAAGCCTGATTGTTTTTGTGTCTGCTTTGATCCAGAAAAGAAAATCATGCTGATTGCCGTCCTGTTGGCGGTTTTCGCCGTATTCTCTGCCCTTGCCATCGCCTGCGTGATTCACTGGATCCGGAAGAGGTCAGATAACCATCTTTTTTATGTTTTCGTGTTCATCATCTCCCAAAGAAGACGAAGAAGAAAGTGCTAGGACATTGACCGAGTTATATTGAGACTGAAGTTTCAGACAGTCGCCCTTGTTTCCATGCTCAGACTAACGTGTTGCTTGTTCCTGTTTCTCGGGACTGTTTCAGCCTTGCTGCGTGCCGGGTAGTACATTCGTGCTGGACGCACGAACTTTGACCTGCTTGTTCACTGCTGACTGTCCGTGAGATTGACTGCTGGGGAGCTTGTGTGACCTTTGTCCCCTTTGCAGCTGTCGTGATTTTTGGTAAGTCAACGTGCTAACTGGCCTGTCCCTCGTCCGCTGACGGACTAATCACTTGTTGCTGCCTCCGTGAGCTCATTTCAACCTCATGGACGAGGCACCGTTGTACGCTGGTCACGTGGTTCCTGGGCGACCCCTCTCCTACTTTTCTCTGAGGTCAGTTTATTCCACCATTGGGTCTGTTTCGCCGTCCTGTTGGCCTTGTACGAACTGACTCGAGCCGTTTACGTACCGCCTGGTAGGCAGGGTGAAAGTATATGGGTCTGTTAAGTGTTCCAGTCCAAGACCACGGCGTTAGTCTGATGATGGAAAAAAACGAGTGTCCAAAACGTCAATCTCAATATAACTCGGTCCATGCCCTTAACCTTCTTCTTCGTCTTTTTTGGAGGAACGATGAACAAGATATGATATCTGGACCTCAAATCTTTGCCCATATTACTTTTATGTTTTTGTATTCGTGCTCTCTATTATTCTATTGCTTTACTTCCACCAGTTGTTCCTCCAGTGCTGTTTTGGCGCACCGTTGGTAAATTACAGTTTTTGCCTCCAGCCTGTTATCGCATTTTTCAGAGTTTTTTTCTGAGGGAATACAGTTTGCGGACAGTTTAGGCCACAGAGAACTCGGTTTTTTTTCCACAATTGTCTTTCAACTAACTGGACTAGATTAACGCTTGGAAACATTGGCTGGCGGGGGCGTTTTCGGCGGCAAACGCGGGTGTCACGGCCTTTTTTGTGGGTGACTGTTTCATTCGGTCAATCCATTCATTCCATCCGCTCCCACATTCTGCACACGCGTACGTGTGTGTGAGTTACTTTATTTGTTTGTGCGGACTTTGCTGATAAAGCTTGGAGTTAAGTTATTTGAGTATACTTTTTCAGTTCATCGGAAGTTTGTTACGGTAACATACCAGTAAGATAGTATTGCTCAAGGCAGTGCTGGACACGTGATTTCCGTTAGCGGTCGGTGAACGTTCCTCAGCGAGTGTCAATATCTCTCGAACTAAAGCGGCAGAACAAAGAGCTCGTGCACCAATGATTGGGGTGTTAGACTCTGATCAAAAAGGCTGCGACTGCTACACCCATCTCCCTACGTTGGATAAACTCTTCCCTCCGCCCAACCCGTGTTTTTGATGGCGGAACAGCCCCTCCCGGCCACGCTTCTCCGACTCCTCCTAGCCGCCGGAATTAAGGCCAACTCTGACCTCTGTGGTACAGCTCGTTCTGCCGAGTCCGCCTGGGCCGCCGCGACTGGTCTGTACGTTGCGGCTCTTGTAATGGTTGGTGCCATCTCCGCTGCAGTGGCCTCGGCACAGCTGCCGATTGGTCGCCCGCCTTCGCGTGTCCCAGCTGTCCCGTGCCCCCAACGATCTCCATGCCTCCAGCCTGTCCTTTCCTGAACCCAAATCCTCTGGTCTCCGACTTTGCCTCACCACCTGGTCTTAAGAGCTTACAATTCAACGCCAATGGCCTCCTTAGGAAGCTTGACTAGCTCCTGGCCTTCATGCGCTCGCAAAGCATAGCTGTGGCGGCTATCCAAGAGACAAAGTGGTCTCCCTCCACTAAGGTCCCTTCCTGTGCCGATTTCACGATTGTCCGTCGCGACCGCGGCCGCAACAAAGGCGGAGGTTTGGCCTTCCTGGTGGACAAATCCATTGCCCATCACCAGCTACCCCTGCTTGGAGCCGATCCCACGGAAGTACTGGCGATTTCCCTTGACATTGGCCCGGCGCCGCTAACCGTCGTGAACGTGTACATCCCTCCAACTTCCAGTTGTTCTCCCGGTTTCACCGCCTCTATCGCTCCCTACTTACCTTCTGGAGACAGTCTGGTGCTAGGTGACTTCAACGCCCACCATGACCTGTGGTGCTCTAACTTGGCAGCCGACCCCCGAGGAGAAGCTCTGGCTGATGAAATAGAACACGCCCCCTTTGCCGTTCTCAACGAGAACAGCCAAACGCGCCTCCCGACCAACAGCGCCTCCACCTCGCCCGATGTTTCCCTCGCCAGTCTCAGTCTGGTAGCCTCCACCATGTGGAACACGGAAATCAGCCTGGGTAGCGACCACCTCCCCATTGTGCTTGAATTGGCCACCACCGCCGAGCGTATCAAGGCCCCCAACCGGCACTTCATTAATTTCAAGAAAGCCAATTGGGCAGCGTTCACGACCGAATGCGAAGCTGAGATCGATGGTCTATTGCCTTCCACCTGTGTCCACATGGCGGAGCGAGCACTTCGTCGACTACTACTGGCAGCAGCAAGTCACCACATCCCTAACGGCCGCATTCCCCTTCTCCGTCCTAACTATCCGCCCGAAGCCTCCCGCCTGGAACGAGAGAGAGACGAAATACGAACTCGTGATGCCAGTGACCCGCACGTTGGCAAACTAAATGGCTTAATCACTAAGACTATCAACGATGGCAAACGCCAACGCTGGCATGAACTAGTTTCAGATTGCAATTTCAGCGGCAACTCAGCTGCCACTTGGAAGCTTTTACGCAACCTGACCAAACCCCGGGCTGATACATCAAACCAGTCTATTAGCTTTGGAGACGGCAACTTCATTTCCAACAACGGTAAGATCGCCGTGAAGATGAACAAGCTGTTCTAGCCCCGCTCGGCGCCCAATCCCAAAAGCCAGCGCTCCCTTCTTCGTCTCCTCCATAAAACCCCGCCCCCAGACATTTCCTTTTCAGCTGATGCCATCCTCACCGCCGTCAAGAAAATGAGAGCTTCGAAAGCCTTAGGACCAGATGGTCTGGCGCCTATCCTTGTGCGCCACATCGGCCCGAAGGTGGCTGCCTATCTTGCCGCCCTCTTCAACCTTTCACTGGGAACTTCAATCATCCCTGATTGCTGGCGCCAGTCGATCATTCTCCCCCTGGTCAAAGCGGGTAAGTACCCCTGCCTAGCGACCTCTTATCGTACAATTGCCCTCCTCAGTCCATTGGCGAAGATCCTGAAACGGCTCTTCCACCCAATTCTGACGTCTGTGGCGGAACTATCTTGCCACAAACATGGTTTCCGATCGTGTCGTGGGACTACAACGGCGCTTTTCGAACTCAGCGACCCTATCCTCGAGGGCTTCAATCAACAGAAGCCCGCTTCGCGGACCGTGGCAGTCTCAATTGACCTGTCACGAGCCTTTGACTGCGTCCGCCACGATCAGCTCCTGCAGAACTTGGTCTCGCTGAACGTCCCGACTGGCCTGATCCGACGGTTGGCGGCTTACATCCGTGGCCGTCACGATCGTGCCCTCTTCAGGGGCGCTCTCTCTAAGCCCCGTAAGCAGACCTGTAGCGTCCCTCGAGGCTCTGTGCTCAGCCCGACGCTCTTTAACATCTACATGCGAGAGCTCTTACTCCCCCGGGCACCTGTGCAAGTGGTATCCTATGCGGACGATGTTACGTTCTTTTGCCGGCACCATGACATCGATCAGGCTGCACAGCTCCTCACGGAGTTCATGCCTGTTGTCGAAAACTTCCTCACCCAGCGCGGAATGACGATCTCGGCAGCCAAGTCGTCCGTAACTGTTTTTACGCTTGATCCGAGCAGGCATACAGTTATGATACGTGGGCACACACAACGACCAGAAGCATGCCATTAATGACTACTAAGTAAATGCGGCGAACCACAGCAGACGCGTCTTCGAATCGCGTTCCCACCTGCCCTCCCGGCGGCCAAGGTCTGCTACGCCCATCTCCCTACGTTGGATCAACTCTCCTCTCCGCCCATCCCGTGTTTTTGCTGACGGAACAGCCCCTCCCGGCCACGCTTCTCCGACTCCTCCTAGCCGCCGGAATTAAGGCCAACCCTGACCTCTGTGGTACAGCTCATTCTGCCGAGTCCGCCTGGGCCGCCGCGACTGGTCTGTACGTTGCGGCTCCTGTAATGGTTGGTGCCATCTCCGCTGCAGTGACTTCGCCAAAGCTGCTGATTGATCGCCCGCCTTTGCGTGTCCCAGCTGTCCCGTGCCCCCACCGGTCTTTAGGCCTCCAGCTCGTCCAGTCTTGAACGCAAATCCTCTGGTCTCCGACCTTGCCTCACCGCCTGGTCTTAAGATCTTACAATTCAACGCCAACGGCCTACTTGGCAAGCTTGACCAGCTTCTGGCCTTCATGCATTTGCACAGCATAACTGTGGCGGCTGTCCAAGAGATAAAGTAGTCTAACTCAGAACAACATTTACCGAGGGTCACTTGCTGTACTCTGGCTAAACTTTGCAGTGGCTACTCTATGCTCCTCTGCCAGTATCAACATTGGCTTGACCCGTCCACACCCGACTGCTGTCCCGCTTCTCCGCATGACTGTCCGCATCTGTTCGCCTGCAGTTCCCGGCCAGGCACCCACCTCACTCCCGCGGACCTTTGGCTCAAGCCGGTCGAGGTCGCGGCTTTTCTCCGTCTCCCAACTACTCCCAGTTTGGATTCCGGCGTGGATTCCTGATCCAACTATGGGCTACGACACACACACACACACACACACACACACACACACACACACACACACACACACACACACACACACACACACACACACACGACAGTTCCCCCGTCGATTTCGACGATGGGCACCACGCGCTCCATCAAGCCGCAGCAAGCGCTGAAGCAAGCCGCAACTGACACAGAGGTGAGCTGGGCAAGCAATATGCAAGCAACAGCTAGCAGGAGCAACGCAGAGAACTGGCGCGAGGGAAAACAGGAGTTTAGGCAGACTTGCGCAGAATCTGCCCACTCGCTCGCCACTCCCACCTCCGTATCCGGTGTAAAGACAATGTCAATAAGACCGGGGATGAGGGAGGGTGTAGATGGCTGGCGCGATAACACTCAGCACGCGCACACTTGCATCAGCCATCTCGCTAGGTATGCTCCCGACTGCGCGGGAGCGCCATAAAGGCCACATTAAGAGGGAGCCATTGCAGCCTGACTCTCAGTCCTCCCTCTCCTCCCGTACGCACACACAGACACACGCGTACAGAAGGAGCAGCTACGTAGGGGGTCCGAGTTTTCCCGTCAGTTGGCAGACCCTCTAAGCCACGGCTTTTAGCGCACCGTGATAGATTCAGACGCATTCAGATTTATTATAGTGAGGGAAGAAACGCGCCGAGGTCGACCTCACTCTCTCCCCCACCGCATAGCGACCGCCTAGCTTTTCGGGCACCCGCAGTGGGGCCTGAAACCCAGTGGGAGCGCAAGCGCAGTCACCAACAGGGAATCAGAAGTGAGAGAAAGCGCCAGCGCCTTCCAGGCCGCAGGGGCCGTGGTTGGCTGAAGACTGGCATTGCATGTGCATACAGACCATTGGATCTCAGAAGGGTGAGAGCAGCCCTGCATGAAGCCTGGGCCAACACCCTCCTGAGAGGGGTAACCAGTCAGTCAAAGACTGAAAGGCACTACCCATGCTCCGTCGTCGGTTGGCGTCCGTGGGCGAGTCTGAAAGGAGAGCAAGAGGCAACTGGTGAACTTTGCCGTTAACGCAGCAGAGGCGACCATTTTCGACGAAAATGGTGGGGGGGGGGGGGCGAGGGGCGTTAATTTTGTTCCCCAGCGAATAAGGTTCTTATTCGAAAGATCGTGTCTACTCTTCTTCGTACAACGAACGCAAGTGCCTGACGGTTCATATGTCGTAAGCGAAGTGAGGGCATAGGGACGACTTACATGCAAGTTGCAAGTAAGTGCGCTCTAGCCTGTATGTGTGTGTGTGCCCATACCCGCCGTCTTCTGGTGTTGAGGCAAATTGAAGCTGGCTGCTATCAGCCATGACTCATTCTCTTCCGCCATTGCAGCCACGTACGTGCTGGCCTTAGAAAGTGCATAACGTTAGTTATCCACAAGAGATTCATGGATTTCCCACTAAAGTGCACTACCAGGCCCCACTACAGGCCCGCTCTATGTTCGAAGTCTCCCTGTTAGCTCGTTGATTGTCCGCCTTATAAACCCAGATTTGTTGCGTCGTTTTTGCTGATAAAAAAGCAAGGTGGCATATGCTAGCGGGTCAATCTCACCAGCTCTATGACCAAGTAGTTGACGCAACTTAAGCCAAGTTACCTGTGTCGTATTGCGTAACTAAAGACAAACTCTAGAGGACCTTTTCAGGCAACTTGCGGTTGATTTTGAAAAGTGGGTCAGCAACATTCAAAACCGCACACGCAACTCAAGTGACCGCACTGGTTTGTCCAATGCTCTTCAGCTGTGTCATACACCAATCAGATACTCTGTGTCTCCTCCTTTAGTCGCTGTCAATCTGGACAACGCTGCCTTCTACTTCGGTTTAATCCCTGTCCGATGTTGGCCACAGAACCTGTTGATATTCGTATGAATTGGAAGGTAGACATCCCAAAAATTTAACTGTGAGGATATACGTTCTGGAAAAAATGATTTGTAGGGTCCTTTTAGATATCTATCCCCCCTGCCCAACTGCCTAAAGTCTTTTGTCGTCAAACATTTAATTCTCGGCTAGTAAATTAATATTTAATTGTGGTGGAATTGATCAAAAAATATTTAATTAAATAAGATTATGTTTGTTTTAATATGTTAAATAGAATAAAAATCAATCATTATAAAATTTTGCGCAGGATACGTATGCTAATCGAAAGGAATTCGATCTTATGTAGGCGGACTTTAACGAAAATGGGGATTCGTCCTCCTTATTGGTGGAATTTAAAGAACATTTAAACGTAGTTTTTTATTAAATAGAATAAAAGTAGTTTTTTATTATAAGTCGAGGGGATTTTTTGGCCTCTACATTAATTCTTGCCTAAGTTCTTGTGGAAAACGAGGTGACTTTATTCAGTAGGTTTTCGACGCTCGTTCCCCGGGTCGTTGTCAGACTTGAGGTATCCTGTAATAAACAGTGGAAATTTCGAACGTGCTGAAAAAATCAATAGTCAATTTGTGTGAACCATAATTAGCAGCCGCTTTTTGCGTCAGTCTGTATCGATTGGCTCTTGCTTCTCCAATTTTTTTGAGATGTTCGTTGGAGTGCATGATCTCAATAAACTCTCGGCCTTTTTGGGAAGGTCAGACTCCGACTATTCACGTTTTGTCCCCTATGAAGCTGTGTCCTATGTCTGCGCTGTTTACGGCCAATTGGGAAAAATTATCACGCACATTTAGTGCCAGTTTGTGTTCTTCGATAACTGTGGAGGCGGAAATTTTCTGTTTTGCCGCAATATGCGTTACTATGAGCTTCGTATGGGCTATTGTAGACAATTTTTTCTTTGGGCAGTCTAAATTCGGTAAATATTTCCATTGTTAACTTTGTCAGGCAAAACATGCTTTTCAGGAACTCCTCTTCAGGGCCTTAAATTTGCAAACAATGAAATTTTGAACATTTACAAAAATCAATTATTTCGGTGTTGTGCGGCCATTGTTGACTTTTTCAGTCTGCGCGAATGGTCGGAATTTGGGTTGGGCGACCGCTACTCTTGGATGGGGGTGATATGAAATCGCCTTCTGGCGTCGGTGTCGGCCACGGGAGGGTCAGGGCTTGTGTAAGTGTTTTCTGGCAGCACAGTAGTGGATTCAATAGGCGTATAGCCACTGCTTCTGCTGTTGCCAGCACCCGTTGGCGTAGGCCTTTGGAGAGGTTGGTTGGTGTCCGGTAGACAACCTGAAAGGCTTCATTAGTATCGACTCGTGATAGTTACCCATATTTTTAGGGTGTACAAGCCGGGTGCGTGCTGTAGTCGTCGATACCTGTGTCACTTCTATTTGGTATTCCCGCAAGTTTTCTTCAAAGATTTTAGGCACATTCCTATTTTAAGGTAGGATTCACCATGTATTGGTGTTACGTGCCGGGTTGGAAGAATTTTTTACTCTATTCTTGGACTCTCGTTGTTTCATGTATCGGTGTACAATGTCTCCAGGGTAAACATTTTGGAAAATAATTCAAAAAAACTTTGGTGTTATTCCTGTTTCATTTTAGCCACGAAACCTGTTCATACAGATCGATTTTCACAGTTTTTCTGCCTTGCCACTCTTCTCTTACAGACGACTGCTTGCCTCGGCTTGGTCCTCCGCCAATCCGGAATACTGGCACGTCTACGAGGTGGACGATTGGGAGATGCAACTGGAGGACATTGATTATCTGGGCTTTAAAAGCATCCTCGGAAAGGGCAACTTTGGTATGGTCTACCGTGGCATAGTAAAGACGCTACGCACTCCGGCCAAGCACTTTTATTCCAACCCAGTCAACTTACCGGCAGCCATAAAGGTATCCCCTGCTCCCCCTCTCCCTCTCCCTTGTTGCCTAAAATGCATCCTTTTTGTACCGCCTGCTACGCGCTCTTATCTAAATATGCGAAAAAGTTCGAGGTTCAGATAAAATATTCCTTTCATCATCCCCGAAAGAGGAAAAAAAAGGAAGAAGAGACAATTTCTGGGACCAAGGCGTATTTTGGCTGACGTTTCAAAAGCTCTCTCTCGCTTTCATCGTCAGAGCGTGGTGTCTGAACTCCTGTTCGCGTCAGATGTATGTGTCCGATCACTTGCCTTGCCTAATGCCCATGTGTCAATCGATTGCGCCGATCGACTTATGTGGCTGTTTGAATTGCTCGTGCCCTTACGGGCGTCTTCATGAGCTGTGTCAAGTCTTTTCTACGTCTCATGAGTGTTTCCACCCTCCTTGTTTGCAGCTGCCGGCCCTGCTTATCTCTTATTTGTCTTCTCGCCCCACCTAGACTCTCTCCTCTTCGAGCACGGTGTTTGATCGCCGAGACTTTGTCACCGAGGCCTGCTACATGAAGCAATTCCAAACGGTTCACCTGGTGCGCCTATTTGGTGTGGTCAGCAAGGGTCCACCCTCTTCACCGAATCCAAAGAAGTTCAAAGTCCGGCTGAGTCACCTGCTGACCGCGATGTGGCGTTTCGGTCGGCATCCAAAACAACGCAGCAGCGGCGGTGGCGCCGGCGGTGAGGCTATCGCTGCCGGTGGCTTGCCAACTAGTACAGGTCCCTCAACGCCTGCCGGCCGCAACTTTCGCCAGCGTCTAAAGATTCTGCTGTCTACGCAGCAGGCAAGTGCTGAGGCGCCGCAGGCACTGTCCTCGAAGCCAACAATCAATGGGAACGCAAAGCATATCATTAATCCATACGGAGAGCTAACTGCTCCTGGATCAGGGCATGATCATGGTGGGTGTGGCGACTTACTACTTGTTTCGTTTTAGTCTGTTACAGTAGTCGCCGGTTATTAAGCCCACCTCGGGCTCAGACCGAATTGGGCTTAATAAGTGGCGGGCGCACTAACCGGAGAGTCCTAGTTCTTGATTAGCGAATGCAGGATAGGCACTACACATTACACACGAACTGTATTATGTATAGAGCTTACTTATGTACAAGAAAAGAATGCCTTTTTTTCTGTATTTTGCGTGATAACAAAAGCAACAAATGATTTGCGACACGTTTAAAAAAGCGGTCTAGTGTCAGTTTTTTTTGGAGGAAACTTCACTCGCAATTGCTCTTTGATGTCCTTCTCCAGGCACCAGAAATCGTCGAATTTTGTGTAATCTCACTCTATCCTGTTGGCAAACTGGGCTTTGTAGCCGGCGACTGGGCTTATTAGCCGGCAGATTTCGCTGTGTAAAATTTCGTCCCAAGCTGACTTGGGCTTAATACGTGGCTGGGCTTAATAACCGGCGACTGCTGTATATAAGTTTGTTTAGTTCATGAAGGTTAATTGATAAAAATACGTTTGCTTTCCATAAATTCTCGTCAGGCCTTTAAATTTATATAGTAATTTACTGAGTAAACTATGCGGGTTAGTAGAAAAAATAGTGTGGTTGTCAGCGCTGGTAGGTGGTGGGGGAGAGGCGATCCGGGTCAAAAATCTGATCAGCGTTAGGGGGGGAATGGCAGCCGAGAGAGGTGCTGAGCTGCAGATTGTTGAATTAGCTGCTTTCGGCCATGACATTTGCGATGCCGCAGCGAAGTTCTTTCGTACACACAGGACCAGTTGGCGTAGCTCGACGACTTGACGAGAATTCATTGAAGACAAACCTATGTTTGCTAATTTTTCTGCTGAAATTTTCAATGGGAATTTTGCAAGGTTTTATAGTTGGTATTTAGTTTTAGTTTAGTTAAGAGTTTAGCTTATTATTCACTTTGATCAGCTTTGGTTTCGTTTCATTTTGTTTTAGTTTTGTTTGTTTTAGTTTATGATGGCACCTTATGTAGGTTAATTATTAGTAAGTGGAAATTTGAATTAGGAAAGCTTGGTTCTTGTCGGTTAAGGGAACTTTATGTGAGAAAGGAGCTTAACGCGGCTCTTCCCCCTCGGCGCTTAAGTCACTCTGCAAACGTTTTAGCCTAGTCTTACCATGTTGACTTAATTTACCTGAAGGTGGGGGAAAATGCGAATGCATTAAAAGTAGCAACTCCAACGCATTAGTGAGGAAGCCATCACCGCCACCTCTTTCATTCGTCTGAGCGGCATAGTCTTGTGTCCACGGGAGCTCACGAAAGTAGGAGAATATGAGAACAAAGATGTGTTGAGCTGTGCGTTATTATTTTGAAAAAAATTCTGTCTGCTGGAAGCGTTAGTCGAAGTAGTTACGTTTAGTTCGATACTGTCTTAACAGCAACAAGTGTGTCTCTACTGATTAATGGAATTCATACATTAGTCCAATTCTAGGGGCAAATATAGTCAAAGTCTTCTGCAACTTTATCTTACCTTCCTTTTTTGTCAGTGTTGTCACATTCAACTACTGAAATTCAGAAACATCTAGCATTTATGCTGTTAAGTATCTATACCAAACCGGAAACGCCTTATTATCAGCTACCGTTTGCAGAAATGAACTTTTTGGAATCTTTTCATGCGATTCAGATTGTCTGGTCCTCGTCGGGGCATTCGGCAAACACCTCCAAACTATATGTATGGATTTTCTGCCTATTCCGTACCGTTCCAGTAGGATTTATGATTCCTTACGCTGCACGCCTTTCGCATGAATGGCATTCTAGACTGCAGCTGGTTTGATTACCCTATTTAACGAAAATGTCATACCTCAGCATATCAGTCTTCCCATGAACATCTCGTCACGGGTCTTCGAGGTTTTTTGACGTCATTTTAGTAAACTGAAACAAACCGATCTTGTAAGGCCTCCGCTGCCCTCCGTCCGAAAGAAACAGGGCCGTTCTGCCTTATTAAGGGGTCAATTTTGGCTATGCCTGCATGCCATTACGCTCTTTCTTAGCCTCCGTCTCTTTTTTCCCCTCAGAATCCATGCTGTTGGGCCACTTGAAGCATTTCTCCGCATCAGACTCTGTTAAACTCTTTTCGGAGTATGGTCCGTTCGTGCTGATGGAATTGATGGAAAACGGCGACTTGGCTACGTACCTGCGCCGACTAGGTGACAGTGGCATCGGCTTTGTGGACCCCTCACAGGCGTACTTGTGGGCCGTACAGATTGCTGATGGCATGGCCTATCTGGAGAACAAGAAATATGTTCATCGGTGAGCCTTGCCCAATTGTCTTCACTATGATTCAGAGGTAGTTGGCATTAGCTAAGACTTATGCACTCCAATTTCGCCAAATATTACTTCTATGGTCGCTTAAACCGGACACGGGCCTTGCAGTTCGACCCTCAATTTCAGGATAGGTCAAGTCAGGTTTTATTGGGGAAATATAGGTAAATACATTTGAACTCCCTCTTGGTACAGAACAGCTATGATGCAGAACAGGTGGCGTTGCCAGCAATCAAGTCAAGTCAAGTTTATTAAAGGAAATATAGGCAAACGCCTTTGAACTCCTTCTTGGTACATAGTGTTTAAGAAATGCATCGGCACATCCGAGCCTTTCAAAGAATTCGTTGACACAATTGTAGACGACTTCTCGCTTGTTTCAAGTAATACACTCACACTCAGTTAACACGAGCCAGCAGTGTAACTGAGCAAGAAGAGCAGCGAGTGAAAAAACTCCTGCGGCATGGCTCATAATTCAAAATGGAATGTCATTTATGGTTTTTTTAGGAGAAAAACTGTCGCTCGTGGGAGAAAGTATGTGAAAGATGGAACCAGCATGCTGCTGTGCATGTTGGTGGCAGCCATGGCGAGTAATATCTACATCCGAAGGGCCATACGAGGAGGAGACCTCAGAGTCACGAGAACGTCCCGAAGACCGGAGATGCGACCATGATACGCTATTGCTGTGCCAAGAGCCGAGGAACCCACCACGTCGTCAGCAGTCGGTTTTCAGGTCGATACGAGACAGAGCATGACAGGGCCGCGTAGCCTAGGAGCATAGGTGCAAACTCAGACGCGATCAGCGTAGTTCACATAGTAACCAGAGACGTCGGGTTTTAAAACGGGCTTAAAACGCATTTGATTAAATAATGATACCAACACTACTTACTTACTTACCACTAATACTACTCTCGACGTTACTCATTAAATCTGTACTTATCAAGTTTTGCTTTAAAAACATCCACGGATGGGGACATGACAATATCCGCAGGAAAGGCATTCCATGCCTGGATTACCCTCTTAGAGAAAAAGAATTTTCGTGGGTCAAGTCTTGCCCCAGTCACACGTAAGTTGAGGGGGTATCCTCGCAGCCCAGAGGTGGTGGCCTGCTCAAAGAAGTCCTTTTTTTGCAGGCAGCAATCCTGACCACGCAGCATGCGAAATGCCAGGAACTGTGTAAAAAGGGCAGATAGTAAAAAAACTTCTTAGGCATTGTTCATAAGTCTAAGCATTTCGATGATGTCCAGTGTATGCTGCTCAACAGAGAGGTGCAGAGACGGTGACGTTTGCGGGATTATAGCCAGAGTAGACTTGCCGTGCATCTACCTCTCTCTTCTTTCACCCGCCTTAATTCGGTGTTTAGACAGAGCCAAGAAGGATTAGGCGTGGTCGGACGCAAGGCGTCCCTTCCCATGCTTGCCATCACACCTAGCTAGGATCCTACAGTAGATTCCCCATCTCATGAAACGTCACCCGAATTTCTGCAATATTTGGATATACTTGCGACCGTGTTTCTGCGTAAGTTAATGGCTGCCTAGTAGCCCTTGTTGGATCAGGAGCCCCGCCGGGTGGGCCTCAATCCCGGTGGCGAGGAGGAGGAGGAGTCGAAGTAGCATGTTTGGGAGGGGCTGCTCCGTCATAAAAAAACAGAGATGGAAAGGAGGGGAGGTAGATCCACCGTAGGGAGATTGGTCTAGCAGATTTTGGCCGCCGTGAGGGCGGGTGGGAACGCGGTCGAAGACGCGTCTGCCTGTTTATGCATGTCTCGTCTGAGTGCCTTGCCTCCAGGAAGTCACGGCCTTTTCTAGGGCCAAAAATCCTTGTGTGTGCGAATTTGTGGCCGGTTTCGAGTGTGCATGGCCACCTGATATAAGTGGTCTCGTCTTCTGACCGAAGAGTGTATTGTGCACGAACCCCGGAGTTGCTGTCTCAGACTGCAGTGGTCACTGGCAAAACCAGGGCTGGTCTTGACTACGTCCAGTCGTCACCAAAAGTGTCTAACTGGGTGCTAGTGGTATAGAGATAGCGATGCAAAGCATGTTACCCCCCCCCCCAATGTCAGTAGCTGGAACTTATGATCTTGTAATCTGTTCGCCATCGCACCAGGACATTGAAGAAGAGAAGTTGGTTATTCCTTTCCGCTTCTATTGTGTTTTGGATATCTGGGTCAACCGTGTTTTCTAACTCCTTGAGGTGTTCAATGTCGGATGTTTTGAAAAAACGAAAATGCCATCGACATAACGAACCCAAAACTTCGGTTGATATTTGGTGAAGACTGAGTGTTCAATCCGTTGAAGGACCACTTCAGTAATCAGGCCTGATAGGGGGAGCCTATTAGAGTGCCTTCAATTCGTTCATACATTTGTCTTCTAGGTGTGAAGTAGGTTTAAAGGCATGTTATCCCCCAGTGTTAGTGACTGGAACTTGTGATTTTATAATCTTTTCACGTTCTGCTTCACGATTACGCGTTGTTTCCACATAGTCTGTCACTATGTGTGCTCTTTTTGTTCTTGTCCCTATGCGGACGCTCTCTTTTTTACACTCTCCTCTTTTGTTTCACAGCGATTTGGCAGCACGCAACTGTCTGGTAGACGCTCGAGGCGTCGTCAAAATCGGCGATTTTGGCCTCTGCCGTGACATTTATGAGCGCAATTACTATCACAAAATCGGCGCGGGTAAACTGCCCGTTCGGTGGATGGCGCCGGAGTCGCTTAAATCGGCCTACTTCACATCCTCGTCTGATGTCTGGTAAGCCCCGCGCGCCTTCCTTTCATCTGCTACGCGCAAGCCTCGATTGCTACTACTATTAGTCCACTATAACCCCGTCTCTCTCTCTTTTGTTAACAGGTCCTTCGGCGTTGTGTTATGGGAGATAGCAACAATGGCCTGCCTGCCTTACCAGGGCATGTCCCACAACGAAGTCATCACCTACGTGCTGGATGGGAACACACTTGTCTCCAGCGGCGCCCCCATTAACTGTCCTCCCCTCCTGTAAGCCTCTACTTTTTTTGCTAAATTTGGAAATGACCAGCCAAGCAGTATAGTTTGAAAAGTCAATTTAGGCGGACGAACGTTTTGGATTTATCATTATTAGACTGCTGGAGATAAACCAATCAGCAGAGATATGTTAATTTATCAAAGGATTAGATTCTAAATTTGCAAAAATTCCCATCAGAGAATTCAGAAGAGTACCTGACGAGCATACGTAGGCTTCGATAAATTCGTTTCGGGCCATTTTCTTTCTGTAGGGAGGGGGCAAAAAGTAGCATGCTGGCAATTATGCTTATCGATACAGGCAACTTAGTTATGGGAATAGGCGACGGAGGGGTTGAAAGGGGATGAAGCGCACAAAGATGCTGGCAATTATGTAACCGTTGGCCATGCCAAGCTCGGGTCTTGCAGACGTTCTTTTGCGCGCACAAAACCGGCTTTCTGAACCAAATCGCGGTTGCTTCTGCCGTTGCTGGCAAATGCTGACCCAGGGACTTTTGGTAGTTTAGAAGTACCCTAAAAATTACATTAGAGGCTTCCTTGGAGTCCAAGCGATGTTCGGAGTCAACCAGGTGGACAAGAATGGTGCTGTTGATGCTTCTGACTTCATCTTTAGCTAGCCATGCCAGGAGGTGCTCCCGTTTTCTTTTGGATAAGCACCGACTCTTGCGACCGATATAACCTGCTCCACAGGAGCAAGTCAATGAGTATTTTCGTTTGAGTATATGGTTTGAGCTGGTAGTTAATCATAATTAGGGACTGGAGAGGGAGAAGGTGCGAAAGGGGGCTTCGAAAACTTGTTCCTATCTGACAATTCGAAAACGTTTGTTCGCCTAAGCTGGCTTCTTGAATGCTTATATGGGTGAACAGTATAATTTGATAGCAAACGTGAGTTTATAAATTTTTCAACTGTGATTTCCCTCAAACATGCAGCAGATGTGCAAAATAGTTTTCAAAAAATTAAACGTGCCTGGAAAAAATCGATAATGCTCAGAACTGAGGAGAAGAAGAAGAAGAAGAAGAAGAAGAAGAAGAAGAAGAAGAAGAAGAAGAAGAAGAAGAAGAAGAAGAAGAAGAAGAAGAAGAAGAAGAAGAAGACTCGATCGCTGGGACAATATGTTTATTCGCCCAGAACTGCTAATAACTGCCACTGTGGGTTGATATCTCGTTCGGAGTGGCTACAGGTTTTTTGTGCACGTTGACCGTTGGTTTCGGCGAAGCCTACCGTGTGCTCCACGGAAGGGTGGCGTAGGGACAGTAGTTTGCCTTAGTCCCTCGCCTGAAGGAGAATAATGAAGACTAGAGATGGGAGCATGTGAACTTCCACAACCAGAAAACTACGGCAAAATTTTTGGAAACGGTTCGGTCCACACAAATAGCACCGGAGATATATGCAGAAGGATCCGAGGAGCAGACTCATAGCTTAGTTTTATGAGCTTATATACCTACTAACCTTGCACATGTAGCGTAGTCTAACTTGTAATTTTTACGGCTGTGATCATGACTGATCTAGCCGGCCCAATTATGTCCCCTATGGTGCTTCTTCACGCGCGACGATCCGTGGCCACAGACCTGGACAGTTCGACCCACTCTCCTCGCCAACGCGGGACACCGAATACCGAAGGTCCAAGGACCACTTCCATATCCTCACGGACTGAGTCGAGCTAGGTTTTGAGTCGATTCCCTCTTGGACGTTTCAAATTAGGTAACGGTTTCAAGTCGAGGGCAGTAGCACTGAGCTCTCGAGGTTGGCGACGAGGAACGTGTCCAAACCACATCAGCCGTCTTTTCTGAATGGCCTGGGATAGCGTTGTGATTTTGTCACAGCGAGTGCGGACAGTTTCATTTGAGACGAAGTCAGTGTACTTCACTCGAAGGATGTTCCTCAGACAGTAGTGATCAAAGACTTCCAGTTTCTGTTCATCCTCCATGCGCAATAACCCAAAATTCGCATCCGTGTAAGAGAACGGACCGCACAGATGCACGGTACAAGCGGATCTTTGTTGAGAGCGAAATATCGTATCAGGTCCATTAGCACTTCTGAAGGCTGGAGAACACTCGTCGTGCTGCGTCTATTCGGGAGACGATGTCATCCTTACTTTATCCATTGGGTAGCAACCTCGCTCCCAAGTATTTGAAACTGTCGACTTCTTTAAGTTGGCAGCTGCTAATCTCGAGAGGCGCCTTCTCTTCGGCAGGGTTGCAACATGAAAACACTTCGGTTTTCCCAGCGTTTATGGACAAACCGACCAAATTTGCGACATCGTTCACCCGCGACACCATAGACTGGAGGTCGCCAAAGCTTGATGCTAGTAAAGCGATATCATCGGCATAGTCGAGGTCAGTCAACCGGCGTCCGGGTTGAAGCTCAATACCGTCACTTTCTTATAGGGCCTTCCGGAAAACCCAGTCAATGGCGTAGTTGAAGAGGATTGGCGACTGGACACAGCCTTGCCGAACGCCTGACCAAATAGCGAAGGGTTCTGAGGGGTTGTTGTGGACTAAAACCCGCGCAGTGGTGGAGCGGTAGCATGCCTTGATCATGGTGATAAGTTTTTGTGGTACACCATCAAATGCCATTATTCGATGGTCTACCACCAGGGGAATTGAAGTCAAAAAAAATTACTTACATCAGTTTTGTATCATTTCCCAAGGCAATTCCTATCTGAGAATTTTTAAATTTTACACATTTTGACTACTTTTTTGACCGCAGTTTTTATACTTCTTGGGCTTTGTCTGACAGGCTGCAATTTTGATTGTGGGTACGGTTCCTTAATTTCTCCCACTCTACACACTTGACGGGCTCATAAATATATTCGAGTTTACTTCAGTCAGCTACATCATTTTTTATTCTACTTACTTCATGGCATTATACTTTAAAGGACCCTCTCTCTTCTTTCGTTGCGTTTATTTCGATGTATTTGTGACCTCCCTTTGGGCGCGGCAGTTCTCTTTGCCTCTCCATTTTAGGAAGCCATACCGGAATTTCGCATGAGTAATGATCCGTGTGGATTGAGATTAATACATTACTTAGAATTCGGGAAAATAGTTGTTACTCCATTTGCGTCCGCCGCCTTTTCTCCTGCCTGGCTTTTTCCGGTGGGTTTTCCTGCCTAACACATAGCGAATTAGCGTCTGCCGAATTGTCTTCTCTCGCTGTAAGCGGCGCTGCATTTAGCCTGTAGATTCGATTCCCTGCGGCGAAGCGTCGGCGATTTTATGCGTGATTTGATTTATACCGATAGTAGCCTTACGTTTTAACTACCGCACTCTCTTTTCCTCACTCTCCGGAGCTCGGTGTTAAGGCAGAGTCAAGAAGCCCGGAGGTAGGCTCGAGCGCAGACGGCCGTATCCGAAATGGCTGACTGATTTCCCGGGGAGTGGGTGTGCCATAAATGCCAGGGGTAGCTGGCTGGCATGGCCAAATCCCCCCCCCCCCCATGGCTGCCATCATGCCTCCTCCATGTTCGGCGTTTGTTATGGGAGCGCAGCCCGAAAAGCGTTTGCCGACCCCCCCCCCGCCCTCCTGTTGGTCCAGCGCATCTATCACGCCACCGTTTAGGGGGCAACGTACCATTTGGCAATGCAAACGGAAAGTTTTTTGTGTCGCGGTGAACGGGTGGGCAGATCCCGCGGCCATAGCGCGGCTGCCGAATTTTGACTGCCGCTTGGTGTTGGTTTACGCCTTCACGTTGCCAGTCTAATGCTCGGTTTTCCTCCCCGGCCTCACGACCAGCTCCTCGTCACTAAGACCCAACAACCGGTCGAGGAATTGTATTAGCGAGGAAACTTATCGCAGGGGGTAAGTAAGTTGAGTCCTGGCATCTGCGATCTTCAAACCATTGTTTCTTAAGCGACAAGAAGTCTGTGGAGTCCAGAGTAGTAGGAGTAGTTAATTCTGTACGCAGCGAAATGTAGAATAAGCAGGGAGAAGTTTGGCTTCGGAGCACACGACCAGCCGGGAGGCCATTCGGGTCCTAAGTGCCAGCAGGCATCCCAGCGGCCAGCGTGGGCGGTCGGCTTACGCATACAATCAGGCGTGCTATTCGTTGCCGGCTTCTGTAATTGGCTGTTCTCAAAAGTCGAAAACAGCGAAACTGAGCTTTTGGCAGAGTTCATTTCGACGCGGGCTAGTCACAACAAAACTCTTCTTATGTTGTCTCGGAGGAATTTCTGTTTTCACAATATAGATACCTTACTTCTGCACCTTTCCTCTCGGCGTTTTCAGTTCCCGAAATATGTGCGTTCTCACATTTATGCCTATTTGTTTATTTTTCTCTCAGACATTCCCTGATGTATCATTGCTGGGCCTTTCGACCCTCGCAGCGGCCCTCTTTCCTCCAACTTCTCACCCTCCTTGCCCCACGGTTCGCTGATGCCGACTTCCGTCGGGCCAGCTACTTCTTCCATGGTGACGACCTCTCCGAGACGCCTGCCCCGGCCGCCGCGGCAGAAAAGCACGGCGAACTGGGTCGTTTTGGTGACCTCACTAACCTCTTCAAGAATACGCCCCTTCGGGCTGGCGGTCAGGGTGGTTCCACCGGTAGCAGCCTCAGTGGCGGTGACTACCCCGTGGAGCTGTGCTCCGACCCCCTGCCGGAGGCGCCCGATTTTCTGCAACCGTCCACCGGGCCAGGGGCCCTCTGTGCCTCCGCCTCGGTCAGTCCTCATTCGCCCTCGGCCGATGGGGACGAGGAGGATGATGGAACTGGGCTGAGCAGGCACGATTGGCCCTGCTCCTCGGATGAGGGTGTCGCGTCCTACTAAAACGATCTCTACTCCCCCTCGCCTACCTGATTCCCTGGCCTGCTTTACTGCACGCTAGTTGCGAGCTGCCTCGATGGTCCCCCTATCACTCAGGTTCCACCCCTCTCCTCGCCCACCCCGATCTTTTTGCACGGCAGTCCAGAACTCCGAACAACCACCGAAAAGTAAACTATTTTTGCCGAGTTCAGAAGGGCGCTTTGTCATCTCTCGCCCTCTCTTTCCACCTCCATTGTATCATCTATGTATGATTTTTTTAAATTTACCTTCATCTGTCTCCCATCTGTCTTTTTTTAAATTAATAGGACTTTTTTCTTATGCAGCGTCTTTTTGTCTTCTCTCTCTCTGCACCGTGGGTCTCTGCTGCTGCTGCTTCCTTAAATGTCAAAGCAGGCGTGGGTCCCTCTTCACTGTGCCTAATTCCCCCCTCCAGCCCCACCGTCTCTTGTCCATTCTCTCGTTTCGATCCACTATACATTTTTTGCGATCTCCTACTCCACACTCCTTCGGAACTTTGTCAGCTTGTCATATTTGTTTGATTAAAGCGTCGTCTTCTCGTGAATTTGTTAGTGGTTCTTGTTGTGTCGTCGGCCGATGCGGGGCTTTAGTGTGTAGGTCACATTGGCATGCATTTTTTACCCCCGCCTGGCTGGGAAGGAATACCAACGTTTCATTTTGCTTTGAACTGACTGTCTCCGTAAATGCTCAAATAATGAAAAATAGATATATTCTGCGAAAATTTCCATTTAAGGATTGAAAAGTCATAGTGGCAAACAATTGTTTGAAGTCAAACGTCATCAGGCCGGTACAGTGACATGGAGAATAAAACTAGTTATTTATTTGCAGCATTTATATGCTCGTCAGGTTGGGGGGTTTCTGTAGTTAAGCATCTAGGTTTTCCCTCATCTCCAAAATGTGGGCGCTAGCACGAGTAGGACGTTGGTTGCGATGCCCAGAGAAGATAGGGGAGGTGTTCTCACGGTCAGTGGGTTGAGGTCTGTATGTCAGCCGCGCTGCGTGCGCTTGACTATTATCTGTGGCTTCTTTTTGCATTTTTGGAAGCTGCGGCCTCAGCGTGGGATTTCCGCGTTCAGTCGGCCAAGGGAGGCAGATTGCTTGAAACAGTGCCTCTTGACAGTATAGAGTGGACTTTGTTAACCGGATTCCCACTGCCTCTGCTGTGGCTAAGATCCGTTTGCGCAGGCCTTTTGAGAAGTGTGTTAGCGTGTGGGATATGACCCAAAAGGCTTCTCTCGTGTCCATTTGGTTGTTCGTATAAATTAGGTAGACGAGGATCGAGCTTGAGATCGATCTCTTTTCCCCTAAGCTGAACCAAACTGGTGTGTGCTCAGGTATGCTCTTCTCTAGACGTCGCGTTTTCAGACCAATATATCCCGCTCCACAGGAGCAGGTGAAAGAATAGATGCACATCGATGTGGTCTGTAACAGTCGTCTGTCTTTACCTCCCATTCTTAGAAGAGTTAGTGTAGAAAACGCTTAAGTTTGCCGCCAGGAAGGCAATAGTGACTGCTATTCCCTTGTATGGCTTCTTTGCTACCATCAGCCAGCCTTAACCTACTTCTAGAAAAATTTCAGTTTGAACGCTGTCCGGAAATTTGGACCGTCTCTTCGGATTTTATCCACCATGTGATCCATAGCCTGATGGTGATGGTGTTGCAGGGACGGTGAATTATGCGAGAATTAGTTTTAAGGGATACTAGACTGGCTTTAAATCCACCACACTCTCTCCTCACTCGCTTATGTCCGGTTTTAAGACAGCGTCAAGTAGAAACGATTCTTTGGGAAACAAGAAAAAGCTTAATGGTGCATTTTCGACCCTGGCAAACTAGGTCGTCTTCGGGCGTGAGGGAAATGTGTAAAGAGGAGTGTGCATTTTAAGACATGCGAAAAAATCGATAATGCTGCGTCATCCATGGCCAATAGCATGTTTTGGTGGTTGGCGCTAGTATACATTGAATCCACATCAACGTGCCTGTTGATGCATGATTCGTCAGAATTAATGGCCTCCAAAAATACCCGGCCTTCCTTATGTTGGCAGGAGCCTACAATTCGGGTTTGCTACCATGCAAACTTGTGCCCACTTTCAAGCGAGTGTATGGCGACTCCGGACAGCCCGTCGTGCATCTTTACCGCTAATGGATGTTCATGTGTGCGTGGCACGTTTCAAATGTGCATTGCTCTTCACACATTCCCCACATTTCCGAAGACAACCTGGTGTACCAGTGTCGAAAATTTACAATAAAGTTTGTTTCTGTTTCCCAAAAGAACCTGTTCTATCAAATTATATTTCTCGGGATGCCTATTTTCGAATTCATACAGGGTCAATTTGACTGGAGATGGGACTGGGCACAGGTGGCCGAAGCCGCCAAACCCGAAACAGATTCCATGCAGTGGGAGTGTCATGAGGAGCACGCATGGGTGATATGACGTAAGCCCAATCGTCCTCTTCTAATGTTCGGCATGTGCTATGAGAACGCAAACCGAATAATGCCTGTCATGGCCGCGAAATCGGTCGGTTTGTCCATGAAAGCTGGGAAGACCACAGTGTTTTCATGCTGCAACCCTGCCGAAGAGAAGGCTCCTCTCGAGATTAGCAGCTGCCAACTTAAAGAAGTCGACAGTTTCAAATACATGGGAGCGAGGTTGCTACCCAGTGGATAAAGTAATGATGGCATTGTCTCCCGAGTCGACGCAGCACGACTAGTGTTCTCCAGCGTTCAGAAGTGCTAATGGACCTGACGCAATCTTTCCCTCTTAACAAAGATCCGCTTGTACCGTGCATCTGTGCGGTCCGTTCTCTTATACGGCTGCGAATGTTGGGCTATTGCGCGTGGAGGATGAACAGAAACTGGAAATCTTTGATCACTACTGTCTGAGGAACATCCTCCGAGTGAAGAACGCTGACTTCATCTGTAATGAGACAGTCCGCACTCGCTGTGACAAAATTACAAGGCTATCCCAGGCCATTCAGGAAAGACGGCTGAGGTAGTGTAGACACGTTCCTCGTCGCCAACCTCAAGAGCTCAGTGCTACTGCACTCGACTTGACACCGTTGCCTAATTGGAAACGTCCAAGAGGGGGTCAACTCTAAACCTGGCTCGACTCAGTCCATCAGGATATGGAAGTCGAACTGTCCAGGTCTGTGGCCACGGATTGCCACGCGTGACGAAGCACCATAAGGGACATAATTGTACCGGCTAGATCAGTCATGATCGCAGCCCTAAAAAGTACAAGTTAGACTACGCTACATGTGCAAGATAAGTAGGTATATAAGCTCATAAACCTAAGGTATGAGTCTGCTCCTCGGATCTTTCTGCATATATCTCTGCTGCTATTTGTGTTCACCGAACCGTTTCCAAAAATTTTGCCGTGGTTTTCTGGTTATGGTAGTTCACATGCTCCCATCTCTAGTCTTCATTATTCTCCTTCAGGCGAGGGACTAAGGCAAACCACTGTCCCTACGCCACCCTTCCGTGGAGCACACAGTAGGCTTCGCCGAAACTAATGGTCAACGTGTACAAAAAGCCTGTAGCCAATCCGGACGAGATATAAACCCTTGACTGCTATTGGCAGGGCTAAGCAGTATCGATTTTTTCCAGGCACGTTTATTTTTTTAAGCTATTTCGCACACAAGCTGCAGATTTGACGAATTCCATTTGGGGAAATCAGGGTCGAAAATTTACATACTCACGTTTGCTATTAAATTATACTGTTCACCCATATAAGCATTCAAGAAGCCAGCTTAGGCGAACAAAAGCCTTCGAAACTTCAGACAGGAACTAATTGTCGAAGCCCCTTTTCGCACCTCCTCCCTCTCCAGTCCCTAATTATGATTAACTTCCAGCTCAAACCGCTTCTACGTGCATATACTCATTGACTTGCTCCCGTGGAGCAGGTTATATCGGTCGCAAGAGTCGGTGCTTATCCAAAAGAATACGGGAGCACCTCCTGGCATGGCTAGCCACAGATGAAGTCAGAAGCATCAACAACACCATCCTTTTCTTCATGGTTGACTGTGGACATGGTTTCGATTCCAAGGAAGCCCTTGAGGTAATTTGAGGGTACTTTCGAACTACCTAAAGACCCTGAGTCAGCATTTGCCAGCAACAGCAGAAGCAGCCGGAATTTTGTAGAGCAAGCCGGTTTTTTTCGCGCAAAAGAACGTCTGCAAGTCCCGAGCTTGGCATGGCCAACGGTTACATAATTGCCAGTATCGTTTTGCGCTTTATCCCACTTTAACCCTCTCCCCTCTGTCCGGATTCAATGAACCCTCATCGTTTCGGAAGCAGCCGAGTACTATCAAGTAATACAAGTAGAGGTGTCATGGCCTGATCGCGCCCACCTACGCCTGATTCTAGCCCCCAGATAGTAAACTCAGCGATAGAGACTTTACTCGGTAGATATTTTTGCAGCAAACTTTGGTTCATACAGACTGGCGCCAACCACGGTGTGTGGATCCTTTTCCCTGCAAGATAAGGACCTTTGCTGAAACATGGAGACTGGCTTCACTACAAAACCTCGCTCTGTGCTCCCTGCTCGCAGGCTGTTGGCGTTTCGGTTACCTTGTCGTAACATCGACAGTGTTGGTCCTAGGGCAAAGTCCATTTCCTGAGAGGCTGGGTGCACTGATTATGATCAGTTTAAAGCATTTTTTCTGGGTGTAAATTTGATGCAGGCGGAAACGGTAGCATTTATTGGTATAAATAAACTTTGGGAGCGCTTGTTAACTGCTTCCTCTCTTTGCATGAAAAACGAAACAATTGGAGAACACATCATTTTAAATTTTCAAAAAATCGATAAAATCAAGTTTGTGTTAATGTGGCAAATAGTCAATAGTTATGTCAAACTTAAAGTTGCGGAGAAAAATAAGGAGGGGAATTAACAAGATTGAAAATTTTGGCATGCATTTACCAGGGCAATTGAAAATCAACCACATTGTATAATTGCTTACATAGGTAGGGTTTCTTCTGCCGTACATAGGCTGCTTCTACGTAACGCAAGGTCTACTTTGTTTGTGCTTGAACGAGAACTCGAAAAGCTGTGTTGATGTCAATGGAATGACCACTTTCTAGCAAGTCTTTTGTAATGGATGAACGTGGCATTTTTGTCTTCTTGTTTAAAAAGCGAAGCAGGCAAATGTTCAGCAGCACCTGTCGCCAATTGCCTTCGCGTATGGCCGATATACTTGCATCCGCAAGTGCACTTGAATTCATGGACGCAGTTGGAGGTGACAAGGCAAGGCATCCTTTGACCGGTTAACTGCAAAGGCTTTTAGCTGGAGTCAGGAACACAAAATCGGCTGCGACGTACGTTCTCTGGATGGAACAAACTATTTGAGATATTGTCTCCCTTAAAGGGTTTATGTATAAAAACGAGCTTGTTCGGAACCGACTATTCCGTAGGATTCGGCCGTACAGGGCTGCTGTATTTTTCAATGAAACGTATGGGGTAGCCACCCTTACCTTCGTTGGCACTGCTCAGATATGTTTCAGAAGTGCGAGATCTTCAATTGACATTATTCTGGGTGACTCATCTCCACCGAATCACCTAAGCCCTGCGGATCATCGCAGTCCAAATCTTATGGAAACTTTTTATGACAGTCAAGAAGCGTTTCCAGTCCTGCGTATGCAGTGTTTCAATGCCCCCTTTCTAAGACAAAAATAACAAAACCGAGTAAAGAACTAGCTATTATGTTTTTTTGTGTAAAATTTCCTTTTAAGCGGTGATGAGGACAAAGGTTTTCACGCTCTACCCCCATAGGACAGATGCTCTTACGCCAAATTTCAGAGCGCTACCTCTTGTCGCTTTCTAACATGCGACCTATACCTCAATACTCCACACCCGTGCATTTAACGGAGGACAATCTCTAATAAAAGGGTACCTGTCTTCGTTTCCTATGGTATTGACTTATGGTACAAGGACTTCTTAGGAAGAACTCACGTGCGGTTACTTTGGCCGCAGCTACAGCATAGCAAGTCCTGTACGCAACTTTCATGCCAAAAATTTGACTTGGTAAGTTAGCACATATTTGGGCAGGTTATTTTGATCAACTGAGTTGAGTTATGAAAATAAGACTTTCTTTGGGAAACGTCTAATTTTATTTCGTCAATTAATAATTACAAAGACGGTAGTTTTAAAAACTGTCCCCTTAGTTAAATTTATGGAGCGAAATCGGCATCAATTTTAGCTAAATCATGAGTAAGTTTAGATTGAAGAAACTTCTTATGCTACGACGGAACCAAACTTTTTATTAAGGTGTATTGTGCTGTGGAAGAATTCCAGAATATAAAAAAGTGAAATATGTATCACTTCCAGAACAGGACAATTTTGTCCGACGTTGCTTAGCTGGAAGTGATTCTAAGTTTAAGGTGCCGCATTTATTTTCAGAAACTAGCAACTATTTTGGTTTAAAAATTATGTTTAGCTAACATGTGAAGTTTTTTGCACAATATGCTGTAATAAAACTTTTCGTCGCATTTCGTTATACCACACGCCTCATCTTTTCGAATAAGCAAAGTGTCGATACATGTTACCGCGAAGGTAATACAAAGAAGGCCTTGTTGGATGTAAGTCATGTAGAAATAACTATTTTGTAAACTATACGTTCCGTCCATGTGCTATTTGGAAACGAAACAGACAGAAGAATAATAAGTATTTCAAAAATGTCCGGAAGACTACCTCGCACGAAGATAACCATCACAAGCGGTAGCAGTGATGAGGACGGAAGTTTACTGCCAGAAGAAAATTCATACGACGAGACCCGGCTACACATTTAATTTTGACGAGAGCTAAATTCGCGCAATGGCTAACATCAACATAAGTTCTCCGGCCCGGGGTCGATCAAGAAGTCTAACAATCTTACAGCTTCATACCCTACGCTGAGACATTGCCTAGGCAGACTGATTGGCCATGCGGGAAGGATGGAAAGCCCAAATGTTGCAGTGAAAGCAACCCACATTGCCATATCACGCTAAGAAATGAGACAGGCATTTTCTTAATTCCGCGCTTAAAGAAATCCTCGAATTTCAACACGAGAAAGTCATCGTCCCACTGTTGATGATCGATGTCGTTATTGTAAGATACTCTGGTCAAATGGTGTTCGATTGTCTGAAAAACTTGGTAATGCAGTGGAACACGGTCAGCAGAATGCGGTGGATTTAATAGTTTATGAAGATTGCGACGCGGGGTCTCGCATTGCTATGCTGTAAAATGACACTATTCGATGCTTCTGGAGTGTTTCGACTGAGTTATTGACTAAAAAGCTCTGAATTATTATTCTGACTGCTTTTAAGTAAAACAAAATGGATGGCACTCTATATATCTCAATAGACACGTAGCATCGACTTCCGGAGCAAATAAAGCGTTTTAGGTCGAGGTCTTGCTTGCTTGTTGGGAATAAGTCGTGCTTCCGCCTTCAGTTCGTAGTACCATTTCTCATCCCTAGTCCTGATCAACTTCCAAAATGGTTAATGCAATTGACGGACGAGACGATGTCGATCCAGAAATCAAGTAGATACGGTTGCATGGAAGACAAGAACTCTAACTTTTGCATCTTGCCTATCGATCACCGCTGTTTAGCTATTTTTGATTTGGCGCACCCCACTTTTCTGACCACTGCTCGGACTGACTGACGGGATCTCCATGGATTTGAAGAATGAGACTATTTTTATTGAATTCTGGTTTTCGTTCAATCGAAATCGCTTTCTTTGAAAAGGAAATCGATTTCTGAGCTGGGCACCGATTGCTTGCAAGGGACAGCACAGTAAAATATCAATGCAGTTTTCTTAATTAAAGGAAAGGTAATAAAAGGGGTTTTATGGCTGGCTCACATGAAGCGAACGAAAAAGCACTCTGAATAGCACAGTAAATAAAAGTTAAGAATAAGAGGTATAGTCATTTAAATATTCATTTAAGTTAGCTTATATGCAGCAACAAGAAGCGCACGATATTAAAAATAAGAAATGCAACCAATAGGCAACAATAACTTCGCAAACTGCAGAACTGCACAAATTGCGAACCATGTAAAGAAATGCCCAGTTTCGAGATTGAGCTTAAACTAAAAAGAAGCAAAAATTCGACTCCCCGGTGGTAAGTCAGAAGGAGAAAGGGCGTTCACCGGAATAGGTATATGTGTGGTCTGACGTTTCGAATAGTTATCTCGACTATCCATCTTCAGAGAAAAAATCATCTGGCTCCTGGCTCTCGATATATGCTGCACCTTTCGTCCACGGGCGTAGTCTGTCAATCCAGTTCGAGCCGCTCTGCATAGTTTGCGTCTCTGGGTGGTAACGGCTCACCGTACCAGCCGCCTGGTAACCGCCCATCGCGCATCACTCTGCGTTGTCACTGTCTGCCCCTAGGGCGTCAGTGTTTGTTTGGCTTCCCCCTGTCTCGCCATCGCCTGTCCTCTGGTAACCGTCGGCCGTGCCCGCAGCCTGGTAACCGTCACACACTGTCTATTCTGCGTTAGGGCTGTAAGTAGTCGGAGCGTCATTGTTTGGCTTCCTTCCGTTTCGCCGTAGTCTGCCGCCTAGGTAAGCCGGTTGAGGGGGTCACTGGTTGAGGGCCCCGATTCTTCCGTGTCGTGGCCATCCTTTGATAAGAATTTTCTTAACACAACGTAGGGGACCGGCAAATTCATATGGCGGTTAACCGAACAGTCGGTCGACATCCAAGCTTATTTAATCTGCCTTGACGTGCGATCGTCACATCGGCCCACAATTTCGACGGCGTCAAAATTGAAGACGTGCCCGACCTTTGCAGCGTAGGTGGCTACCTCCGACTTTGGGTCTTGCCGGTCTTTCGCCCGCTGTTGCTGGTGCATTCGCGTTTGAAGTTGCCGGCCGGTTTCTCCAACGCAGTTACACATCCTGCAACTACACTGAACTCGGTAGACAACGCCCGATTTTTCTTGTTTCGGTATAAGGTCTTTTGGCCGGATTACTTGTTGCCGGATTGTGGCGGCGGGCATGTGGGTTACTCCTATTCCGAGAGGCGCGAGGGATCTAGCCACGGTTTCAGCTACCCCTTTCATGTATGGAATGCTCCACCAGGACATGGTTGGACAACGCTCCTCGGTCCGTGGTTTTGCTGGCATACGACTCCGTTCAGTGAACGCTTGTGGATAGCCGTTAGCTCTGAAAAGCTCCCGGAGCACCTTTGCTTCGTCTCGTTTGGTGGCCAGCGTGCTGCAGTGGGTTTCGATTCGGTGGTACAGCGTGCGTATGCAACTTCGCTCTTGTTGCAATGGGTGGTTGCTATTTTAACTCAATATATGTGAAGTGTTTGTTGGTTTACGGCAGACACAAGTCGCCATTTTGCCGTCCGGTTGGCGGCAGACGAGAACGTCCAAAAACGGAAGTCTGCCCTCTACTTCTTCTTCCATCGTGAAATGTAAATCGGGAAAGATAGAGTTCAATCGATCCTTGAAGTGGCTAATACTATTCTCTTTGATGGCAACGAAGGTGTCGTCAACGTATCGCGCCCAAAATTTGGGCTCGTACTCTTCGAATAGCCGTCTCTCAAGTTTTTGTAGTACCACCTCGACATTAAGCCCGGAGATGGGGGACACCGGTGTCATCTCACTCTTCATATCCGTACCACAGGTCCTTGCTGTCGAAACTATCCGGGGCCTTCTAAGACAGAATTACGAGGAGAGGGAAGGCCAGCCCACAACTGAAGACTTCATAGAACTCACAAAGCACTGTCTCAAGACGTTCTTCACCTTCGAAGAGACCACATATGAGCAAATTAAAGGCACCCTAATAGGGTCCCCTATCTCCGGCCTCATTGCCGACGTGGTACTAGAAAAACGCTATACCACCGAATCGAAACCCACTGCAGCACGCTGGCCACCAAACGAGACGAAGCAAAGGTGCTCCGGGAGCTTTTCAGAGCTAACGGCTATCCACAAGCGTTCACTGAACGGAGTCGTATGCCAGCAAAACCACGGACCGAGGAGCGTTGTCCAACCATGTCCTGGTGGAGCATTCCATACATGAAAGGGGTAGCTGAAACCGTGGCTAGATCCCTCGCGCCTCTCGGAATAGGAGTAACCCACATGCCCGCCGCCACAATCCGGCAACAAGTAATCCGGCCAAAAGACCTTATACCGAAACAAGAAAAATCGGGCGTTGTCTACCGAGTTCAGTGTAGTTGCAGGATGTGTAACTGCGTTGGAGAAACCGGCCGGCAACTTCAAACGCGAATGCACCAGCAACAGCGGGCGAAAGACCGGCAAGACCCAAAGTCGGAGGTAGCCACCTACGCTGCAAGGGTCGGGCACGTCTTCAATTTTGACGCCGTCGAAATTGTGGGCCGAGGTGACGATCGCACGTCAAGGCAGATTAAATAAGCTTGGATGTCGACCGACTGTTCGGTTAACCGCCATATGAATTTGCCGGTCCCCTACGTTGTGTTAAGAAAATTCTTATCAAAGGATGGCCACGACACGGAAGAATCGGGGCCCTCAACCAGTGACCCCCTCAACCGGCTTACCTAGGCGGCAGACTACGGCGAAACGGAAGGAAGCCAAACAATGACGCTCCGACTACTTACAGCCCTAACGCAGAATAGACAGTGTGTGACGGTTACCAGGCTGCGGGCACGGCCGACGGTTACCAGAGGACAGGCGATGGCGAGACAGGGGGAAGCCAAACAAACACTGACGCCCTAGGGGCAGACAGTGACAACGCAGAGTGATGCGCGATGGGCGGTTACCAGGCGGCTGGTACGGTGAGCCGTTACCACCCAGAGACGCAAACTATGCAGAGCGGCTCGAACTGGATTGACAGACTACGCCCGTGGACGAAAGGTGCAGCATATATCGAGAGCCAGGAGCCAGATGATTTTTTCTCTGAAGATGGATAGTCGAGATAACTATTTGAAGCGTCAGACAACAAATATACCTCTCCCGGTGAATGCGCTTTCTCCTTCTAAACTTAAACTCTTAGAGATAAGCGTATTGCTTATTTTTAATTTTGATAGCAATCGCACGTCTCTAATTAAGCTAACCTAACGTAACCTTATGTGAGCTAAGTTAAGTAAACTAAAATAATTAATCTGAAAAACAGCAAGACTTAGAGATGTAAAGCAGAAACTACATATGTAACTAAGCTGAAAATTAAGCGAAACATTCTAAATTACGTTGAACATATATTTCACTAAATTAAATTCAACAAATGTATACTTATTGAAATCGATTAAACCTATGACTAAACATAAACTAGTCAAACAAAAATTAACCGTACGCAAGAAAAGGCGAAGAAACATAAGGTGTAAAAGCACCGAAATCTACGATTATATGAAATTGTAAAACATAACAGGCTTACTAGAAAGGAGTAATTAATTAGTAATGGATAGTACACTACAGAGTGTCCCTTTCAATGAATCGTTGCCGTGAGCTGTTATTTCGGGAATAGAAGATTCCCAGTAAAAAACACAAGTTTTTTGGCGGCCTTCTTGCGTTTCAGATCCTCTATGTTGCTTGAATAAAAGATGTCGGAAATTTTGGTTTCTATCGTAATGCGTGTATTGGCTGCGTTAATGACCACAACTTCACATAATTATCGAGAATTCCCAATGCTCGAGGCAACAGAACACATAATATGGATACCCCTAAAATGTGCCAACCATGATACTAATTTGTGTGGCAAGGTAATAGCATGAACACTACGCTGAAAACAGCTGAGTCTGGGAGAAAAGTTTCTAATAGTAGGCATGTGGTGTTTACTGGCCTATCCTGGTTGCTGGAGAATCTAGAAACGTTACACCTTGTTCTAGGTCTACCGTTTAATGCCCCCACCGGTTATCTTAACGTGTAGAACTGTCAGCCATCTGCCTAAGACTACCAGCCCCAGATTCAAGGCAGAGCTAGCCGAGTGAGTCACGGTAGCGATCGGTGAACGGTTGTCAACGAGAGAGAGGGCACTTTCTGGTCCCAAGTGCTATAACGGTAACAAATTGAGCAACATTCATAGCCTTTTTGCACGATGTGATCATCAGAGGCCTGCTATAACAGTAACAAACCATCATGTCCGTCACTTGCTGTAACAGAAATACACACGGTGGAAGGAGCATCATCCATGCTGGTACAGTGCTGCATGGTAGACAGCGATCGCTCTGTGGAAAGGTGCATGGTGGAATGAGCGTCATCCATGCTTGTAATTTGCTTCACGATATTCAGGCATTTTTCCCTGATGAAATAAAATGTGAGTTCTCCGACACCAGCCGTAGGGCTGACAACTAGCAGTGTCGCCACTGATGTAAAGACTCCAACGCCGTGTGATGGCTGGTGGTATCACGACACTTCCGTAGAACAGCAATTGCTCCGCGGAAATACATATGTTGAAATGTGCGTCACATATTGTTGTAGCATCCAGGGGAACAATCTCACCTACGTCGCCAGTGTTATAACGGTAACTTACTGACGTCGCTTTGAGTTGTAACGATGACATCTGACGTGTGTCGTAGTTTAATTACGCTCTTTCGATTCCCCAAAGAAGAACACATTTGGAAGGGCGTAAAAATTGGATCCACCGAGGGGCAGGTTTATTGATGTGAAAAACCCGGAGGAGCTGTCTCGGGTGGCTGTGGCCGCTGGTTTAATCTCCAGCGCGCTCTTTTTTCATAATTCTGGAATCCATCCGGAGGAGGGTTTATTGTATTGTTTTTCAGTTATTTTAATCTGATTCCACATTGCCCGTCTTCAAATCGATTTTTTCTGCTTTCGCTTTCCATTATCAGCTTCGCGATCGGAAGGGAATGCCAACAGTCCTATGGAAAATCCCTTTTGTATGCAGCCGATTTCTCGGTGGATGAAGCTTGTGGCGTACGCACATAAGGTGTAGATCTCAGTTAAAGCAAAGTTGTTACACAGCCTTGAAGACTTTTATGCCTGTAACGAATAAGAGTCTTATACCAAGTCCTTATGGTGGTTAGGATGATGGTTTCAGAATAATGTGTGACCCTGCCGAACGTCACACTTGGATTCAAAGTTTCCAAACAATCTGTCTGAAGAGAGTCGCACCCTTCTCTAAGCTTTGAGAGAGGGAAAGAGGTCTCCCGGTTATGCTATATTTCGGCAACTGATGAGGATCACGTTGCATAATTTCTAGACAAAAGACAGTAGACCCGACGGTAGCGTCCGAAGGAGTGTTTATCGAAAGAAAATCTGGTGTGGGCAACTACGAAAGCAAGCAGTTTCTTACGCCTCCAGAAAAATGCGAAATAAAGTCTACTGCTTAGTGAAAAGGGCTAGAAAAAATTGCTCGGAGGCAGTGTTGAGATCCAAGGCCTGCTTCGTCAACACAGGTATATGGTGGTTTTACAGCCAACCGCCTCCAAACGCGAGATGCCACTGACGTGTCTTCCCAGGGCAAATCTTGGTCTCGCCCGGTCGACAGCGCGGTGGCCACAAGCGCACGCGTGACCTTTGCTCTAGCCGACTGGGGCTCGCGTAGTCCAATCAGCGCTCTGGGACTATGAACCCTTTTCGGTAATCACTGAAATCATGCGCTTACAAACACTCGGAAATCACCTCTGATCGAGACGGCGTCTCACGCGCTCTCCCGGCCAGACAACATGCCGGACGCAGCGGCAGCTTCCTCCTAACCCTTGTACACAATGCATTGTTCCTTCTACTGTCGCTTTTCCACCGTCTTCTCTCCAATCTCCTAAGGAACCAGGGCCTGAATGATTTAATCTGTTAGGGTTAACCGTCTTAACCTTAACTCCTATAGGTATCCAGAGATATTTAATACATGGAATATGGTTGCGATGCAAGCAAAATCCACCATACTTACTGCAGAATGGAAAACACAATTTCTCAAAGTCCACTTTCAAGGGGCTGTGGCAAGTGAACTCCTGAAAACACGCATTGACTAAATCGTATCACAAATCTTCCCAGCAGCTAGGCTTCGGGTATTATTCTCAACCAATTCAGTCTTGAACATGGAAGTTGAGGATAGTTTACCAGCGCAGACAACCTGTATGTGCATCTGCTCATATACTCGCTCCTTTGGCGAAGTTTATAATGGTCGTACGAGTCGACGCCTATCCCAAAGAATAAGAGACCTCGGCCCGGCATGGCGGAGAACAGGTGAGATCAGGAGCATAAACATTGCTATCCTTCCGCATACTGTTGATTCCGGACATAATGTGGACTCCAACAAAGCCTTCGGGGGGATTTACAAGGTCCCATCTAACTACACCATATCGCTGGATCAGCGTCTTCTAGCAACAGCAGAGGCGACCGCGCACAAATGAACCTCCCGGAAGTTCCGTGTTTGGCATGGCCAACGGACACTTAGCTGTATGCACTTTTCCGCGCTTTCTATCTCCTCCTCCCATCCCCCCTTTTTGGCCGCTTTCAACAAACCATCACCGCCGCGTAACCCGGCGCCTTTTATGGAACTCCCAATCTCGCCCTCCTCTATCCCACAACCCACTTCTATTTTAAGAGGAACATTATTCATAGTTTGTTGAAATTGTGCCCTGTTCCCATATAAATGGTTTGATGAGAATTTATCAAAAGTCTATGCATGCTCACCAATTACTCGCCTGAAAAACTTTAATAATTTGACAGATACGATCTATTATGAACAAAAATGACATAGACTTTAGAAATTGATCAATCGAAGCATTTTTTAATAAGGCTTACGTTTCCAAAAAACGAATACAATAAAGAATAAGTGAAGTGAGTTGCACTCCGAGATGATATTATGAAAAAAATGAAGATCTTCGGAAAATCGCGTTGTACATTTGGACTTTCGAACAGGTATCACTTGTTCGTCGTCACACTAAGTGAGAGCTGGGAATGTCGCACTAGAGGTTTCGGGGGCAGAGGTTACAAGGAATGGAAAGGTAGGATTGGGCAGGAGGGTTATGGTGACGTGATTCCTGCGGCGATAGGTTTTGCTGATGAAGAGAGGGAGGTTCAGAGTCAGTAAACTTCTACGTGACTGAGCACGGACAGCCTGCTCTTTTTTCAGGCTGGATGCAGGTTAGTCGACCAAGCAAGAAAACCGGTGTAGTGTGAATCAAGGTCTATATGTCTGTTAATACTAGTCGGGCTCGAGTGCCATGCTTCGATGAATTCTCTCGCTTGCCTCGTATTAGCCAGGACGATCACCTCGGTGCCATCCCAATTGAATTGGTGCTCACATTCAAGGGAGTGCACAAATACGAGGGATAAAGGGTCTCATCGGCGAACGGCCGACTTATGTTCCTTGCTGTGTGTTTGGCCAATGTAAAAACAAGGACATTCGGGCGCACTGTATGCGGTAAATGATGTTACTTAGTTTTTCTATGGGTAGGGGGTACTTTACTCGAGAAAAAAGAATATTTTTATGCATGTGTACACAGAGGAAAGCAGAATAGATGGAAGAAGTCTGACTTGGGAGAACACGACCATCCAGGATATTGGCCGGGTCCCAAGTGCCAGTTTTACAGCAGTCAAGCCAGTAGGCAGAAATAGAGTTCATTGGCTAAGTCAGCCTGTGATTGGTTGAACACTGTGTGGGTAGAAATCGATGTGGGCGACCTGTGTCTCGCGCGCCAGTTAGTTTGGCGGCTGCCACGACCTTGAAGTCTAGACGGATTGAAGTCACGACAGGAAGGCTAGGCGTCGGGCAAGCAACGATCACTACATATCATCACAAGCGGACACAACGGAACTGGACGAGCCACTCATGTTCCAAGAAGACAAGGGGTGATACGAATGAATAGTTTACTGTGAGGATACAAGTAGTCGGAAGACGTAGATAAGGGAGGGAGTAGAAGGTGGCTATATGAAGATTGTTTCGATAAAAGGGGATATGAAACAAGTATGAAGAGTGATACACAAAGGCGGCTTATAAAATTCAACGATCGGCGTGGCGTTCGTCCAATCAGCGTTCTGTTCATCGTAAAAAGGGCAGGGGACATTAAAGGTAAAGAGAAAAACAAGGTAATTTCGGTTTGGACCGTTACAGTGGACTTTGTCAACCCGTGTGCAACTCACTGTCTGAGATGTGGCAGTTGCTCATAAGTGGTTATCAAGCATGTTTGCTTGTTGCAGGATTGGGTGCGTTGGAATAAGGTCACCTGCCCTTGAGGAACTGAAACTAATCGGGCACGCGTGTAGGCTCGCGCCCACGTGATTGCGTGCGGTCCAGTGCCGCGGTTTGAGGTCATTGGGTGGGAACAGTCACAGCCAACACACAAAAACACTGCGGCAGTTTGCATTGACAAGGGAATCATTGTAGCAGTCGGCCGCAGGCATGACGCGTAAGGCCTGCCTGCAAAGTTATGCTGGCAGTCGGTTAGGCCAGGCTCCCGAAGGTATGTTCAAGCAAAAGTCCACTGAGAACCCTCAGTTCAACGCATCGGGGATAAAGTACAGACTGTTTTGCACCAGAGGCCATTTTGCTGAAATCGAGTGGCCTTGTGTTGTTTAAAGTACGAAGTAAATAAGGTCGCCGGTCACAGGATCCGGGAATTATAGTAGGGCCATTAAACCTCCTGAGGCAGTTAGCATAGCCTATCTCACCTGCCTCCATCATTCATGCAGTTTGTCTAGGTAGTAGGTTTTAACTGACTCTCCTCTCCCGAAAGACTGAGTTACGCTGAAGCAAACAAACTTGGGTCGTCTCCTCACCTAATCAGCCTGAGTGTCCCGTATTTACCTCAATCGCAGCCGAGCGGCTGAATGTGTCTGCACCAGAGGAAAACGCGTCAAGAGACTGTGTTGTACGCTTTATTAGCCGGTCAGTAAGCGAATGACCACACTTTGCATGGAGTCTCGAAAGAATTAACGTTCTTCTCGCAACAAAGTGGTGATGGATGGTTATTTCTAGCAGACATTTTTGAAACTTTTATTCACAGAGTTTTCGATTTAACAGGCGATACTGTTAAGACTAGCTCGAGCCGCAACGAAGTCTCCCGAAGGCCCACAGTTGTTGGTCTCGACATCTGGAAACAGTCGATCACAGTTGCCGCAAAGTTGCTTTCGGGCCCAGCGACGAATTGCAAGCCTGCAAGCGTGAATGCCTTTCTGTTCACTGGCCTGACTGCTATCAAACCGACACTTAGGACCCGGCTTGCCTCCTGGCTGGTCGTGTGCTCTCAAGTCAAACTTCTTCTTGATAATTCTTCGTTCCTCTGTGTACACAATAAACTATTCTTACTATCCTGCCCTCCACCGCCTTTGTCTCTATTAAGGAACCATGGTCTGGCGATCACAGTTATTAGGGTTTAACTCATTTAACGCCCAGCGATAATACCAGTACAAATATCTCAGGCCTGCTTTTGGCAATCGGTTTCAGGAATTAATTTCTGATGGTGAACGGTCTCAACTCTAAGAGGGCGTTGAGCCAAGTTGGATTGACTTTGGTTAATTGTCGTTTCAGCGTTGTAGGTAAAGCTCAACGCCCCCACAATGCTGCAAAAAACATATTTTGGATGCAAATAATGTTTGCGTGAAGGAATGTGCGTACGGATGGCTATTATTACCGCCTAAAAAGGAAACGGGAAGAGTCAATATGCCAGAAGATGACAGTCTGGTTTCGAGCCCACTGCGCTATCTTCATATAACTGCCTATTTATTTTGTAGTAGTACGTATTCTTTCTTACCACAAAGCTACGAAACAGTCCATCTTATGACCTTGTGTTTTTATCGATTTTTTCTGTATGAATTCATCGTGTATCTTCTCTTTTGTGTTTCACATTGAGTAATGAGAGGCGGCAACTAACGAGCTCTCTCGAAATGATACGGATCCAATAAATAATTTTGCTGCTATTGCCATATTTAAATTTGCACCATAGGGATATCTATAGAGTCCTGCAGTTAATTTGAATTAAGTTAAGTTTAGTTTTATAATTAACTTAGTTTATTTTTAGTTTATTTGCCTTATTGTATTTCAATATCTGCCCAAATTCACTAGAAGCTATTATGAGTTTCAAAAAAATAAGGAAAAAAGCCCACCTTTAATGGTTTTCCTTTTATCTCTAACATTCGACGTAGGGAAGACATACGATTGTGTCAAATTCTCGGGTAAAATTGGGCAGTTCTCGTTTCCTATTGGCTTTATTTCTCATTTTAATTTTCACACTTCAAAAGGTTAAGTAGCTATTATGCGTTTTAAAAGCAACGTGGTGAAAAGCCTACTTCTGATGGCTTTACCTTAATCTCTAGATTTCGACATTGATTCGATATAAGGTTGTATCCAATTTTTGGGTACAGTTGGGCATTTCATGTTCCCTATTGGCAATTTTTCTCATTTAAATTATCGCCCGCCAAGCAATATTTAATTTAAATCATTATTCCTATTATTTCTTACATTTACACGCCCTACTTATTCATTATGTATCTCTCCTCTGATAGGTCCACTCATTTAAGCCCTAATATCATCGCTCCCGTACAAAATGCTTGCTGTAGTGAAGCCGAAATCTTCTAACGTGTCCTCTCAATAATGCGCGACTATTTAATGTCCTAGGCCAGTAACAAAAGTCACCAACTCCAGTTTATATTGGGTGCATACGTTTAACTCTAGACTGTGTAATTTAGAAGACCGCGCCACTTGAATGAAAATCAAACGGATAAAGTGAACGCTCCTAAACAATCAAAAGGGGACAACCGTATCCGTACCGTCCGTTATAAGTTCAACTTTATTGTACCAAATCGTAGTGGACCTAATGGGAAATAGTGACCCAACTTTTTGATCTTTAATCCCAATGATCAAGTGAACTTAAAATTATCATTCCAAACCAGAGCATGATAGACTGACAACGATAAAGCTTCCAGAGGGTTGCTATTTTTGTCTCCAGTGGTATGGCCCATCCATCGTTTAGGCGTTGTTGCCATCGCCACACCAGCTGGTTATCTCCTTCTCTAGGCGTACCACACGCCTACTTTTGATAGCACTAACATGCGGGGACACACCCAAGAATCAGCCCTAGATGGTTGATACACCGAAGGTGCTCTCTGCACCGACCCTGCTAAGGTCACCCTTCCGACGCCTCCCCGGGGTTACGGCGGAAATGAATAATCAACAAAAGACGGCACTTTTTTGCTTCGTTTGAAATCTGACGCCATGAGATTACTGATAACTTGACCACACCTTGATGAAACTGTGTGTGTGTGTTCCCCCTCCACGATCTGTCCAGCTCCAACCTAAACAATTTTGCCGCCGATTTGAATAAAACTAACGCGGCATCCAGGCCGTTGGTACTCTTTCAATGTTGACAGGTTTATGTGTGCAGTATTGTAATGTAAACAACAGACAAAGGGAGGAATACTCATGGCGCCTACACTCTCACTGTACACAGCGGGAGGTTCCGGTTGCAAAATAAGCCCTGAAGAAGAAGAAGAAGAAAATTGCAATGAATGAACAGTGGCAGCTCGCGTTTGGAATAGAAACCATCGGGGGGATATTGGGCAGCTTCGATCGCATACTCCTATCGCATTGTCAAGAAGAGCTGGGTTGGAGGCAATGCAGAACACAGCACTCTGCCGCTCATCCGCTGACCATATTTGAAGGGTTGCAGGCAAGGAATGCCTTTTGAGGAACCTAGCACTGTAAATTTACTATATTCCCTTTACAGTCAATTTGAAGTTGTTGAGAGTAAACATAACACACACATTCCAGTGAGTTTTGAAACCAAAACAAAAAAGACCAAGGAAAATGTATACAAGGCTGGCAATAAAAATCATGGTTTGATAGATGTCTTTTTAGGCCATCAAATCTTCTTTTAAAGCCACCAATGGTGTTGGCGGAAACCGTCTCACTTGGTACCGAGTTCTAAGGTCGTTTAAGAAGAAGAAAAACTTTCCGAGACCAAAATCGAGTACGATCGTTTGTGAACTTGTAAGAATGACCATGCAAATGAGTTGGATTGGCTAACTCGAAGAAATCCTCCAATTCGAGACAAGGGGAGTCGGATTGGACGCAATGCAGGACAAAGCACTCCCTCTTTATATTCATCTGTCGCTCAGCCGCTGATCACACCCAATTAATGGGGGCTAATCTCAGACCATATTAAACAGTAGACAAGCCAGTCGAACACCCAGTTTCTAGGTTGACTGTATTTTTTAGTTAAAAATCGTACAAGCCATGGCTTTCAGTATCCCACTGGAACTCGAAGTACGTCTGAACTTGGCACGCAATTTGGGCCTCAGTCCCTCTTGCCTCTCTCATAGCGCGAGATTGCTTTAAGTCGCTGATGTTGACCTTTGTTGCAGTAACTGCGCAAACTCTATACGGAAAACAAACAGTTTTTGTTGGCCTAACCACCTCGCACCATGTCAAAGCTAACATGATGACTGACAAGGACAGGGGACACGACAGTGACCACGTCGAGGCCACCACTGATATAAATACTAACATAATCACGTACAAACGAACGATGAGTTACCGATCGAATGCAATAAGAAAATCCCTAAGTTGATGAACTTAATGCTAAAAACGTCTAAAAACCGCGGTGGTTAAAAAAACAGTCAGAAAATGAAACGTGACGAGTTTGTCAAAGATAGTTTAGTCTGGTATGCCAGCAAAACCACATCGTGCTGATTTTTTGCAATATGCGAATTCCATTGAACCCCGAATGATGGTCCACACGGGGTGTATTCCGGACTTTACTGAGTCATAAGGCGTAGTAGTTTAATGCCGCCACAGACGGATATGTAGTAACTAAACCCAGTTAAGTTCCACTTGATTTGTGTGAATAACCAGTAAATGATTTTTTAGTGATTTACTCGGCTCGTAGGAGATAACATCACGGGCCCCCAATCCATAAACAAGTGCAACGACTAACCCAATTAATTTTTGGTGCTCAGACTCAATTTTATCAAAGCAAGTTTCCACTTGGGGAATGGACAGGCCACCAATACCGGAGGGCCAGATGGCCGAGCAATCATCACGCCCGAGTCCAGCGCGCGTGATGCATGTTCAACAGGTCAGGACCCGCATGCCGTCCAATAAACTATCCACGCACAAGACAGCAATTAACATTAATTTTCGCTGTATTTTTGCAGTAGTGACCGTATCCTATAAATACTGCAAACTTCTGTGCATGCATTACCCGTTTCAGCTACTGATTCCTACTCATGTCTCTGATGATGAATCCGCGACGGATGTCGAAAAGTCAGGCGAGTAAAAGTATTGTCCCAGCGATCGAGGTGTTTTCTTCTCAATTACTTCCTGGGACTCTTATGTTCGCTTGTATTGATATCTTCGCTCTTTCATGCAAAGACTGAAAAGTAGGGATCTACTCTGCGCCTTCAGTGCTCAAATTCGTTGCTGACGAAAATGCGAGAGGGACTTTCCTAAACTCTTCGGTGATTTCAAATTTTGAGGCGAATGTCGGCATTTCAGGTTTAGGAAGAAAATTAGGAAAGAAGGACATAGTTCGATCGCCAGTATTATTTCTTGATTAATTTGAGCTTTCCAACGCTCAGAGGCAAAGGTTACTATATTAAAAGTAATAGGTATAGGGGTTAGGGTCCAAGCAAACATCAGTAACGTCCCTCCGAAGGTAACAGCAACCGGACTCCGTATTTTGACGCAAGATCGATGTATCGGTTGACTAAGTTCTCGTTGGAGGCATAGACTGAAATCAATTCGCGTGGGCGATTACCTTAGTGGCTGTGAAGCTAAACTTGTGATCCATTTCGTAGGCGTGTGACAACCTATTCCCATGTCCCATGGCTAGTCGCTGCTCGTGATTTAATCGGCTCTGATTCTTGAGTGTCTCAGGTGAGTCTTAGGGTGTTCCCCATAGTTCCAGCGTTATTCCCCTCATCCTGAAAATACTGGCAGCCAACCCATTACAGATGAGTAAAAGCCACAGGCTCACTTCGGCGAGTAGTCGTCTGAAATTGTGCCAACGACTTCTTTGGAATGTTCGGATATGCCGATGCATTTCTGAAGTCCTATGTACTAAGAGGGAGTTCAAAGGCGTTTGCTTATAGTTCCTTTAATAAATTTGACTTGAATTGACTTGACCATCATTAGAGTATTATTTGTTTTGGCATTCTAGTTAGCATTTTACCTTATTCTGCTGCAAGTGTTTTTGGCACTCTGCTTTGATCAGACTTCTTTGGGAGCCTGCGTGATAGTGGCTTGTCTTTCTCGCGTAGGCTTTGTAGGTCGACTAGCACTTTGCATCGAATAGAAGCGTAAGCAGCATAATAACTCCGTACATCCTAGGCTGTTTGTTTTGCTCGATCCCCTGGAAATTCAATACGGAATCTTATAGACTGCAAAATAAGTTTATGCTTTTAGCGCCTAGACGACACTGTCAGACCTATATGAAAATGCAATGGCAAGAAATAGATTTCCGACAAAGAGGGACTGAAATGACCATTTCTGGCTTATCAGCCGTCATCAGTCAGTCATATCCAACCCCAAGTGTTGCCCTACCCGATGTTTTAACCCGCGACCCTATCAGCTGAAAGTTAAAAGCCCTAACCGCTGAGCCACGGGCTCTTTCGCTGCCACTTCGGATAAGGAATACAGTACGCGCCAGAATTCGTGCAACATGCCGACATATGCGATGTATTATAATTGAACACCTCAAAATCATCAAAAAGCTCATAATTAGACACTTTTTAAAACCAAACGATACCAAAAATTGTCATTCCGGTCATGGACCCAATTTGATTGCACCTTTCAGTAGTAATAGACTGCATGCAGTGGTGATCAGCACATAAAATGCAGGCTAACAATGACCCCCCAAAGTCTTGAGCTAACACAGTCAGTACCTCTTGTGCTGGAAACTCAGTTGCATGCGAGCAATGTACAAAAAGACAGCGAAACACTGCAGCGAGTCGGACGACAGAATGCCCCTCCGGCACCTCTTAATGGCCACTGGGTATCATTGGAACTTCATCGAACAAGGCAGACAGTCCAGTCTGGCGGGCCTGAAGGCATGGCTGAAGCGGACTCCAATCTCTGAAGCCCACAGACGATCGGTGTTTCCCATCGTCTGAAGTCATCCATTCAGCAACTGATCATGAGGCCTAAGCTTCTCCTCTACGACGAGGTAAAACTACAAATTTCGTTCAACTTCGGCGAAGATAGATTAACTTCGAAGACCGTCAAGCGACTACTGATCCGCGGTTAAGAGCACATGAAGGATTGATTTCCTCTTGTGAAGAAACATTGTGCCTTCCAGAATGTCAAAATCCCGGGTCACTAAAATGACTGCGCAGCCAGGCTTGACACACTGGGATAGCCACAATCAATCGTCGTGTGGCGTTTCCTGCCACCGTCCAAGCCTCTTGGCATGCAGCTGAATAAACCAAAGAGCAAGTGCTGACCGAGATTAAACATGCTGCAAGACATTGGCGTCTGAACGCGCACGTAGCCGCACCACAAACATTATCCGATATCGACACTGTTTTTATTACGATCCTCTTATTTATTAATTTGGCGGACAAGAACACAGACAGTCTTATGAGCGTGAATAAAATTACCAGACTCGAACGACAGCCAACATAAAGCGCCTATAGGCAATCGCTGCCAACCTTTGGACACCGGCCACCAGGCTCGGGCGTCATTTTGAAGTCGAGCACTCCAGTAGGGGTCGAAGAAATGTGCTACTTTTAAGAAAAGTGGGAAGATGAAATTTGTTTTTTTTTGCAGGACAGAGGCTGCCGTTGGCTCTGCCTCTGACACGAAATTCTGATCCTTTCGCGAGCACACCACAGACAGCCAAAAATTTACTCACTACAGCAGTTTCAACTTGCACGATAAAGTGTGTATTCAGTTTAGTTGCGATTATTAAGTTAATGGTAGGCTTTGATGATGCGCAAGTCATCAGAAAACAGCGTTAAATATTGTTGCACTTGTCTCTGCCTGGACGTCCAAGCACTGCGTTCGCCCTCATTCGATCTGTTGCCATTTGAGTATGAGTGCTAAGAGGACGCTTTCAGAGAGAGCCATGATGGTCTAATATTCTTTACCAAATGAACCTGATCTATTCCCTTCGCTGGTGATTTTTGATTACAAGAGTAAAACACCTACATCTGATCAGAGGAAAGAATATTTTCGGTAAGGGTAACTTGTATGGCTATTTAAAAAGGAGACAGGAACGGGAATGGCCCATAATACATGCGAAGGTTGGGCCGAAGTTCGGATAGGGTGGTCACGGTGAAGGCTATATAAATGCTTACCGGAGGTTTTTCCAAAATCATAAACGACATTGGCTGGTAAGAAAAGGAAGACTCCTTGGGTATATAAACGCCTTTTTGTCGAAAATTTTCATCCAAGGTAGCCCTTTGTTCAACGATTGTAATAGGGCTATGGCTAATGTGTGCACCAGACTGCGTTGAAGCAAAAATATTACTAGGTCTGCTGACTTACCATAATAACAGCCCGGGTACCAGCCAAAAGGCTCGGAGACTTGTTTCACCGGTATTCTGCCACTGATTGAAACAGCAGCGAGCGGTCCGGCCCATCATTGGGTCCTCCAGCTTTTCCTGTTTGCTTTCGGGTCGATAAACAGCCTTTGAAATCTCTGCTTTTTTAATTTCCTTAGAAATTCATTTTCGTTAGCGGAATTCATCGGTCTATATGTGTAGACCGAAATTTTAAGTGTACAGTATGGCGAGTGCTGAAAGAAACATTCCGCAATTTTAAAAAGACCGGTTATTACTCGCAAAACAACATTGACTATGGTTGCAATACTGTTTATTGTGCAGTCTAATTTCAATTATTTTCAGTCACGCTAGAATGCCGACTCTGTGATGAGTTTCCTTCTGACCGCTGCGAAAAAGTTGATTCTGTAAAAAATGGCTACTTAAATAACATGCATTTTTACCATTGATTTGATTACCTTTATAAATTCAAATATATCTTGTAGTAAGCATGCACAAAAAAAGTCCTCTCTTGTACTTAGTTGACAGGAAATTACGCCTTATTTTAAATTTTAACCTTAAAGGAGGGGTTTCCTTCGGTTTAAAAATTCTAATTTTGAGTTTTTTTACGACTGTGTTGTGTACATTGAATGTGCTAATTTGTTAATGCTGACCCTGATATATACAACACGATCCATGCATATTGCGAAATTGTATGAGAGCTATGCAACCACTTCCTCAAACCGTAGGCAAAAACGTACTTTTCCTTAAACAGAATGAACACAGCATTCGTGATAGCGTTTTTATATTAGCCACAGTGGTGATCCCGACTCGACTGCTTTCTTGCCATGTGTAACGGGGTGTAGCAGTTTATCTGGTACAGAACCGGTTTGTCAGTCGGTGACCGTCAGCTGTATCGACGGCCAGCAAGTGACTAAGCGACTGTGGCGTGCGCCCTGGCCCACGTCACGTTCCCGCGCATAGTGCGTTCAGCAAGGCGGGCTCATTCAGACTAGTTCTGCCCAGCCGGACGAGCTGGATTAGGCCACAGCAACTCGACGACCGCATTCATCTTTTTCGACCAAACCTCGGCCGAGTAGCAAGCAGGTGGGGACCCAGTCTGGCCGGCAGGACCTGCTTACTGCTGATGCAAATTTTCGCTTGTATATATATATACGGGAAAAGAGGACAGAAACCATTTCTTTATTGCTGGAATTAACCGTCACAAGTAAAAGTGGCAACAGCAAACAGGCCAGAATTATAGGGTCAGGTCAGGACAGGTTGATTAGGTAAATATAGGTAATATATATAATATATATATAATATATATATATAATCACCTTTGAACTCCCTCTTGGTACAGAGCAGCTATGATGCAGAAAATGTGGCGTTGCCAGTAATGGAAATGCGGGAAAAGGGCAGACAGTAAATACTCCTTAGGCATTGTTCAGAATTCTAGGGGTTTGAATGCAATTTGCGGGATTTTAAGGAGAAAATTGTTGCCCGTGGAGGAGGGTGGGGGAATCAGGGGACCTGCTGCTGAAGGTGCATGAAGTATTTCAGGAAGAGCCCATCACAGTTTCATCAATATCCTTAGGGTCACACGAGGAGAAAGAGAAGATCGCAGAGGTCACGAGAACATCATTGAGTGTCGGAGATGCGTCCATCGTACGCCCTTGCTGGTTACAGAGTCTGCCAGGTGACGAAACACGGGGCCCCACCACGATCCTCAGCAGTCGATCGTGGGCAGCCATTAAGAATAACTTTACACGATCACGCAGTTTAGGACCACAAGCTTCGGTGCGTAGGGAACTAACGTGATAGTAGACTTGTGCTGCCTTCAACACACTCTCTTTACTTAAACTGTCAAACAAAATGGATAGTCATTCTGAGGTGATTGCGCAGGGCTCTGTATGGCGGCCCCAGATCGATAACTCGATAAGTCGAATTCTCATTGGAGGCCCAAGCTTCAACCAATTCTCGGCGTGTCTTGCTTCTCGCCTGAGCAATGAATTCGCTGACCTTTTTCGTATGCATTAATGACCACCTTGAAAACCCCTCATCCCTTCTCACAGATAGCTTACATTTGTGTATACGCGATCCGAGGCTGCGTCTTGTCTGACCTGTGTAATAACGAGGATAGCTTGAGCAACAGTTTGACCGTCAACTTCGACCAGTTCCGACACAACAGGGTGGTGCATTGACGGTGACTTGTGCGAGAATTAATTTTAAGTGATTGTAGAATTGTACAGCATCTACCGCACTCTTTTCCTTCACCTTCATGTGCCCAGTTGTAAGTCAGAGGTAATAAGACCGGAGGTGGGATCGGACACTGTTGGGAAGACCAGGCACGTCAGCCAGACAGAGACACAGACAGTCCGAGAGCACGCCGGACCAGTCAACCTTCCAACAGTGGGAGGTGTTACAGTAGCCGAACCCGGCACCCAGACTTCAGACAGTACGAGGTCACGTGAGACCAATCCGACGCATACACAACGCTCTAGGTCATGCGACCGTCAAAGGGCCGACTATGCTAGGACAAAGAAGTCAGGCGGCTAACTGGAGGCGGACTGCTGCCGCAGCCGACCGGGAGCCGAATGCGGTCACGTGAGGACATACCCATTCACGTGCAAAGCGAACATGCGCATTGGGAGAGCCAATGGGGAGCAATGACGGGGGCGTCTTTAATAGTGATGCGCTAGTAGAACGGGGAATCTGTTGTGGACAAGCTGCTAGACGAGACTGCTGCCCAGAAGAGACCGAGCACAGAAGGCTACTGCTGGACACACGGACCAGAGTGCATGTACTAGTACCGGTGACAGTAAAGTACTGGTTGTTATCCCATCCTGTCTTCTCTTCCTACCACGCACTGGGGGAACATAACCGGTGTTGACACAGGAACACACTAGGTTACAACAGGCACACGTGGCTGGCACGGCCGAAACTGCCCCTCGGCTTGCCGCAAAACTTTAATTCTATTTCAGATCTGGTGAATGTCATAAAGGCCAAGTGAAGAAAGCATCTTTGGCTCACGGTCCGCCAGTCGGTCACTTCACATAACACAACACCGGCTGGGCTGGATGCGCAGTCCGAGGTTCCTGTCCTCGGTCAACCTTTCAAGTCCCGGCTTTTGGTGCACCATGACTGTTCCAAGTGTAAATACCCTTTGACCAAAAGTTCTGGTTTTCAGTTTAGGAATGGATGACACTAACTAACACGAAGCCCTCTCCCACCCGAGATACCCAATGTACTATTTTCTACTGAGCTGAGAAGCAATGGTTACATTTAGATAGTATCTGTCCCTCTGTATCAAGAAGAAATGGGAATTTTGAACATCAACCTCCCACCCCCACCCACTAGCTCAGTTTTACTTCACTTCGGTCACCGACAGGTAATTCAATCTGCATGCAAATAGGCGTTACAGCTGCATCATGAGTTGTGAAATTTGATGAACTCACTGCATTCTGCATGCGCTATAACCTTCCACGTTGCGATACATTTCAGGAGCAGAATACTAATGAAAAAAACCACACGGTACTCTTTAGCGTAATCCCAGTCTCACCCTTAACCGAAAGCCTACAATTCAAATGAACCCAAAAGTTTAGCTTATAGCGGTAAAACCCAATTATCAAATTGCGGGTAACTTGCAATTTCCGAAAAATATAAATGGTGGTTTTGAGCTCGTCTACTTCAACTTACCGTTATGGGGTTAGATTAGTATAGTCCGCGACGCCAAGCGCCGTGCAAACCTTCAATTTACATGCGGAACAATTTGCTCCCAGCGGCCGCGGGAAGCAACTTCGCAACATTTTTTCACTTTAAACTTACTTCTAAAAGTTTCCCTATCTGCCTTCCCCATTTCCCCCCCCCCCCCCGAAACTCTATAACCACCGTTTTTGCAGGGTAAAATGCTGGAATTACGGGGTATCTGAATGGGCCTACATAAGCTACTTTTGCCTCCAACCCTAAATCCTAAACCTAATTTTCCCGGAATTTGGCGAAATGCAACGTGTATTGTGAACAGTTACCCTTCCTTCCGTGTTCTTTTAAGGCTACGGGCATTCTTTTTAGAGCTTATTCCCGGAAAATAATGCCTCAGTGATGATTTATTGAAGAGGTCCGTGAGCTCAAACTGAAACAAGAGAACAAAGAACCTGCAGTGGTCACTGCTGCCCGACGCTCTCCTAACTCCTGACGCCACGGACGAGGGCACTGAGAGTGAAACATCTCGCGTCAGAGAGTTTTCGGTGTGCTTCGGGCCAGACGCAAACTGACGCGCGAGCGAACGCGCGCAACGTGTTCCCTCCGTTCTGCCCTCAACCCACAGTGGCGTGACCTTAACCTCTCTGGATAGGCCTCAAGGCAGGAGTTGCCGCTAGACATCACTCCGGACCTAGCCCGCCTTGCAACTAGATGTGCGCTCCGGCAGTCAAGACTTTGTTCTCCTTTCCGTCTGTACAGAATAAACTCTTCCTGACAATCTGGCTCCCCCGTGACCTTTATCTTCACCAAAAGAATCTAGCCTAGAAGATCACAGCCGTAAAGGTCAGATCTATCAGCCTAGACATACCCTCGATAAACCTCCCGCAAGCGCCGCTCCTAGCATAGCCAATGGCCACTTAACTGCGCTCCCTTTTCCGTTCCTTCTCCCTCTTTCGCCGTCCCCTTTCGTTTGGACTAGTAACATCAAACCTTCCCTGTCGCGCAATCAGCCTTCTATTATCTTCTCCTCTCTATCACTAAGAGGATAAGATGAACATTACTGACTACGTGATTAACTTGTACCTCGGTTGCATATTGATGCAATACCCCGATGAGAATTTATTGTATGCTTTCCTATGCTCGCCAACTACTTTCCCCAAACAAAGTCCGTACCCAGTAAATTTAGCACCCCCATTAAACACATATTGGAGGATGGTTGGCCCGATTTTCCATAATTTTTTAGGAGGTTTGGCGTGAGTCCACGCGTAGTGTGATATCACCGCACAATGCGTCGCCGAATTGTTTTAACGTAGCCCAGGCCAAAATATTCACCGTCTAACTATGCCTCATTTGAGCCTCCAAAGAGAGAAGACGACAAGAAATATGCAGAAAGGAGAAGTCTTTGAGTGTATCAGGCGCAACTTAGTTAGGATACAAACGTGTGTGAAGGATGTTCCTTGAGCCAATCAGATTTCCTCCTGAAATAGTGGCCGGTCCCATTGGCTGTTGGCTCAGTGAGTGAATGCAGTTTTAATTCTGATTTATCGATCGATTTTCTAGCCCGATGTGTTAGCTCGCGCACAGGCCGATCGATAGCCTATTGTGGACGCGGCAACGACTTGCAGGCTACTGCTTGCGAAGACTGTTGTTAGGCTGTCATAATATCCTCCTCCTCCTCCCGTATCCTGTTCAGGCGACAGGCATTCTTATTTGAGTTTATTCCCGGAAAATAATGTCGCAGTGATCAGTTTGTGAAACTGGCCTTGAGCTCAAATTGGAACAAAATAACAACGAGCCTCCTGTCACTCAGCTGCGCTCTCCCGTCCTCCCCTCTCTGTCTTCGTCCTACTGGCCATGGACTGGCTTCATCAAATCCTCGCTGCCGCCTAACCAGCCTTCGATTGCATGTCCTTCTTCCCCTATTTTTACGACTCACTTTTGTGAGAAGACAAACATTAGCAGAAGCGGGTTAAGAAAGCAGTAGCAAAAGCGGGTTTTCCTAAGAAGAAGATGTGATCGCTGGCACAGGACTTTCATTTGCCTGACGTTTCGACTACCGTCGCGGATTCTTCACCAGACATCTCAGCGGGTGCAGAAAAAAGTTTGCAGAATGGGGTACGATTCCCTGGCGTCTCTGACGAAGAATCCGCGACGTATTTCGAAAGGATAGGCAAATAAAAGTCTTCACCCAGCGATCGCATCTGCTTCTTACTGATATATTCGTCTATCACATGAGTGAGTCCTGCAAATAGGGGAAAGGATATAAAATAGAAGGCTGATTACGCGACAGAGAGGGTTTGATTTTACTAGTCCAGGCGGGGGGGGGGATAAAGAGAGAGAAGGACAGGAGAGCACAGGTACGCGATCGTTGGCCATGCTAGGCACGGCGCCTGCAGGAGGTTTATCGAGGGATTTTAAGGCAAATAAGGTTAATATTTGCGGCTGCGATCTTCCAGGCCCGCTTCTTTAGAAGGAGAAAAAGTCTTGGGAAAGCCAGAGTAGTAAGAAGAGTGTATTCTGTACGGACGAAAAGGAGAATAGTTAGGACGAACTCTTGACTACCGGAGCGCAAGTCCAGCCGCGAGCCTGGCAAGGTCCGGAGTGTTGTCTAAAGGCAGCCACGGCCTTGAGGCCTGCCCAAACGGATTGGCGTCACGCCACTGCGGGTTGAGGCCAGAACGGGGGAGACACGTTGCGTGCGTTCAGTCGCGCGACAGTTTGCGTCTGGTTCTAGGCACGCCAACAACTGCCTTCATGCGAGGTCCTTTGCTCATCGACTGTCGTGCTCTCTCTCGTATCGACCTGAAAACCGACTGCTGACGACGTGGTGGGTTCCTCTGCTCTTGACACAGCAAAGGCGTATCATGGTCCCATCTCCGGTTCTTGGGGACGTTCTCGTGACTCTGAGGTCTCCTCCTCGTATGGCCCTTCGGATGTAGATATTACTCGCCATGGACGCCATGGCTGCCACCAACATGCACAACAGCATGCTGGTTCCACCTTTCACATACTTTCTCCCACGAGCGACAGTTTTTCTCCTAAAAAACCACAAATGACATTCCATTTTGAATTATGAGCCATGCCTTAGGAGTTTTTTTTCACTCTCTGCTTTTCTTGCTCAGTTACACTGCTGGCTCGTGTTAACTGACATCACCACATATGAGTGTATTACTTGAAGCAAGCGAATAGATTTACTTTAATAAACTCGACACGGCTTGACTTGACCGCATCTTCTTCGTCTTTTTCTTTTTCTTCTTCTTCTCAAAAGGAACATTATTGACTGCATGCTTAACTCGTGCCCTGGTCGCATATAAGTACACTAACCCGATGAGAACTTACCGAAAGCATTCATATGCTCGGCAACTGCTCTTCCAAAATTGATATCGTCTAAAAAGTCCGTACCCAGTAAATTGTTCCCCTTCATTAAGAAAATATCGGAAAATAATGTCTCAGTGAAAATGGAAGCGAGCTCAAATTGGAACAAATGAACAAAGAACTTCCTGCAAGCACCGCGCCTAGCATGGCCAATGGTCGCTTTATTGTCACATATGCAAGGGTTAAGTAAGTTAAACCCTAGCAAGTGCGATCTTCAGACCATGGCTGTTTTTTAGAGTAGAAGTCTGTAGAGCCCAGAGTAGTAAGAACCATATATTATATGCACAGAGGAACGAATAAAAGATGGAAGAAATTTGACTTGGTTACACACGACCGGCCAGGTCCAAATGCTGGCTTGGCAGCAGTCAGGCCAGTGGGCAGAGAGAGAGGAGGGGGAGAGAGAGAGAGAGCGATTCACGCGTGCAGGCTTAGTATTCGTCGCCGTGCAAGAAAGCAGGTTTGCGGCAACTGTGATTGGTTATTCCCAGACGTCGAGAACCGTTCCTTCGTTCTATTTCTCTACGTCCTCTTTGCCTGGACTAGTTCCACCAAACCCTTCCTGTCGCGTAATCAGCCTTGTATTATCTTCTTCTCCTACTTATTCCTAGGACTCACTTTTACCATAAGAAGAACATTATTGACTCCATGTTTATCTTGCACCTCGGTCGCATATATATGTACTAACTCGATGGGACCTTATTGGAAGCTTTCATCTGTTCACCAACTGCTCTTCCAAAATTAGAATTCTCAAACAAAGTCCGCATCACATAAACTTGGCACCCCCATTAAGCATATATCGGAAGATAGTTGACAGGATTTTCTCCACATGCAACTAGCCTGCGTTTCAGTTTTGTTCATGACAGGGACTCTCAACCGAAATACTGCGTTGCAGTATGGATGACCGACAAGAGCCATTTCAGGGGGGAAGCGTCAAAAGCCTTTTTAAAGTTGAAACTAGACAAGTTATGCGCCATATGTAGGTGTGAGTGAAAGAGTATAACCTTTCTTCCAAGTTAGTTGTCAGACAGCGAGTGAAATGTGTGTGTCAAAGTGTTGTTTGTTCAACATTGTTTGCTGACCCACAGGAGGGGGGGTGTAGTTGTGTGCAGTTAAGGGTGGAGGGGGTTTTATCCTAAAGTTTGAAGCAGGTAGAAGCATTCGCACGTGTTGACTGCACCCACCGACCCTCAACTGGCGCCGAACCTTAATCGCTGGCTCCAAAGTAATGCGCTGCCACACCCCGGAAACCGCCAAACTAAACCGGATGAGTGTACTTTGTGTGTCCCCTCGACAACTCGGCTGACGACATCAGGTTTTATATGTTCCACGAGCCCGGTTGTCCAGCTTCTCTTTTCACTCCCCCACCCCCCAACCCCTCAAAGTCCTGCGGAGAGCGCAATATGCAATCCCGTAGGCGGCCCCTATCGGGCCCTCTTCCCACTGAAATCCATGAGCCATAATGGAGTTTGGCGCTACTTCACGGTGTCCCAACAGTCATATTTGGAAATGGTACTATTTGACTTCCCTCGGAGGAAGGGGCTACAAAATGACCCCTAAACGAATACTGGGTCTCTGTAGCCGACTGCGGCTCACAGATTTCAGAATACGCGGTCAAGACGCATAAATAAACAAATTAAAACCCATGCCCATCTCCTTCCACCCAGCTGCATTTTTGAAGAAGAAGAATGCTATATTGAGGAATTTACAAACCTGAATTTTCAGCAAAAATGGCTCCATTCACGGAGAGCAGATGGTAAGGTAAATAAAGGGTCATTTTAAAAGTTAAAGGTCATGTAATAATCACAAGAAACGTTTTTCACGACATGCACATCAACTATGGGGACATATCGGCTTTCAACTTCTCCATTTCCGCTTCTTCACACGCTTTTTTCTTCCTATTGTCATCATACGGAAAACTGTCGATGTTGGTGTTGTTGGTGAATTGCATATGCGACAGATCGGCCGCATTTGACAAATATTGGGATGGTGATATGTTGTAGATAAAATAACTTGTTTTCGTGCATTTAAAAAGGTAGCAGCGTACTGTACATATGGCCTCATGATCACAAATGCAGACAAAAAAGCAGATGATAAGAGAGGATGGTATAAGATAATAAATTCCCACGTGAATGGAGAGCAAAAAAATGGGTGGCTCAAATTCGAAAGCCACGCCAGAGCAGGCCACTGGATGAATCAGCTCACAGTAGTAGCTTGAAATGCTTGTTTCCTTTTAGGTAATACGAGGAGCGTCGGACCAGAACTCAAAACGGTGGCAGTCACCCGAGACCTGACGCGCTACAACGTAGTCGCTATTTTCATCCGGACAACTGCCCTGTCTGACGCAGGACGAAAACGACCGATTGAGGACCGTAGACCAGCTTCTTCAGGAACCTACATTCGCCGCTGCCATCAGTTTCTACGCCCTCACTCCCCTCCTATCAACGAGCTCTGGTGAGATAAAGAACGTATTCTAGGAGAACCTGCGTGCCTTCCTAGCGGCCGTGTCGAAGTCGGACGAACTGGTTGCCCTCAGTGTCTTCAAAATTCGCCTCGGGACAGATCGGGCTGCCTGGAAGGTCTTGCTAGTTTCCCATGCTCTTGGTGGCTGTAACGATAACAGCCTACTTCTTCTGTGAGCCTACCGGCAACATCGGCTCATGCTGAGCCACATCTTCTTCCGCCTTCTAATCCGGGAGAAGACAACGTAGACGGCAATGGTGGCAGCTGCTGGACGATTTTCTTGTCCGCGGGTGAGATCAGCAGGACGTGCTGCTGACCCAGGGAATCGGTGACACCAACTACCGAGCCAAATCGCCGACTCGTAACCTCCGAGAGGAGTCTGAGACTTCAACTCTGCAGAGAACTGCAAAGTAAGCGACCACCAAGTAATTTGATTTCTACGAGGATATGCACGCTCTCTGTGTGGAAGGTGGACAAACTGGTTGTTTTTGGTGGCAGAACATTCTACATGGCAAGAAATGCTGGGTCTTCATGATCCCAGTGGCTGTAACGAATACAGCCTCCTTATCCTGCAAACCTATGCGAAACATTGTCTGCTGCTGTTCATCAACATCTTCTATCCTCCGACGCGGGAGAAGGCCATGTGAATCCCCCCCCCAACCCGATGGCGACGCTGGCTGCTGCTGTCCCCGTCCGGAACCGAGATCGACAGACTGTGCTGGTGACCGAGGTAACCTACTGGACGGGTAATCACCTGGTCATCTTAAAGATGATGTCAAAATGTCAACACCACAGAATATCCAAAAGTAAGTTCTCTTTTTTTAATAATTCCCGCTCATCATCTCCATTTCAGCAAGGAACTACCTCATCAACTGGACGGCCTGCAAGCTCTCAATGAACACGCTGCCGTGGAGACTCGCTGCTTTCAATTGCAGGAGGCTAGCCACTCACCGCCTGTGACGTCCTCGGACACTTACACCGTCAACACCAGGACTGGTTAAGTTGAAAAGACGCAACCATTAGCAGTAGTCTGGCCAAAGTGAACAGACTTCACAGAGCCTGAATCGGTCGCCCGAGCCATGCAAACAATGCGGCCTTCTACTGGCGCGACCGTAATGTGCAGTTACAGCTGCGGAAAATGCAGGACGCCTGAATGGTTCGCAAGACTGAGACGATCCATGGGTATGCAGATCACAACCCCTAAAAGAACTCCTTCGCAGCGATCAAGGCCGTGTACGAACCCCTAGCAAAAGGCACCACCCCGCGTTATAATGGCGTCTTCACAGTGTGGCTTCTACGACACCCCCAGTCCATAGGAAGCACGTTAAGTGCAGCGGCACGCGTAGGGGCGACTCTGGTCACGCCAGATCACTGCGTCCTCTTCGGCGCATGTCACGCAAATCATCGTCTCTGTGGGGCAGATGGCGCTGGACCGCGTAAAACCTTCAAAACTAACCAAGTCTGACCAAAAGCCTGAATATTTTGTTGATGCTTACCTTATGTATACGACAGTATCCGTTGGTCTGGTTTACATGATGCAAAACCGGCCAGACTAACTTTCTCTTTGTTTTGTCCATGGCGGTTTAATGCGGCAGCATTTACACATACCGTCGTAAATAACCTAGATTCAGGCTTAAACGTGAAAGAATTTTTGGATGCTTACCTTATAAGACTTTGTTTGTTAGGGTGGTTTACAGGATGCAAAACAGATCGGTCTAAGCCTGGCCCAAAGAGCTCCAGTCGGTCATCCACAGACGACGTGTCACTGTCCTTGTAAATAATCTTCAGAATCAGCAGGTTTTCCACCACCAGTTAGCGAATAGGGGCGCCAGCACTTGTGGATGGTTTTATAAGGTTACACAGCCCTACATATACTATGGGCAGGGAAGATCGACTCTGATCAGTAAAAAGCTTATCAGATGTCTATCCCACTCGAATACAGATCTGATTTTGCCTAAGTGTACAAAAAAAACACAATGGAAGTATAGTATCAGCAGATTTTTTGTTGGGTTATCCCCGTCCGATTTATTTAGGCGACAAAGCGACAGCGCTGTCAGACAGCGAATGAGGTGCTCGAATGAAAACGCCATCCAAAACAGTGTGTCCTTTACAGTCCCAACGCAAGATTACAGTACAGTGACAGGAAGTTTGCAGTGCGGTGGTTCGCGCTAGAAATAGGAAATACTGAAAAATGGGTGCGAAGTATGGCCTTCCAGGTTTTTGCTCGAGTTAAAGAAACGATAAGTCAAACTAAATGTGTGTTCCGATCGTGCATAAAGGCACATAAGTTGACCGTATGACGGGGCGACGAATTATCGCTAGTTTCTGCCAACACCTACGAAACCGACCGTGAGTTAAACTTTGAAAGGTTTAGGAGGGCCAAACACTCGCGCCGTCCCTGAGGCAGGATAACAAAGACGGAACACGCGAGACCGCCGCTGACCACATCCTGAGGTAACGCCGGACAAAGGCGCGCGAACAGGCCAGTCTGGCGCATTTAGAACGGGCCAAGTCACGTGACCTTCAACGCCAGAAACCACGCGAGACCGCTGGCATTCTGAGGCCACGCCTGGCCATGGGCAAAGCGCGCGCAGGGCCACTCATGGAGAGCCAGTGGGGAGAAATGATTACTGCCCCTTAAATAGCGAGGCTACGAGCACAACGAGACTCTGTTGCCCTCTACGAGAGACTGCTGCCGAGACGAGACCGGCCACAGAAGACCAGCTGCTGGACACACAGGAAACCAAACTGCTGTACTATTACAACTGACAGTTTTTAAAGTATGCGAAAACTGCAGAAGTTATCGGAACCAAAAAATGTCGCGACTGCTGGTCAGTTGCCGTCTGTCGCTGCATGGAACGGATGAAGGCATAAAACGATTTGAATTCGTAGAGAAAAAATCGATTCAAAACAGCGAGGTTGTGGAAACTTGCCACGTAGGCTGATCAAAAAAGTTAGCAACTTAAACACACACCGTGGGGAAAAAAGCAGGGAAAACTGCAAAGCAAAAAATTAGGGGTAGAGAAATATCTAAACCTGGGCTTTGAATGTTACCAAGGCAAAGTGAGGTTAACCATGAGCTCCAACTGTTTACCGGGTTTTAATCGCCACAGATAGGCCGTCTCCAGATAGCGCAATGTACGGGTTGTTCATGTCCGAAGAATTACTCAGAAGGATGTTACGCAGTCCAAAAAATATCCCGCTTCGAGCGAATTTTCGGTAATGGATGAGCACGAAATTCTGCTTTCTGGTTTAAACAGCCATCTAGGCAGATTCTCTATAGATCTGGCTGCTAATTACCGTTATGTTAACCCAATGTACTTGCGTCCGCATGTGCATGTAAATTCATCGAGGCAGTTTGAATGGGCGTGCACTGGCATGCCATATTTTTGCGCGTGGAATCCGCAGACGCTTTAAGGACTGTTAAATATGAGCTCGGCCGCACTGTATGTCCTTTAAATGGCATAACGCAGACGTCGCTTTATAATATTTGAAATTTTGTCCCTCTTAGGGGACAAGGATATGAAAAATGTTTTTTTCGGAACTAACTGCTCCGTCATTTTTAACCGCACGGGTTTGCTGTACTTGTGGACAAAACGTGCTGGATATTTCTGCGTAAGCAAAGTATATTTGAGGCAGACAAGTCATATATTCAGTGTTTCCTTAGAGCAAATGTTTTTCCTTTGAAAAACGTGCATAGGAAAACTCAAGCAATGCAAGTCGTGCCCTTTCCATGTATTCTACTGAAAATCAGTTCGTGTTATGAAGCCTTTTGTTGTACAAACATGTGAGCGTCTAGGAAGGAAAGCTGGTTATCACGTTCCTTTTCCGTCCTGAATTTAACCTTGGGATGGATAACATGCATTCCTTAATTTCATCAACAATCGTGAAGAAATCACTTATCTTCCGTAAAGTTTTATCGTGTTCAGTTTTGAAGAGACTTTTACTTCTAAATGACCCATACGGATGTCAGCAAAAGTCGGACCACGTGGCCTTCCCATTGCAAATCCATCAATTTGTTTGCATTATTGGCCTTTAAATAGAAAAACGACATTCTTTAAACACAATTTTAGTACGTCCCGTAATCTTTTGGAACAATGGAGATTTAGAAGAAGGCATACAAATAGTGTTTATTGCTTCATCCAACTGTACGTTGGTAAATAATGACTCTACGTCCATGGATATCATGTATTTGTCGGAATTCGTTTGATGCCTGATATCTTTTTATAAAATGTAAGCTCAGAAGAAGAAGAAGAAGAAGAAGAAGAAGAAGAGGAAGAAGAAGAAGTGACCACTGAAACAAGATTTTTCTTTTCTTGGAACTCGCATATTGGTAAAGAAAGCTGTCTTTTAGTGAATAGGTTGAATATCGATGACGAATTGGCTCTAACTCTTTAACTAGCCACTGCGCTAGTCGGTGAACTGTGAATAATACATGGACAGGATCGGTCTTAGGAGAACATCCTTTTATGCATTCTAGGTAATCCATATAGTCGAGGTGCTTCTTCTGACTCTGTATTCAGTAATAACGCATACGTCAAAGCCAAATAATAATAACAATCACCGTATTACGGTACTACTAGACAAATGGTAAACGATAAACGAAGTACAAACTCTAAAGTTGAATACACGTAGTCAAGGACAAGGGAGTCGGCCAAATACCGCCTGACTCTAGACAAAAGAAAGACGCAAGTCCAACAATGCCCCATAGGTGCACGAGAAAGCCAGTCTTTGTAAACTTCAATCGGAAATCCCTTGTTGTTTATACCGTTCGTGCTTTTTCTCGCACCATTTGGCCCCTCAATTGAAAAAGTCCTTCCAGGGCCTTAATGGTGTTCATGTTTATTGCGGTACCTAGAGGCGGCCTATGTACGGTGGTTAAAATCCAGCCTTCATCTTGTGCAGGAAACTTGGGGAGCTGTACGACGAAACCCAGAACTCACTCAGGGTCGAACATAATAAATGAGACTGTTCGAATTTTGCCAGAAGATATACTTCACTTCTGCAGGAGTGACTTGTTAACAAATCAAGGGAACTCCGATGAGCTCTCCAATTTCCAGTTTAATATCAGAATTGATCCTGCAAGAGCTAGAGAAAGGCCGCTTTCACCCAACAGCCCCCGATATTTTGGCGCTGATGCGTTGACGACACGTTGATTAGCAAATTTTCCATGATCTTCTCAACTCAATCTCCCCAGATATAAAATTCACTAGGGACGAAGAAAAGGGTCAGCAGCTACCCTTCTCTGATGTGCTCGTCAGGCGAACTCCCGACAGCAAAATAGAAACGGGAGTCTAGAGGAAGGCGACTAACACGACATAGCTTCTCAATTTTCATAGGAACCACGCGGTGGCTCAGCATTGAAGCTGTGTGACAACGCTGTTCAAAAGAATCCGGACTCACTGCAGTAACCCGGAGGAACAAGCACGTGAGGTCAGACATTTCCGTGACCAGTTTAGACGGAAATGGCTATCTAACGGCCTTCATAAGCCGATGCCTAAGTGCTCGTCCTCCGAGGACCCGAACAGAAACAACCTCTACGATTTGGCATGCGCTGCCATACATCAAAGATGTATTTGAAGCAACCGAACGCATTGCCGCGGGACTTAGCGTCGGAATTGCACACCGTCCCAAGGCTACAATGCGCAGTCGTGTCGTGAGAATCAAGGATCGATTGAGTACCAGTGACCAGTCAGACGTAGTGTATCGTATACTATGTCTAAACGGTCCCATAAATTACACGGGATAGACTGGACGCAAGCTTGGTTCGCGCATACACGAACATAAGCTGGCTGTTCGACGGGATGACACATTATCGCAAGTGGCGGTCCACACCTCCGAGACGGGTCACAAATTCAACTTTACCGCCGCGAAGGTAATTGCCCTTGCAAGCAGCAAGACGGGCCGAGAACTGTTTGAAGCCTGGGCATCGAATGAAAACTCAGTTACCCGATGTATTGAGCAGGCACCCACATATGTTGCCCTGCGCTGATATCTCCAGACTCACGACACTGGTGGTCAATTGGTCTTCTTCTCCTCCCCCCTTCTCCTATGACTTTTAATTGACCCTTTCCCTTATAAATTTTGCTTGTATTCGTTGATGATTTTATTTCTGTAAACATTCCCACCCAACACGCCGATCTCGCACAGACTGAAATAGTTCGCAGTGGTGAGTCGGCGGCCAAAGCACTTAATTATTGATTTTCCACAAGTTCCAATTTTAGTTGTTTTGTACACACGTCCGAACTAGCCACCCCATTTGTTGCTTTTCTTTCCCATCTCTGACGATGGATTCCTGAAAAAGCCTGAAAGCTCAGACCAATAAAACCAAGATTCCAGTGACTTTTCTTCTCAAAATATATGTACGTTCCTGGAATGCCTCAATTCGTGGGAAAAGTTGTAGTGTAGTGTACTCAGAGCACGTCGTCAGCCGTCAGATCGAATCCCAGGTTGCAGGTCGAAGACAGACAGCGTGCAGAATGAGGACTTTATTGCGCGCAGAACTCGGAGTTTCTGTATCAGGCAGCAGTAGCCGCTGATGTCTGGTTTTGACTGAGTGTAGTCGTGCCCGAGAATGTCTGCCTGCTTTTGCATAATCGTGGAGGGAGTTTAATTGGTGTGCTGTTGGTGTGTTGCATTGCCCGAGGGGGTGTTTCCTGAAGAGGCCCCTGCCGCATTGGCTGAGGGGTGGCGTGTTCAAGTGGTCTCTAGGAGACCGCAACTAGTTGAGAATGTGTGTAAGCCAGTTGATGTTGGTCAAGGGTATTCAGACCAGCAAATCGGAAAGAGCTGCCGGTGAAGGCGCTTGACTTTGACGCAGAGGGCATTGAGTACGGAGGGTGCCCAGCATTGTTGGCTGTCCGCCACAAAGTACAATATTGTTTAGCTTTTGCTTTGTTCATCTCCGTGTGACTGCTCAACGTGATAAAGGCACAGCGCTGTCGGCCTAATGAAAGACACTGTCCAGACAGGGTGCGCCTTGTACATTGCTGAGGAAAGGTGGCATTTAGACGACAGAAATTTTACAGTGTGGTGTTTGGCAGTACAGACAGAAAATAATGAGAGGTGTGGATATGAAGGTTCGCCTTCCAGGTGTTTGCATGAGTAAAGGAAAAGAGCAGTGAAGCTGAACGGATGCTGGGATCACGCATACATGAAAAGGGGCTGGCTGTGTGACGGGGCGACGAATTATCGCAATTTGCTGCCCCTATCTACGAAACGGGCCATTACTTCAGTTTCTTTACTTTCAAATAAATCGGCCTCTTCGGAAACAAAACGAACCGAGAGTTTATTGAAGCCTGTTCCGCGGATGAAACTCAGCCAATAGACATATTGACTTTGCCCCTCGAAACTTGCGTCACAGATAAGTTATTAGCTTGCGTCTCTATAAATGTCGGCATTTTGCTGCTGTGGGAGCTATCTCTCATGATGAACTCCTGCGCGAATAAAAGTCTGAAAAAAACTGTCCAGGTACTCGACTAGTCTTTTAAATTGATCATAATGTATTTCCTCACGCAACCTCCTGACGCCCGGATCGTCTAGATTGACGTCCACGGTTTCAGTACCAACAAGAGGGTGTTAGAATTATTGCTGATTTGTTGAACATACACAAGGAAATTGGGCACCAGTGGCTGATGTAGGTCCACGCATTTATCCCTACTCCCCGCAAGTTTTCATACGAAAACAGTTGTTATAAGGCCTTGTGGGTGGAAAATTAGGACACACAGTTAAATAAACTTTAATAAATGCTAAATGTATTTTTATTTTACTGTCTTTCGAAGTGTTTGTGATTAATATCTGCAGATTTTCCTTATCTGTATTATCGTGTAACTTATTGCAGAAAAACCCATTATTAAACTGCAGGTTTCTTGAATTTACCGAAAAAATGGAATTGTGATTAGGAGGTCATCTACTGCAACTTTTCTGAGGTTCAACTTACCGTTCGAAAGTGAGATTAGTACATTCCGCGGTGTGAAGCCCCGCACACACCTTCAATTATTATGCAGAAAAACTTACTCCAAGCGGCCGCGGTAAGCAACTTCGACTTCATTTTTCACTTAACGCTTACTTCTTAAAATTTCCTTCTCGGTCTATCCTATTTCCCCACTCTCAAAGCTCTGTTATCACCGTTTTCGCAGGGCAAACTGCTGGGACTAGGGGTATATGAGTGGGCCTACCTAAGCTACTTTTGCCGGAAATTGATGCAACTGTCAATCTTCGTACTGATGAACAGAGTAAAAACGCTAGGCGGGCCCTCTTCTGAGCATTTCTGCTCTTCAATTGGCCTTAAAATCCACAACCATCAAACGCAAATGAAATTAAACTTACCATAGCAACTGTTTCTATTCTTCTAAGAAAAATGCATTTTCAGTTTTCCCTTTGTCTATCAAGGTAGTTTTGCCTCTACCGACGGGATAGCAACGCAACAATAAACTCCAATGCAACAGCCCAATTAAGTTAAATATACATGCCTCATAATAAAGCTTTGTCTAAAAATGTATCCCATTTTTGCTTTGTGTGCTGGTTACTTAAATCCCGCCTACTATGTGGGTTAATACTCGTATGCTTCCCTTTGTTTAGACGATTTTTCTCATTCTACGTCTACCACGTGTTGCCGTTCCCGCATTAACGCTTCCGAGTGTCCTTTCTTTCGACAATCCCATGCCTGCCACGTGTTACCGTCGCCGCCACGTCAGAATATGGGTGTAGTTTAGGAGAACCAATCAGAGTGCCAGTACTGGCAATGCCTAGAGAGGAATCTCTGACCTTAGCTCTAAACGGGACAGTCTACCTAACTTCGGTTGCAATACTGAATAAACGAGAACATCATATGCGCTGGAGAAGTGGGTCGAATCATGTAAGGTAAACTGACTTAATATCTTCGGAAATTATGCCTGAACCAATGTTCGGTAGGGATGACTCGTTTGGTCGCAGGACACAATAGTAGAAGCATCCCGCTAACTGAAAATAGGTGTATTTGCGATAAATTTCGGGAAAAGTAAATATTCATGTGGCTTAAACATAACACTATTTACTCAAAGTGTATTTCACCGTGTATGGCTTATATTTGCGCTGCCTCCTTCTCACTATGCGAACTGCAATGATCGCGTATGCAGTCTCCTCTACCGCAACTATGGTCCTAGGCTACGCGACTTTTTCACGTTCTTTCTCATGTCGACCTAAAACCGACTACTGATGACCGTAGCAGGCTCCTTTGTTTTTGTCAGAGCAAGCACGCATCATGGCCGCACCTCCGGTTCTTTGGGATGTTCTCGTGACTCTGCAGTCACCTACCCGTGTGGCCCTTCGGATAAAGATATTACTCGGGATGGGTCCCTTGGCTTGCCGCTGCAACATGCCGCTCCTACATGTCACATACTTTTCTCCCTTGAGCGACGGTTTTTCTCCTAAAAAACCACCAATGACATTCTATTTGTGAATTCTGAGCAATGCCTTCAGAGTTTGGTACAGGAGACATATGGTCGAACACTGGGACAAAATTAATTTTTGCCTGAGCTTTCGAGCTCTTACAAGAGCCCATCTTCAGAGGTGGAGAAACAGCAACAAATGTGGAGCTACTTGGGGCGGGTGTACAATAACTAAAATTTTGAACGTGTAGAAAATCAATAATTGTGTGTGCTGCCGGCTTGCCACTGAGGGCTGTGCTAGCCAGTGCTAGTAGGCAAGACCGACAAGTTGTGTGGAAATATTTACAGAAATAGAATCGTCAACAAAACAAGTAATAGTTATGGTGGGAGGGATGAGAAATTAAAAAAGTCATAGGAGAAGGGAAGAGAAGCGAGTGATAATGTAGGCTTGGGCGCCAAATGGCCACGTCAGCATCGAAAGTGGGATGATTATGGAGGATTTTGGGCAAATTGATTACGGCGGGCGTCTGGACGTGATCGTTTGCAGTAGCGTAAGGCCCTGTACGCTGGCGCCAATTCGACACATCTGTTGACCGAATTCTCATCCGTGGACCAGGCTTCGATAAATTCTCTGCTCGTCTTGTTTCCCGCGTGGGCGAGTACCTTGACGGCAGTGAAGTTGAACTCATGGCCTGTTTCGTAGGTGTGAGTTGCAACTTGTGATGATTCATCGCCTAGTCGCACGGCCTGCTTGTGTTCACGTATACGCGATCCGAGCATGCGTTCCGTTTGACCTGTATAATTACAGGGACAGTTTAGGCATGGGATGCGATATACTACACCCGATTGTTCATTCTGCGTAAGCCGGTCTTTTATTTTCATCACTCTGCTGCGCATTGTAGCTTTGGGTCTGTGTGCAATTCCAACACCTAGCCCCGCAGCGATGCGCTCAGTCGCTTCTGAGACGTCTTTTATGTATGGCAGAGCGTGCCATATCTTCGGTGGTTCTTCTGTTTGGGTCCTCCGGGGCCGAACGCGTAGGCATCGGTTTATAAATGCTTTTGGATAACCGTTCCGCATGAACTGGTCACGGAGATATCTGGCCTCGCGTGCCTTGTCCTCTGGTTTACTGCAGTGGGTCTGGATCCGTTTGAAGAGTGTTTTTACACAGCTCCGTTTGTGAGCAACTGGATGGTTACTGTGAAAACTTAGGAGTTAAGTTGTGTTCGTTGCCTTCCTGTAAACCGTCGTCTCGAATTCACCATTGGGTGTTCTCTTGACGAGGACATCAAGGAAAGGCAGCTGCTGCTCTTTTTCTTCTTCCCGTGTAAACTGTATGTCAGGAAATATTCCATTGAGCAAGTCATGGAAGTTTTGCAGCATGTTTCTCTTGATGATGACAAACGTGTCGTCGACGTAGCGGCGCCAGAAGACAGGCTCATGTTGGGCGAAGGCGATGCTTTCTAGTTCCTGTAGAACCAGTTGTTGCTGTTTCTCCACCTCTGAAGATGGGCTCTTGTAAGAGCTCGAAAGCTCAGGCAAAAATTAATTTTGTTCCAGTGTTCGACCATATGTCTCCTGTACCAATAGAAATTCCTGGAATACGAGTATTTTCTCGCATTCGCCTTCAGAGTTTTTTTTTCCACAGTCTACCCTTTATGCTCAGTTACACGTACTGGCTCGTGCTAACTGACATCACCACATGTGATTGTATTACTTGGAATGAGGGAGTCTTCGCCTACAATTATGTAAACGAACTTCTTTGAAATGTTCGTCTGTGCCGATGCATTCCTTAACTAATGTGCACCAATAGGCAGTTCAAAGGCGTTTGCTTATATTCCCCTTAATAAACTAGACTTTATATGACTGACTGAACCTACCAGAAGACATTAGTGTAACCTCAGTTTTAGCTATAGCTCTACTCTAAACCTAAATGCAATAGTTAACGCTTACTCAAACCAAGATCCTTAACATAGTCTCGACCCTATCTCCAACCCTAAGTATAATCCCTAACTATCATTTAAGTAGTAAAGCGAATTCCCCTTAGCTTTGAACGGTTCCTGTGTCCTGTTTAGTCGGTCAAAAACTCCATCTTAAGCCGTCAGATTGAAATAGCACTCTTCTATTAGTGATGATGGACAAAACCAATCTTGATTGATGGAAAAGTTATAAAAATTCCTTATAACTTATGTGTATCTTTTAGTAAATTCAGTCTTGTCTGCATTCCAAACTTCGAACAGACAAATGCTGGTGGCTACTGGTAAAAGTCTAAATTACTGCACACAATCGAGGCATAGTCTGGGTTTCCGCTTCTGTTTACCATACACGAGCCAGACGCTGGGTAACTTTTTTACCGTCCCTCGTAATTATCGCAATATTGCACCTTGGAGTACAGACAGAAAATCGTTCTTTGGAAGAGGGCAGGAGAGGGGAGGGTTTGTTCTGTTTACGGGACAGTCGACGGCGAGCAGGGTTGTTCTAAGTTTCACCATAGCAATCACCATCTCGGAGGGAATGGCGTGTCGGCGAGATTCCCCCTGTCTGAACGTGTATCCCCAGTTCTTGTTTTGACGGCTGGAGACGGTCAGCGTGACATTCACCGTAACGCCAAAATGGCCCGACTATATGATTATTCGTCCGAGGGATATGAATGTTTATCAATCTAAATATCGCCCAGAAAAGCCTGTTCCATAAAATGAAGAAATTGAAGGAATTCTTAGTATATGCTGTCAAGGCTGAATGCTATTTCTAAACAGTAAAATCTTTTTAATTTTAAAGCTTCTTTTCCCTGGTGAAAATTTGAAGACTGTATAAACAGCAAAATTTAATGGATCCATAAATTTCGAGAGGGCTCTTCAGTTGCTACCCCTCATTGCATAACGGGAAGGAACATCAAAGAAAATACACAACTGAATCCATACAGAAAAAATCGATAAAAATGGCAAGGTCACTGTACATGGCCAAGAGGCATTCGATAAAGCTGAAAGCGTTTAAATTTCAGCTTTATCGAATTTTTATCAATTTTTTCTGTGTGAATTCAGTTGTGTATTTTCTCTAACGTTCATTCCCGTTATGCAATGAGGGGTAACATCTGAAGAGCTCTCTCAAAAAATTTATGGATCCATTAAATTTTGCTGGTTATACAGTAAAATCGTTTGGAAAATGTACACTGCTCAAGAAAAGATGAACTGGTTGCACGGAATTCACAAGGCTTTTGGTGTGTACTTAGCACCTGTGCTGTCAATGTGACGTATCATGCAAATATTTAATATCATATATTAATATGCGCAGAACTTCGAGGTCCAGATATGATATTCCTGAAACTATTCGGGATCGGTGTGGCTCATAGGCCAAAGTCAACCATCAAACAGCAGATCATAAGGCCCAAAGACACGCTATGGTCTACAGCATACCATGCGAAGACTGCAATGCAAGGTATGTTAGTGAAACGGGCAGACGCCTTGGCACAAGGTTGCGTGAGCATCAGCTCGCAATCAACCGCAAGGATTAGCTGTCTATGGTCCATGACCACGTACAGCAGAAGAACTGCAAGCAAGGGTAACAGGCCGAGCCAATGACAAGATGTGCAGATTGCTGCTAGAAAGTTGGTCCTCGACTGGCACACTGAGCATTAGACCTTCATCCCACCGACCCAGTACGCCGCAGAAGACTTAAATCTGATCAGAACGCAGCAATAGGTCAGGCGGAGGAAAATACGCAGGGCCGACGGGCAGCAGCCGCGAGCGAAGAAAGTGAAAACGCTCAGAAGGCACAAAAGCGACCTGACACACCTCATGGAAGCGCCCGCGAGGGCGCGAGCAATTCAAACAGCTGCCAGCAATCGATCATTGCAATCGATTGGCACACAGGCATCAGACATCAGGCTCGCCGTTGGACACACTTACTCGACGCCAGCAAGAGAATGTATTGCACTCTAGCAGCCACTTGGAACCCAAGATCAGCCGCTGACGCATGACGCCTTTGGCCTGCAAGGCCTGCGCTTGCATGCCAGCCTTCGCCCATCTCAAGGTCGCGCCCTACCACTAGTTTAGACATTAGACGCCTGATTGGCTTCTCTGAAAAAGCATGTGCCGGCCATCCGGCTATTGCCGATGGTGTCGTCACTCCGGAATTGACGCCCTGGCAGCCAGACTGCGGTCATCCCAGAGTCAAAACTCTTTTTATCTAGGCCCCTATCCTTCTGTAGAATACACTATCCCTATCAGTCTGGCTTTCCCACCGTCTTCTCTCCTCACCTAAAGGAACCGTGGGTCTGGAAGATCGTAGCTGTTAGGGTTAACCTTCTTAGTCTTAACCTTCTGTCGATAAGAACAGTCACCACGCTCTGATGATGGAAGCGAGAAGGCTTTTGAAACGTCAGCTACAAAAACAACTTGTTCCCAGAAATTGTCCCTTATTCTTCGTTTTCTTCTGGGGATGCTGAAAGGAATACTATTATATATCATCACCCACAGCCGCAAAGTAGACAATGTGTTTTATCAGATCGAAATCGCAGACGATGTTCACCTGACCCAACAACCATTGTACCAGGTACAAACATCTACTATGTAAGCTAGAACTGTAAATTATCATGGTGGCAGAGGAGCTGTTTCCTATAAAATTTACCTTGCTGTCCTTGCATAGTGCATACCCTGCCTCATGAAGTATCACCCAAAATTTTTAAAATGTGTTTTAGATTAAAATAAAATACTCAAATAGTTTTGTAACACTGATTAATGTGAAGCCAAATCCAAAATATTTAAATCCTTTCAGGATACCGGCTTTTAAACGAACTGCATTATGATCATCTGCAAAAACCTTACTTTGTAAAAAAGTATGGCCCCTCAAGTAATATGTATGTTTCTCATGGTTTTTCGCTACCAATATAAATACAAACGTATTTTATAGAAAAACTGCCCAAAACAATCTTACGTGTAATCGTTTGATTGAAACATACACATTATGTAATTTTTGCTTGCAGAGAGAGCATATTGCAGCTTTAAAAAACTTTCTTAATTGCCGAATAAGCTCGGACCTTGTCGACCTTTACACTTGGATTCCAGAGTTCCAACCTACATTACGCATACATTACGTGTAAAGTTAGCCACACATTTCTCTAGACAATGAGAAACGTTTCAGTACGTACGCCCAATGTCTCGCTTGTCTAAAGAATTTGGCTCTCAGGCCACTAAAACCCTTTTTCCAGGTAACGGCTGTCTTTCCCATACATCGTAAAACATGCTCTCCGGGGAAACGCCATTGAGAGGACATTTAAATGCTTGAAAGCCGCTTTTCTTCAATGGCTGCAAAGCTTTCCTTTTCAGACCAAGTCGCAAAGCTTGGTTTTTGAATATGGGAGACAAACCTATACAGCTGTTGTAGTTTTTTTTATCAGCTGGTCAGTCATACCCTTATAGGTGACCAGCTTCTGGGTCTGTTTTGACTGAGGTTGATCCCTTTCTAGAATAATTATGCGTTTCCTAGCAATAAATCAGGAAATTTACAGCTCCATTTGGCAAGCCAGCAGCAATGCTGTCCGAATATTATGTGAATGCATGATGCACACCTGTAAACAGATACGAACAGGAGGACTTGCATGGTCTAGCAGTGGTGGCGAACCATTTAAGTGAACTGCGTAGATAACCAATGGAATCTGAATGTATTCTCAGACTGTGAGCGCCTACTTTTATTTTTTATGTTGGCCGCCTCAAGGCAGAAAGCTGTCCCCACTTCCCGACTCGGATTGGCTCTCGGCACGCGCACGCGTTAATCAGCCTACGTAGACTCCTGTTAGCGCATAGCTGCTACGGTAAAAAAAAGAGTTATGACCATTTAGACATAAGCCATTGCCCCATATCCCAGCTGGGGTGCAAGATTAAACAGTCATTTATCGAAGGCAAAAGATAAAGCAGGCACTTGGGGAATCAATTCGAAAGGCACATCTGCGCAGACTTTCCAAATTCTATTTGGTGAACTGAATCTAAATAGGCCCGATTGTAAGAAAATCTCGAAGTCTTCGGCGTCATTTGAAACCACATAGGAGGGAAGGCCTTTACGCCAAGTTCAGCTGCAAACGCCACACCTTGCCCCGTGAATTAAATCACAGTTGGATCGATTTTAGTCGCCCGACTTTAGCGCTCAGATGCAATCCACCAATACGGAACTGCAAGCTGCCTGCCCAAGCAGGATTTCCTAAGCAATCATCTATTATCCACTAGAATGACTACTAAGCTAACTTTTTATTAAGGAGAGGCAACTTTTTTACAATTGGGTCAACTTTAAGCAAATCTGCCAAATCTCCTTAAGAACTTGAAACTATCACTACGCCTGAAGGGTCACCTTCTGAAAGGTTATTTTCTTACAAGATAACTTGCTCATAGAATAGAAGAGGCAAAATGCAGGCAAAGGGACACAATCGCCGTAACAAGATTTTAAGCAACCTAAAATTTTCGTATTCTCACGCGAACCCATCAGGAAATTCAGAGTAGTGGATTACCCAGGTGATGCATTATGTACAGGATGTAGTTAATAAGCGAATGCATGCTTTTCATAATTGATACCTCCCACCTCCATCTCGCATAGGTGCACGCGGTTTTGTAATTGTCTAAATGTCCAGATGTTGCAGTTGTCCCACATGCTCTAGGAGTCGCAACAAACCATTTAAAGTGAACTGCTCAGAAAAACAATGCAAATTTTATACAATCTCAGACTCCCAGCGTTTTCTTTTATTCATTATGCTGACAACGTCAAGGGAAGAAGCTGTCCCTCCTCTCGTTTACTGTCCATGAAAATTGCTCTCAGAGAAAACTGCAAGCGAGAAAAGTCCCGCAAAGTCTGCCTGTGTGCAAAATGTTTGTTTCCTGAACAGATAACGACGTTAGCTCCTTATGCTATCCACCAGCAACAAAAATCGGTGCCGGAATATTCGTCAGGCCAAGTGAGAGCTCTGATTGGCTCGCGGTACGCGCGTTAATCAAACTGCGTAGATTCCCGTAGATTGCCGTTTAGGAGGTCGTCTACTTCAACTTACCTGAGGTCCAACTTACCGTGCTGGAGTTAGTTTACATTAGTTTGTGGCGCGCAGCGCCGTGCACACCTCAAATTTACATGCCCTACAATAAATTGGGGAAAAAATTCATTTTGGGTGCAGCAACTGAAGAATAATATTATCCCTGGCGAGATGTAACATAGGATTTTAGCCTACTCGAACTAACCGATAGGCGCTCGCACGGCTTCCCTTGACGCCGTGCAAATAGGCTCACCCGTCGTTAGGCCATAGCTACTACGGAACTTAAATGAGTAACGCCAATGTTAGAATTAAACCTTTAGGCCTCGTCGGCCAATGCACCAAATTCCCAGCTCGGGTGCAAGCTTAAACAGTCGACTGTTGGACGCAAAAGAGGACGAAGCAGACACCGGAGAATCAATTCGAAAGGCACATCTGCGCAGACATTACAATGCGATCTGGTAAATTTAAATTTGGAAGGCGTTTCGATCACCAGAATCTTAATTTTATTCTTCTGAGCTTTAAGCCTCTTGCGGGAATCCGTCCTCAGCGATACAACGTCAACGAAAATCGAGCAACAGTTATAGGGGGTAGGAAACAATCAACTGTTCTAAGGGAAGGAGTGAAGATGAGTGGGTAGGAAACTCATTAATCACCAGTGTCGGCCATGCATATATGCCTCCGAAGGGCTGACTGAGTTGTCATCAAAGGCTTCAATTAGTTCGCGTCCTGTCTTGCTGCCGGCGTGGGCAATTATCTCAGCGGATGCGAAGTAAAATTCCTGGCCCTTCTCATTGGTTCCTGCCGCCTATATCTGCTGCTCACTTTTCCTTGACATTTTATCGCTGAAAATGAAGTCCTGCAACAGCCCGAATACTCAGAAGAATAAAATTAAGATTTCGGTGATCGGAACGCCTTTTTCTTCGATACAAATAACTGAGAGGCAAACCTTTGCCTCTATTGGTGAGAACTTCAACCTATTAAAACGCACTAAGGTTCACGTTCTGAAAGGTTTTCCACTAACAAGCTACTTGCTAAGGAAATCGAAGAGGCGAATTGCAGGCAATAGTCATGAAAATAAAGTTACACAATCGTTGGGAGAAGAGTTTTCTGAACCTGATATCTCGTATTCTCATGCGAATACATGCTGGGTACCCAAAGAGTAATTGGTGAGCATACGTATACTTTCAATAAATTCTCATCAGGCCATTACATTTA